>JAAALK010000082.1:67608585-68018281 GCA_019279435.1 Zizania palustris
GTATGCCAACAGTAACATCAATGATCATGTGCTCAGCTCAATTAACATTCTGTGAAACAAGATGATGGCATGTGAATTTGTCATTTTGAGAGATAAAAACATCACCACGTAATCATAGCAGCTAGACATGTGAAGGCAAGGACTGCGTAAAGCTAACAAATTCTACCCTAGACAGACAAGTCTTGTTCAAAAGGAGCTGTGAGAGCAAACTTGATGAGCAATTAAATTTGTTGTCTTTTCTTAATGCCAGGGGTTATTTGTTTGTCCACCTTATACTTTCCAATCAAGCCAAGCCTAGGCATGAAAGCCATCTGAAGCTTAAGGCGGTGATTTTGGCATACACTACACTATCCCAGTTCAGACCAAAGTGCAATGGTAAGCAGTCTAGAATAGAGTAGTGCGACAAACAAACCCTCCTGGATCTTTTCATTTAAACCAGGCAAATCATGGATTTTGATTTTGTTTCAGATGAATGAAATATTTTGATGAATATCCATGAATAATGAACACATTTTTCAAGTTGCAAATTTTAGCATCCAAAGAACAGTGTCTTGCTGTCAAGTAGATAAACGATAGCTAAAAGCAGTCCAGCCTAAAGAAGCTAGATACAAGATTGTGCGGTGAGCAAGTTTTGATTTGAGAAAATAAAACATCATGCACAATCAATGTTTCAGACATATTTCATAGAGCTGAGCTGTCATGATTTCTGAGTTAAAAGCAGGCATATAATAGCAAAAGATGTAAGTGCAATTCCACACATAATGAGCATATGCAAGACACTTAAAATCAGCTCCCCCTCACAAAATGCCGTAAGGGTGACAAATGCCAAGTTCCCCACGCAAGTAAGCAAATCGAGAAGCATCGAGGGGTTTTGTAAAAATATCGGCAAGCTGGTGTTGGGTAACAACATATTGAAGTTCAATATCACCCTTCTCATTGTGATCTCTGAGAAAATGATACCGTACATCAATGTGTTTGGTTCTGGAGTGCTGAACCGGGTTGTTTGCAATACAAATAGCACTAGTGTTATCACAGAAAAGTGGAACACTCTTATAATCTAACCCGAAATCCCGCAAAGTGGAAACCATCCACAAAATCTGAGAGCAACAGCTAGCTGCAGCAACATATTCGGCCTCAGCCGTCGATTGTGCAACACTAGACTGTTTGCGGGAAGACCAGCAAACCAGAGACGTACCCAGAAAATGACAAGTACCAGAGGTACTCTTCCTATCAATTCTACACCCAGCAAAATCCGCATCTGAATAACCTCTAAGACATAAAGATGAAGACGATGAATACCATATGCCGAATTCAAGGGTGTGTTTGAGATACCTTAGAATGCGCTTAACCGCTTGGCGGTGCGAAGCTCGTGGTGAAGCCTGAAAACGAGCGCACAGACATACTGCGAAGTGTATGTCCGGCCTCGTGGCAGTCAAGTAGAGGAGGGAGCCGATCATGCTCCGGAACTCCTTCTGATCTACGGCTTCTCCATCTTCGTCAGGGTCCAATGCTACAGATGTAGCCATTGGAGTGGCGAGGGGCTTCGCATCGGACATGTCGAATTTCTTGAGCAGGTCCTTGGTGTACTTTGTCTGATGGACAAAAGTACCTTGTTTGCTTTGCTTGATTTGCAAACCAAGGAAAAAGGTGAGTTCACCCATCATCGACATTTCAAACTCCCTGCTCATGGTATCTGCAAACTCGGCAACTAAAGCATGAGAAGAGCCACCAAAGATGATATCATCCACATAAATCTGAACTAGGAGGAAATCTTTGCCATGCTTGAGAGTAAACAAAGTTTTATCAACAGAGCCCATCAAATACCCTTGCTCAAGCAGAAAAGACTTAAGTCTATCATACCACGCCCGAGGGGCCTGCTTGAGTCCATAAAGAGCCTTATGAAGTTTAAGGACTTTATGTGGGTACTTGGGGTTTTCAAAACCAGGGGGTTGTTTTACATAAACATCTTCACCTATGAAGCCATTAAGAAAAGCACTTTTGACATCCATTTGATAGAGTTTGAATCCCCGGGATGTCGCAAAGGCAAGCAAAATCCTAATGGCCTCAAGGCGAGCAACAGGTGCAAAAGTTTCAGTAAAATCAATCCCTTCTAGTTGAGAAAAGCCCTGAGCTACAAGTCTAGCCTTGTTTCTAACTATAGTCCCATCCTCCCCTTGTTTATTTTTGAAAATCCATTTTGTTCCAATGAAATGAACATTTGGTGGAGGATCAACTAAAGTCCAGACTTGGTTTCTTTCAAAATTCTCAAGCTCTTCATGCATGGCATTGATCCAACTAGAATCAGAAAGTGCATGACTAACATCTAAGGGCTCGAAAGAAGCAACAAAAGCAGCATTAGTGAAATGGGCATGAGAACGAGTTACCCTTTGATCAAGCTCACCAATGATCTGCTCGGGAGGGTGCATCCTTTGGACATGATGTGGAGCCTCGCGGCGGGATGCAGTCTCCCCCTCAACTTGTGCGTTGGAGTGGTCCAAGATGACCGATGTTGAGGTGGTCGCTTCGGGACCTCGTGCCGAAGTAGTTGAAGCGGGGTCAGCTTCGGGGGTCGATGTCGAGGGTAGTAGGGGATCATCCTCGAATTCTCCGGGATCTTCGTCTTCGAATAAGGTCTGCTCCATGTCGTGTTCATTTGCCTGTTCAAAAGCAAAACTAACAGAGGGGGTTGATTCATCAAAAGTCACATCACATGACTCGATGACAGTGTTAGTCTCTAAATTATAAACACGATAAGAATGACCATGAGTAGTATAACCCAAAAAGATCCCGTCAGAAGATCGCGACTCAAATTTATCCAAGTTACCACGTTTTAGGATAAAGCAGCGACAGCCAAAAACTCGAAGATGAGTAACCTTGGGCTGTCTCCCAAAACGCAGTTCATAAGATGTCAAATTTAAAATTGAGCGCAAGAAAATACGGTTTGAGATGTAGCAAGCAGTGTTCATGGCCTCAGCCCAGAATTTTCTAGGAGTCCTGTGCTCATCAAGCATCGTCCTAGCCATCTCAACCAAAGTGCGGTTTTTCCTCTCAACAACACCGTTCTGTTGAGGAACCCGCGGAGCAGAGAATTGATGTTCTATGCCATGCTCCATGCAAAAGTCAACAAAGAGACTATTTTTGAACTCGGTGCCATTATCGCTTCGAATGAATTTTAATGCACCAGGGAGTTCAGTGAAAAGTCTCAAAGCCAAGCTCCGAAAGTGTGAAAACACTTCATCCTTGCTGGCAAGAAAGAAGACCCAAGAGTAGCGAGAGAAATCGTCGACAATAACAAGTACATACCACTTGCCGCCTAAAGAACTAACCCGAGAAGGACCTACAGTGTCCATATGGAGAAGTTCTCCGGGCTGTTCAGTCATCACTGTGGTGACTGGCGAATGCGAAGCGGCAATCATTTTTCCATGTCGACATGGAGCGCAAACTAAATTCTTCTCAAACTTGAGCTTGGGCAATCCTCGGATCAAACCTAGGGCGCTCAGACGACTGAGCAACTCAAAGCTCATGTGCCCTAGTCTCCTATGCCACTTCCAAAGCTCAGAAGTCGAATGTGCAACAAGGCAATGAGAAGAACCAGACGACTCTGAAAAATCAGCTCCAAAAACTCTCCCAACTCTAAAAATCTTACACACCACAACGCCATCAGAATTGAGCACTTGCGAAGTATCGCGATGAAATCGCACTTCGAAGCCCTCATCAAGCAACTGAGATACAGACAGCAAATTGTATCCCAGGTTCTCAACCAAAGCAACATCTTTGAGAGTGAAGTTCGAATTAATTCTTACCACACCTTTACCTTTCACTCTACTCCTTCGATTGTTTCCGAAGGTGATATGTTCCCTTTGCTTGGTTGTGGTGAGGCTGGAGAACCAAGCTGCATCTCCGGTCATGTGGCGCGAACAACCGGAGTCCATGATCCACGTGCCCTCCAAGCCTCGACCTGTCGCCTACACATGATGAAAACATCTCGATCGCTCAGTGCTGGGGTGAGTAAAATAATGACGAGGCATCCAGCACTGAGTGACACGAGTAGTAGGCACAGTAGAAGTAGACGGTCTACGCACATAAAAATCAGAATGATGCAAAGTGCGAGGTCTACCAACATGCAAAGAACGGAAAGCATGTCGAGGTCTCCTACTCTGACGAGGTACAAAGCTACTCGCTCGTGGTCTACCACCATATGGAACATGGTGAATACCTCGAGGAGCAAAACCTCTCCGAGAAGCACGAGGAGCCTCGAAAACAGGACGAGAGTAATACTCAGACTCATGCATACCTAAAGATGGGTAGTGCATGTCCTGATAGCTCATCGCCTGTGCACGTCGCTCATCCTTGATGCGACGGAAACAGAAACCGATCAAATGACCCGCCCACTGACAATAAGAACAATGAAACACTCTCCTGGGGGCACTCTCATGGGTCACAGGAGCAACTCTCACAGGCTCCTTGGGTTTCTTTTGTGTGGTTTTCTTGGGAGGATTTTTCTTGGTAGGAGGTGTGGTTTTCTTTGGTGGATGGGTAGGCTTTTTGGCAGATGGGGTGTCTAACAAAGCTCTCTCTTTCTCTAGGGTGGTAGGAGAGGTAAAAACAGTTTTGGCCTTACTGTCTGAAGCTATCCTCTCAAAACCCAAACCTAGAGCTACCCCGGCTCTGTCAGCACACAACTTGGTCTTGGCCAAGAGCAAATCCATCCTACCCTTCCCCTCAGTGCATTTATTTACCACAGAAAGAAGGTATTCATTTTCGGACATGAGGTTCTCAGCTCGCTCTCTAACAGTGCCTAGCTGGTCCTTAAGGGTAATGCATGTGTCACACACAGGCTGCACATCCTTAGAACTACCGGCCCTCTCCAAGCTAGCCTCTAGATCATGAACATGCTTATCACGTAAATTAATGCTATCGCGCAATAAAGAGCAGTTCATGCAATCAATAATTTCATGAGGTCTAGAATCCACCTCCAAAAGCTGCTTCTGTGCAGTCTCAAGCTCAGAAAGAGTTTGAGCATGTACAGAACGCAACTGAGCAAGCTCACTCATAACAACAGAGCATGACTCACATTCAGCATCATCAAATTTAGACTTAAGCACGGCATATTCAGTAGATACAGATTCTAGCCTAAGTCTAAGGTCTTTTCTTTCTCTAGCGGCTTGCACAAGCAATCTATCCTGACCTAGCACAACTTCATTCAGTTCATCTAATTTGATTAGAAGCTGGTCAGATGATAGGTTTACCTCAGATGAGTCAAGCTCATCGCCGCTGTGATCGCTGTCGGCCATGAAGCAAAGGCCGGTGAAGTCACGTCCCTTCTTGTCCTTCTTGTCCTCCTTCTTTGGGGACTCCTCCTCAGAGCTCGACTCCTCAGTTGAGGATGTGTCGATGTCGCTGAGAGCAGCAACAAAGGCTCTGGAAGCGGCCTTGGCTACTTTCTTAGCCATCTTGCCGCGCTTGCCCTTCACAAAGGGCTTCCTCTCCTTTTTGTGGAATTTGGGGCGGTCACTCTCATCTCTCTTCTTGACCTTGGGGCAATTGGCCTTAATGTGAGAGGTGTCGCCACATTCATAACAGCCACTAAAACCACTTCTCCTCTGATCCCGTCTCTCATGATGAAAGCGGGTGAACCTCCGGGCAATGAGAGCAAGCTCATCATCAGCTAGAGTGTCCACCTGCTCCTTTGTGACGGAGACCAGGGAGGACAAAGCAAAACCATCTGCAAGAACACAAGTGCCTGATGTGCTTGGTTCTGCAGTGGTGCCACGGCTAGTGCTAGAAACCAATGCCAATGGCTGTGGCAAAGAGCTTCTGTGCACTGCAAGAGATGCCTTGGCAATCTCTGTGGACTTCAGCTTGCTAAAGAGTTCGTCACAGGTCAAAGTGTCATAGCCTGTGGACTCCTCAATGCTGGATATCTTCACCTCCCATATGCTACGGTCAAGAGCATAGAGAAGCTTGATAGCCCTATCGTGATCACTGTAAGCAAGCGTCCCGTTGGAGCGCAAGTTACTCACTATCGCGTCAAAGCGAGAAAACATGGCATCTACAGATTCACCAGGTGCCTGCACAAACAGCTGATACTGTTGATTGTAGGTGCTTTGGCGCCTGGCCTTAATCTGAGCAGAGCCCTCATAAAAAACAGTGAGTGTTGTCCAAATCTCCCTAGCAGTCCTAAGGTGCTGCACCCTATCAAACTCACTCCGACTCAAACCAATGAACAGTATGTTCCTTGCCTTCGAGTTGGCAATATACTGATCTTTTTCAGTTTGAGTGGTGCGGGTATCAGGGATGGAGTATTGTGAGTCCACAATCTCCCAAATTGCATTTCCTTGGCTTAACAAGTAAGCCTCCATGCGCACCTTCCAGTATGCAAAATCTGTCCCATCGAACAGAGGAATTTTACTGCCTCTATCCATGTCGCCAACAGATCACAAAATCGGTTAAGGTCAACTGGTGATCTTAACCTGCTCTGATACCAATTGTTGGACCGGAAACGGCGACCAGAGGGGGGGTGAATGGGAGCTTTTAAAATTTCGGGCTAAAAACTTAGCCTTCGGGTCTGTTCTGTCTTCTGCGGAACAGGCTTCGAACACAACCTTCGAAGGTCTGGTTCGGAGGTACTTCGACAGCTCCGAACACAGGCTTCGCAGGAGCAAAAGTTCGAAGCCAAGAAGACTTCGCTCCACTAACAACCCTCGAAAATCTACTCTGCAAAGTCAGTGCAGGCTCCGCACACGAGGTGTTTTGAGCAGGCTTCGCACTTCACCCTTCGCACGAGTGAACACCCTCTGAGGACTTCGACCAAGTACTTGGCGACAGCAACTGGTGCTGGGCTTCGTACGCGAAGGTCTACACGCACACAAAACGGACTACGCTAAGGGCTTCGACACAAGAAGCACTACGGGAAAAGATCAGGGCTTCGCTAGTAAGCTGCGAGGTCTTGCCTCGTGTTACACAGAGCGACAGCACACTGAAAAGCACACTTCGCGATAAAAACACCCTTCGCCTCAACAGGCTTCGGTGCACTACAAACTAGCGAGGTATGCAACGCAAGCTCAAGCAAAAAGCACAAAGAAGCAGGGCTTCGCCGCTTGAACAAGGAACACTGAAATAAATTGAACTCAGAATGAATACAGCGAGGTCTGTCTATAGGAGCTCAACAGTAAATGCTCAAAGTGTTAAATGTTACCTACCGAGCCCCCATATTTATAGCCCACGGCTTCATCCTAAGGAAGTGACTACTTTACCCCTAGGGTTTACATCCATTTTGTCTCTACAGAACTAAGGGGTACAAAAGGTAGTCCACCTTTATTTTGGAGGCTTCTCTGTCAGCTGCAGAGGGGACAGTGTCAGCCTTTATCAGAACAGACAGTGTCAGCCTTTACAGTGTTGACTTCTGGAACCTCCCTTCGCACCGGAGGGTGCGGTAGCTTCGGCGAGAAGCCTGCAGCCAGTTGGCCTTCGCCCCGCCGAAGAATTCCATCGATACAGTGACGATTTTGAGCCGAAGCCGTCAAAGCCCTTGGGCCTTCGCACCACCACCTCCGGAGTGGACCACCACGGCTTCGCAGCTACTCCCAGCTCGAACACCGTCCGTCCGTGTACCGAAGCCATGCATGGCCGAAGCACCACAAGTCATCCTCACTCCGAAGCCCCACCTTCGGAGTACCACCCTTCGAAGTCCCTCCTTCGTCCAAGGCCTCCGCATGAAGCATTCCATGAGCACTTCGTCGCAGTGCCTCTCCCCGAGCACACTCCACGACGAGCCTCACCCGGACCATGTCTTCGATGCACCTCGACTTCTGAGACCTTCGTCGGGTACCTTCGAGTGTCTCCCTCTGGAGCACACTTCGAACTCCTTGCCTCCGCAGAGGACTTGGTCCACCAACTCCGAAGTCACTCCATCCGGAGTACCTTCGAAGTGCCTCACCTCCGAGGACTTTGTCTCGGAGTACCTTCAGCCGGAGCCACACTCCGCACTCTCTGCCTTCACCTGGCACGACTCGACCCGAGGACCGACCCGGACCACCTTCGCAGCCACCGTGACGGAGCTCCCCGCTCCCCTGGCATCAAGCCACCCGCTTGACCCAAGTTCACCTGGCTCGAACCCTGTCCGTCGCCTCCGAAGTCCCTGCGCACCACAGACAAGCAACCAAGTGTATCCAGTACTCCGGAGACCTCTCCGGGTTAGCAACCTTCGGCACACCCTCCGGTGTACCGCCCAAAGTACCGAAGCCATCGGTACGAACCCAGTCATCGTGTACTGCCGGACCCCTCCGACAGGCACACTCCGCTGCACAGAGGGTAAAAGCCTGTCAATCACTCATCACAAAACACCGAAACCACCCTTGGTTTCTCAGAAGCCGACAGCACCGTGCACCACAGATTAAACAACAAAAAAACAATTGCCTGAAGTCTTACGTCGTGGAGCCCGCCGCTGCAAGTGCACGCTGACCAAGGCAATGCCTGCCGTGTACAGTACAGTGGGGCTCGTAGTGCAGCAGTAATTGATGAAAACGCTGTGGGAAAACAACGTGCGGCCATCGTGGGGTTTGCGCCGTCCTGCAAACTGCCGATTTCCGCCGCACCGCCGTGGGCCCCGCGCAGAGCCAGGAAAACAAGTCACTGCTGTGGAGAAAAAGCCTGCTGTGTTGATGTCGGCTACCGCAGGCCCTACCGAGTAGATCAGATGTGTTTCACGCGCATAACCATGGGATGCATGAATCGGCGGCAGAAAGAACAAGTTGGACTGTAGATTGATCTCGGAAACAAAAGAATAACAGTCATCTATCCCCAGGGGGGTAGGAGCCTATTTATAGGCGACTCCTAATACATGAAAAGACTAATTTACCCCTAGGGTAAAATAAACTGACTCTAAATAAATTCCGAAAATTACTAAAATATTCTTAGAAAAATCATCTGACTCAAATAAAAATATTCTAAACTTAAAAATTAAATATTAATATCCTAAAAATGAATTAATCATAGGATGTCAGTTTTGCGCCGAAACTGACAGAGCGTCCACCGTCTTCGCACCGGGTACCCGGATTGGGCCGACCCGACCCCGCAGCTTCCTTAGCCCGGTAATCGCTCGCCGCCCGTGTACCTAATTCAAACCCAGTCAACAGACCAGTTGATCATCTGCCGCTCCTAGCCATGTACCCGGATTGGGCCAGCCCGACTTCGCGGCTCCTCTGCCCGGCCGTCGCTCACTGCCCGTGTACCTAAGTCACATGCGCCTCAGACTCGGCAGGTCTTCATCTCTCCCTTCCTTTGACTTTCGTTGACAATCACTCATCACATCTGGAATATCAAAACCATATTCTTCAAATGGTTTCTGAGAAATTTATTTTCCTAGTCTTGTATGTGGATGACATCCTACTAGCAAGTAGCGATGTTAATCTACTATTAGAAACTAAGAAGTTCTTGTCCTCTCATTTTGACATGAAGGATCTTGGAGAAGCTTCATATGTATTAGGAATTGAGATTCTCCGAGATAGAAACTAAGGGGGTATTAGGATTATCACAGAAGGCATACTTAGAAAAAAATACTCAGAAAGTATAGTATGCATGCCTGTAAGCCTTCGCCTGCTCCGATAGTCAAGGGTGATAAGTTTGGGAATTTTCAGTGTCCTAGGAACCAATATGAGATCTATCAAATGAAATCGGTTCCATATGCTTTTGCTGTCGGAAGCCTAATGTATGCTCAAGTATGTACACGCCCTGACTTAGCTTTTGCCACCGGGATACTTGGCAAATATTAGAAAAATCCAGGTATAGATCACTGGAAAGGAGTTAAGAAAGCCTTGAGATATGTGCAAGGCACAAAGGGCCTCATGCTCACATATGAGAGAACAAATAACCTTGAGATAGTAGGTTATTCAGACTCAGATTTTGCGGGATGTGTGGATACTGAGAAGTCCACATCAGGTTATATATTCACACTCGCAAAAGGAGTCGTGTCGTGGAAAAGCTCCAAATAAACTGTGACGGCATCTTCCACGATGTATGCCGAGTTTGTAGCATGTTATGAGGCCACCGGACAGGCACTATGGTTTAAAAAGTTTATTCCCGGTTTAAGAGTGGTCGACAGCATTGGAAAGACACTTAAGTTGTACTGCGACAATGAGCCAGCAGTACTATACTCCCATAACAACAAGAAGAGTGGTGCTGCCAAACACATCAACATTAAGTACTATGTTGTTAAGGAGAAAATCCAAGATTAGACTATAAGTCTAGAGCATATAAGTACCAAACGTATGCTTGTGGATCCACTCACAAAATGCTTACCACCCAACGTGTGCAGAGAACACTTAACCAGTATGGGTTTAAAGGAAAGCCTATGATCATTGGATTTATAAGGGCCCAAAATAAGCTTAGAAACTATTTCAGAATAGAAAGGTGTATTGTAGTTGTTGAGTCACATAGTACGTAACTGACTATTGTGATGCAGCATGTTCTATGCATTGATTTATAATGAAATAGATGTAATGTTAAGATAAGTTAAGAACTAAGTTGATATCTAGGGGGAGAATGTTAGGATAAGATCGCAGAGGAGAGGGGGCCGAGTCCCTCTCCTCCACGCGCTAAGACCTCGGACTCCCTAACCACTCCTTCTGGTCTCCCGCGCGTCCTGATCGGGGGCGCCCCAACCAACTCATGGTTGAGGGGCCCCTGCCGCCAGCGTTATATTAAGGGGCTAGTTTTGGAGCGGTTAGAGTTTTAATCTCTAGTTCGCCCAAAACCTTCCCGACACCTACGTGACCCGATCTAACCTAGCGCTGCGCGGTGGGAAGCCTCCCTCGCCGCCAAGAAGCCCCATGGCGTCCTCATCGTCGACCAACTCCAACGAAGGTACACACATGTTCCCCTCTCTGTTTTAATTAACTAAGCCCTATGCCATGTTCACCTTAGACAAACCCTACTAGTTCTAACCTAGGCGTATCCTCCTAAGCCCATAAGTTTTTAACATTTGATTCACTAAGGTAAGGTGCTGAGTTGAGTTACTGATTCCGTGTTTCCCCTTTTTAGCTACACAAACTGACTCTAAAGTACCTTCTTTAAGGTATTGTAAATCATGCTTGAAGTTGCTGAGAACATCTGGCCATGCACCTGAATTAGAGGCATTCAGAGGCATGGAAACAATTGTACTCATGTTATGTTAGATCCGTCAAAAGTCGTTGAGATCTCGTTAACTTTTAACTTGTACTCATGTCTTTTAAACTGTTTTTATCTCGGCAGAATTGCTCTCTGGTCGTCCTTATTCATGATGATATATATTCAAGCGAGGGTGTGGGGCTCCTTTTGCATCCACGCTACATTGCAGATCTTGTGATTAGAGTTGTACCTTTGAGCACTGGTTTAGCTACTGATGTTCATCGAAATCATGGATAGGTTAGTTCCTTTCCCTTGTTAGTCGCATTTGTCAATATTATTACGAGTGTAGGCATCCTTTATTTATAACTTTTAAGTTGTTGAAAATATTTTCAACAGCTTTCATTGGTAAACAAGTCTGTATCCAATTTTTATTCAACTGGATGTTTCCTGTAACATTTTCAATAGCTTTCAGTGGAATACAACTCCAGTTGAGTAAAATAAACTTATGTTCACTTAAACTTACATGAATCATGCAAAAAATGAATTACTATTGATTTTTCTATTGAGTTCATTCTTGTAACAGGCGGTCAATGCTCCATTGATGCAAACTTATGAAAACTATACGAGAGAGAGAAATGTATTGGTGGCCAAGTTATGCTTGAAACATACAAGGTAAACTCGTTGCACTCCAATATCATTGATAACTTATTTTCTTTTGTTAGACTAAATTAATCATTTGTTTAATATAGCAGACTGGCCAGATGCAGTCGCTTCACAATTAAAAGTGAGTCGGACAACCTTTCTTTGAGTTACATGGAGAAGTAAGGTAGAAGTAGGTAACAACTGCATATACACAGGTTACATACAGGAGATTTTAGAATATTGCTTACATGAGTGAGAATTTTTTGCGCATCTCGTTTTTGCGATCTCAATGCTAACATGTATAGAATTTGTTGACTCATCGTTACCAGATCCAACTGTAGGTCTCATTGGCAAGTTTCAACTCATGAAGATTGATTGGTCGGGTAGCCGGTGGTTGATTTTACTCAACTGGAACCGTATTTATAACATTTTGATTGATTTTACTCAATTGGAGTTGTATTCCAGGTTGATGCATCCACATGTAGGAATGATGATGGTGTTGAGGGTGTGTACCAGCAGCTGGAAGATCTGGAATTTATTTCTGTTGATTACATGTTGAAGGTGGCAGTTTCCAACTTTAGAAATGCCTGGGAGAGCATGGAAATTGTTTTATGTGTTTTAGTTTATGTAGATTCCACATTTACATGAGTTTTGAATGGAGTAGACTTTTGATGCTCTTTCCAACATGTTTTCAGTTTACTTAAAAATGATGTGAGTTTAGTTTGAAGATCCCTTTATTGTTCATTATTTTCTGAATATTAATTGTTGCTTGATCTCTTTATTGTTTAATTCGTTTTTTCTTATCTATATACATTTTGCATCTTGTACATTTTGTGATTTTTCTCTTTCTCCTTAATTGATAGTTGTTTTGTTATCATATATTTACTATAACTTTAATGATATAATAATTCATCGTTGATTTCTTTTGACACACATATTAATTTATCTCATTAGTACAAATTCTTTTATATATATATATATATATATATGCATAATGCATTAATGCATTCTTTGCTCGCATTATTTCGGTGTTTCTTCAATTGCACACGAACAGGGGAATAATTTTCTTTTGTGAAAAATCATAGATTAAGCATCGTTGAATACAGTTTGCGATTAATTGAAACCCAAAAGCAAACACAAACCTCACGACCAATCCAGTTACAAATCCTTACATAAGAGAAAATTAAACCCAAATACCCAATTAATTACCCAAATATTAATCACATACGTGCGTACTTGTCGCTCGATCTCCGTCTCTCCTTAGAAGACCACGCCTATGGCGACGCTGACGAATAGAGCGGCGGCAATGGCGGCGAGATGGGACCCAGTGCCGTCGACCTTCCAGGCCCCACTGTCATAGGGGCTGTTGTCCACAAGCGGCTGGCTGCCGAACGCTCCTGTCGTCGCAGCGACGGCGCCGGCGCCGGCGCCGGCAGCCACTGTAGCAGCATCCACCTGCTCTCCTGGCAGTGGTGCGTATGCCGCGTCGCCTCCCATGGCGCTTGGCAATGGTGCATACGCCGCGTCGCCTCCGACGGCCCCCGGCAATGGCGCCAATGCCGCGTCACCGCCTAGGGGTCCCGTTAATGGCGCGACCGCTCCGGCGCCCCCGAGGCCCCCCGTGGCGACTCCGCTGCCGAGATCTGCCGCTTGAGGCAGCTCCGCGGCGCGGCCGTTGCCGCCGGGGAATTGGCCGAAGGGGAGGTTGCTGCTGTGCGCGCCGATGGGCTCGGCGAAGGGCGGGAGTGCGGTGGCGAGGCCAGGGGAGCCCGGCGCGCCGCAGCGCTGCGCGTGGCGCGGTTCGTCGCTGGCCCTCCAGGCGAGCTCCCCGTCCTTGTCGCGGATGCGCATGTCGCCGTCGTCGACAAGCTCGAGCCTCTGCAGGAAGTTAGTGCCGTCGGTGTTGGTCTCTCCGTGCCACACCTCCTCGCTGCCGTCGAACACCTCCAGCCCGTGGTACGAGAAGAGCAGCGTGCACGTGTTCACCGTGCCCACCGGCCGGCACTCCGACTCCCACACGCTCCCGCCGGTCGCCACCGCCTCATGAGCCGACGTGTCGACCACCTCCACGTAGCAGAAGTCGGCTCCAAGCCCGCCAGCGCCAGGCACGGTGTGGGAACGCACGAAGTAGGCGGCGTACTTGCCCGACGGCGACGTGAGGAACAGCACGGGCGGGTGCAAGGCGGCGTCGCCGTGGGCAGCCGGCGGGATGCTCGCCAGGATCTGCTGCTTGGTGACGCGCTCGATGGTACCCGGAGGGCCAGTCACCGCCGCCGCAAGCGAGGAAGAGAGAAGCACAACCATGGCAATGCAAGGGAGGAGCTTCATGTCCATGGATGGCTGGTATGCAGCTTGCTAGCTAAGCTTATCTGTGCTGGTGTGCTTGCTTGCTGAGTTGCTGGCTTGTGTTTGTTGATTTGCATGGTTGTGTGTGTTATATATATAGCTTGGGTGGTGATGGAGTTGGAGCTGAATTAATGGACTGATAAATTAGGGTTTTAGGAAAGGGAGTGTGAGGCATGGATGGAGTGGGGAGTGGGGAGTGGTTGGAGTTGGAGTGTGTCACCTGTTCCAACATTATACACTAGGGGATTGGGTGAGGACAATTTAGTGATGTGAGGGTAGGGATGGATATGGATGTCAGAATATCCGAATTATCCGTATTCGTATTCGAATTACTGTAAATATGGATATCCGTATTCGTATCCGAATTAAACATGGATGACATTCGGAAATATCCGAATTCGTTTTACAAATGTGGATATGGAAATGGATATCCGAATTCTGCTGAATGTGGATATGGAAATGGATACATCCGTATTCGTTTTAGGATTTCACTCAGATTAAACTTAGACTCAAGATAATATATTATCACTATATTAATGGTTTATTTATTATTTATATAATTATGGAATACTTAAGTTAGTGAATATTAATAAATTATGGTTTAAAATAAATTGATGGTTAAATATTTATTTGAACTTTAATTTTTTATAATCAAAATACAACATATATCATTTCATATAATTTTTTTGTATTTTTAACTCATTAATTGTGTTTCTAGGATTTAAATTGAAATATGTGAAATTTGAAATGCAAGTACCTAAAATAATGCACTAAAATTTATAGAAAAATTGCATTCACTATTTTGTGTCCATTTTTAGTTCTTATCCATGAAATTTAAAGAAATATTAAAAAAATTATGTTACGACACTTCATCGGTAATGTGGAGCTTAAGGATTTTTTAATTATAAAAAATCAAATAAAGTCTGAAAAATACGAGAATTATCACAGTCTTATAATATTATACGTAGATACCATGATAAAATTTTGAAAATGTTTCGAGAAATTTATCATATAGAATATTAAGAAATCTAAGATTCTCTTAAGAGGAAATAGAGTTTTGAGAAGGAATAGGTTATGGTTTAAAATAAATTTATAGTTAAATATTTGTTTGAAATTGAATTTTTTTTATATAATCAAAATAAAAAATATCTCATACCATATAAATTTTTTGTATTTTTCCAGATCCATTTGCTATTTTTAACTCATTAATTGTGTTTCTAGTATTTAAATTGGAATATGTTACTACACTTAATCGGTAATGTGGAGCTTAAGGGTTTTTAATTATAAAAAAATCAAATAAAGTCTGAAAAATACGAGACTTATCACAGTGTTATAATATTATACGTAGATACTATGATAAAAGTTTGATAATGTTTCGAGAAATTTATCATATAGAATGCTAAGAAATGTGAGATTCTGTTGAGAGGAAACAGAGTTTTGAGAAGGAATAGGTTATGGTTTAAAGTAATTTGATGGTTAAATATTTGTTTGAACTTGAATTTTTTTATATAATTAAAATACAACATATCTCATACCATATAAAGTTTTTATATTTTTCTAAATCTATTTGCTATTTTTTAGTCATTAATTGTGTTTCTAGTATTTAAATTGGAATATGTGAAATTTGAACTGCAAGTACCTAAAATAATGCACTAAAATTTATAGAAAAATCACATTCACTATTTTGTGTCTATTTTTAGTTGTTATCCACTAAATTTAAAGAAATTTTAAAAAAATTATGTTACGACACTTCATTCGTAATGTGGAGCTTAAGGGTTTTTTAATTATAAAAAAATCAAATAAAGTCTGAAAAATACGAGACTTGTCACAGTATTATAATATTATACGTAGATATCATGATAAAAATTTTAAAATGTTTCGAAAATTTTATCATATAGGATGTTAAGAAATCTGAGATTCTCTCTAGAGGAAATAGAGTTTTGAGAAGGAATAGATTATGGTTTAAAGTAAATTGATGGTTAAATATTTTTTTTAAGTTGAATTTTTTTATATAATTAAAATACAATATATTTCATAACATATAATTGTTTTGTATTTTTCTAGATCTATTTGCTATTTTTAACTCATTAATTGTGTTTCTAGTATTTAAATTGGAATATGTGAAATTTGAACTGCAAGTACCTAAAATAATGCACTAAAATTTATAGAAAAATCACATTAATTATTTTGTGTCCATTTTTAGTTGTTATACACTAAATTTAAAGAAATTTTAAAAAATTTATGTTACGACACTTCATCAGTAATGTGGAGCTTAAGAGTTTTTTAATTATAAAAAAATTAAATAATGTCTGAAAAATACGAGACTTGTCACAGTGTTATAATATTATACATAGATATCATTATAAAATTTTAAAAATGTTTCGAAAATTTTATCATATAGGATGTTAAGAAATCTGAGATTCTGTGTAGAGGAAATAGAGTTTTGAGAAGGAATAGATTATGGTTTAAAGTAAATTGATGGTTAAATGTTTTTTAACTTGAATTTTTTTATATAATTAAAATACAATATATCTCATACCATATAATTGTTTTGGATTTTTCTAGATCTATTTGCTATTTTTAACTCATTAATTGTGTTTCTAGTATTTAAATTGGAATATGTGAAATTTGAACTGCAAGTACCTAAAATAATGCACTAAAATTTATAGAAAAATCACATTCACTATTTTGTGTCTATTTTTAGTTGTTATCCACTAAATTTAAAGAAATTTTAAAAAAATTATGTTACGACACTTCATTCGTAATGTGGAGCTTAAGGGTTTTTTAATTATAAAAAATCAAATAAAGTCTGAAAAATACGAGACTTGTCACAGTATTATAATATTATACGTAGATATCATGATAAAAATTTTAAAATGTTTCGAAAATTTTATCATATAGGATGTTAAGAAATCTGAGATTCTCTCTAGAGGAAATAGAGTTTTGAGAAGGAATAGATTATGGTTTAAAGTAAATTGATGGTTAAATGTTTTTTTAAGTTGAATTTTTTTATATAATTAAAATACAATATATCTCATACCATATAATTGTTTTGTATTTTTCTAGATCTATTTGCTATTTTTAACTCATTAATTGTGTTTCTAGTATTTAAATTGGAATATGTGAAATTTGAACTACAAGTACCTAAAATAATGCACTAAAATTTATAGAAAAATCACATTAATTATTTTGTGTCCATTTTTAGTTGTTATCCACTAAATTTAAAGAAATTTTAAAAAATTTATGTTACGACACTTCATTAGTAATGTGGAGCTTAAGAGTTTTTTAATTATAAAAAAATTAAATAATGTCTGAAAAATACGAGACTTGTCACAATGTTATAATATTATACATAGATATCATTATAAAATTTTAAAAATGTTTCGAAAATTTTATCATATAGGATGTTAAGAAATCTGAGATTCTGTGTAGAGGAAATAGAGTTTTGAGAAGGAATAGATTATGGTTTAAAGTAAATTGATGGTTAAATGTTTTTTTAACTTGAATTTTTTTATATAATTAAAATACAATATATCTCATACCATATAATTGTTTTGGATTTTTCTAGATCTATTTGCTATTTTTAACTCATTAATTGTGTTTCTAGTATTTAAATTGGAATATGTGAAATTTGAACTGCAAGTACCTAAAATAATGCACTAAAATTTATAGAAAAATCACATTCACTATTTTGTGTCTATTTTTAGTTGTTATCCACTAAATTTAAAGAAATTTTAAAAAAATTATGTTACGACACTTCATTCGTAATGTAGAGCTTAAGGGTTTTTTAATTATAAAAAAATCAAATAAAGTCTGAAAAATACGAGACTTGTCACAGTATTATAATATTATACGTAGATATCATGATAAAAATTTTAAAATGTTTCGAAAATTTTATCATATAGGATGTTAAGAAATCTGAGATTCTCTCTAGAGGAAATAGAGTTTTGAGAAGGAATAGATTATGGTTTAAAGTAAATTGATGGTTAAATATTTTTTTTAAGTTGAATTTTTTTATATAATTAAAATACAATATATCTCATACCATATAATTGTTTTGTATTTTTCTAGATCTATTTGCTATTTTTAACTCATTAATTGTGTTTCTAGTATTTAAATTGGAATATGTGAAATTTGAACTGCAAGTACCTAAAATAATGCACTAAAATTTATAGAAAAATCACATTCATTATTTTGTGTCCATTTTTAGTTGTTATACACTAAATTTAAAGAAATTTTAAAAAATTTATGTTACGATACTTCATCAGTAATGTGGAGCTTAAGAGTTTTTTAATTATAAAAAAATTAAATAATGTCTGAAAAATACGAGACTTGTCACAGTATTATAATATTATACGTAGATATCATGATAAAAATTTTAAAATGTTTCGAAAATTTTATCATATAGGATGTTAAGAAATCTGAGATTCTCTCTAGAGGAAATAGAGTTTTGAGAAGGAATAGATTATGGTTTAAAGTAAATTGATGGTTAAATGTTTTTTTAAGTTGAATTTTTTTATATAATTAAAATACAATATATCTCATACCATATAATTGTTTTGTATTTTTCTAGATCTATTTGCTATTTTTAACTCATTAATTGTGTTTCTAGTATTTAAATTGGAATATGTGAAATTTGAACTGCAAGTACCTAAAATAATGCACTAAAATTTATAGAAAAATCACATTAATTATTTTGTGTCCATTTTTAGTTGTTATACACTAAATTTAAAGAAATGTTAAAAATTTATGTTACGACACTTCGTCAGTAATGTGAAGCTTAAGGGTTTTTTAATTATAAAAAAATCAAATAAAGTCTGAAAAATATGAGACTTGTCATAGTATTATAATATTATACTTAGATACCATGATAAATTTTTGAAAATGTTTTGAGAAATTTATCATATAAGATGTTAATAAAATTTTGAAAATGTTTAATTTTTAAAAACAATAAAATTCAGCCAATTCTTTCCAAATTGCCGCATGTTTTTTCTGCATTTGCGCACCTGGACTCAATTTGTGTGTTCTTGTTGGTTGAAATGTATGATGAATTTCGGTTCAAGACTTTATGTAGTTCTTATTGGTTGTTGTGTATGATTAATTTTAGCTAGTGTTGTTTAAAAATTTATTTTGTGCATGGTTTATTGTGTATCATTGTTTCTTATTAATTATTATTCTAATTTGGTATATTGTACCCTTTGGATTTTTAAAAATTTTGTGAAACAACGAACATTTGGAGTTAAACCGAGTAAACATCCGAATACATATTCGTATTCGAAACATCCGTTTTGTATTCGTATTCGAGAACATCCGAATCCGTATTCGTATTCGAATTAAAATGTGGTAAATAGCGTATTCGTTTCCATCCGTATCCGATCCGAATCCATCCCTATGTGAGGGTTAGGACTATTAAGCTAATGAAATTATTAGTAGGGTCTTGTTAATTAAGTGCTGCTAATGACATGATCTTTGGACGTGCAAGGAGACATGCAGCAACTTTAAATTTGTATCGACAAAATATGAGTTTATCCGGAAACATGTTTAGTTCATTTTCAGTTTTTTACCTGAGAAACTGGTTTGAAAAGCTAAACGTCTTAAAAAGTATTGCTTTTATAGAATTACAGACCGAATTAATTCCATGTTGGAAGTTCAGATATATTATGCATGAAAACTGTGAAAATAAATGTTTCCATATGAAAACAAGCTTGTCATTGCTAAATCCTCCTTATTTGTTAAATAAAAACTCCAAATATTTATTAATGGAATCTATAAATACTTTTGCACCATGGGTTCAACCAAAAACCCTGATTCAGAGAAAAAAAGAGTTTATGTTCTGAAAACAACCCAAATACTCACTCAATAAGCTGAAGATTTTCTGAAACAGAGATGACGTTTTATTGCTTCCTTAAATTTGTCCGAACATGAATATGCGTAATTACAACGAGTAACAGTTGCAAATCCAATGTTCTCGTGCAATCATCAGTCCTAACTCCTAAAACAAAACGACTACCAATGCTAAGTTACAGACACACTAATGACTAATCTACTAGCCAAACAGAGGCACGTATCCAGCGAACTCTGTTTTCTCGTCCTCCTCGGAGAACCACCGGTGCTCCAGTGCTTCCGCCGCCGTCAACCTCTTCTCCGGGTCGAAGGCCAGCAGCCCGGTCAGAAGCTCGCGCCCCGCCGGCGACAGCTTCGGTAGGAGATCAAATAGCTCGGTGATCTGGTCTCCGAGGTGGTCGGACAACTCGGCGAGCAGCTCTTTCTCTGTCAAGTAGCCTCCGAACAGTGGCGCGCCGGTGAGGAGCTCGCCCATGATGCAGCCCAGCGCCCACATGTCCACGGCAGGGCCGTAGCATCGGTTGCCGGCGAGCTGCTCCGGCGAGGTGTATGTCAAGGTACCTACTAGACATTGCCCGTACGGCTTCCCGGCCGGCTTCATCAGCGTGGCCGCACCAAAATCGCAAATCTTGAGCGTGCCATCGACGCTTACGAGGACGTTCTCCGGCTTGATGTCGCGGTGGATGACGCGCGAGCTGTGCATCTTCTTGGCGGCGTCGATGAGCTGCCTCATCATCACGCGGGTCAGGTCCGCGGAATAGGACCGGTAACACTTATCCCGGAGGTTTCCGTCTCCGACGAACTCCATGACGAGAAAGATCTCCCCTGTCTTGCCATCGCCGACCACATCCTTGATCTCCACGATGGACGGGTGGCCGCGGCACGCGGTCTGGCAGGCGGCCTCAACCCTCACCGCATCGAAGTCGGGAGCACCGTAGCCGCCCTCATCCTGACCGTGGAGCCGCTTGAGCGCCACCTTCTTACCGGTGCGGCGATCCCGCGCCTTGAACACGACGCCGAAGGCGCCGTGACCGACCACGTCGAGTTTCTCGTAATCGTCGGCGCTCGCCAACACGTACCGCCGCCGCTTCGCGCCGTCCGCGGTGCCGGATCCGCAGGGGCGCGGTTCTGGGTCCGCCTCCGCGGCAGGGCGCTTGCGACTCTCCGGCTTCTCCGCCTCCGCCGCCATGATCGGAGCAGAGCAGGGGAAGCCAACTCCAGTTATTGCGTGGCCATGCGGATCGGCGCTGCTGGATTTATAGGCAAACCATTGGATATTGGATCTAGAGATTTAGATGGATTAAGACTATTTAGTTAATAGATTTGATTTCTAATTTGAAATAAAACAAACAATTTAATCTATTTTATTTTATCACACAAATTCGATACAACATTAATCTCATAGCTGAAGCTGTACCAAACGGACAGGCACAAAAAGTTTGCTCCACGCGTTACTGCTTAAAATACAAGTTCTGATGAAGATTTTAGGCATGTGGAGATAAAATTAATCATTTGATTTACATGGTTATTCAGCCTAACAACACCATACGTGGCAGCCTGGCAGGTGAGGTAGTCTTGACTTTTGCAGCCTAACACTCACATCATACAGCCGGTTTAACTGTCAGATGAGATTTTTGTCAACTTAAAAAAGAGGATGATTTCATCATCAATCTAGAAAAATGTGGTTTCATCATCAGTCTATTTATGCAGTTTGTATCTGCATTATGTATTGCTTTAAAGCTTCTAACTTCAGACAGAGTTATTTTAGAAAAAAGTTTTATATTTATTACTGAAAGTTTACCTAGTTTTATATTTACCACTGTTGGCGTAAAAGTTACACCAACAGGTTCTTGGTAGTTAAGAACAAACAAACAAGAGGTTTGTGCTTTTAGGACAAACTTGAGCCTCCGTAAAGGATAACAACTCAAGAGGTCCGAATGTATGTGTTTGAACCACTGGTTCTGCCTCCTTCTTACAAGGTACAATGGGGGGTATTTATAGGGAAAAAGGCTTAAGGAATAGACCTATGTACCCCTAAGTTACAACTGACCTCCAATATTATAAACAAGGTTATACACGGTAAAGTGCCTTAGGGTAGATGGATAAGCAAGACATCCTATCAGTCACGTCTTCCTGCTTCGAAGCCTCTTCCTTCCCTTCGGAGGGTCCTTTGAGACTTCGCATCGTGACACCCTCCGACCGCGCTGACGTATGCTTCGAGCGTTAGTCAGCCATCTTCGGGATCTTCTTGGAGCCCTCAGAGGGTTAACCTTTAAGTCCTGGAAATGAAGTAATTTCCCCCAACAGTAGCCCCTCGAATACGCCTTTCTGTAGATAACCTATTTTTTAGAAAGAAGGCAGTATACGAAAGGAACATTTTTAGTTTCTGAGGCTTAAAGGGAATGCGAAGATGTTATGATTTAGCCCAGAATATTGGGCCCAATATTTTAAAACATTCGTCTCTGAGTTTTGGCATAGTGGGAAAACTCCCTGGGAATAGCATGGTTTCGGAGCATGAGTGTTGCGAAAGCGGTTACGGAGTGTGATCGTCGTGCAAGCGGTTACGAAGTGTCTTTCGTCGTGGCGACGGTTACGGAGTGTGAACGTCGTGGCGACGGTTACGGAGCATGAACGTCGTGGGGTACCGTCAATATGACCGTTACGGCGCAAATAGCTGTTACCCTCTGTAAAAAAGAAATAACGGTCGATTTCTTCAGCGGTTGCACGCCGTTCCAATTACCAGCCCCACCTGTCGGCGACGGAAGCCGAACCTGCAATGTGAAACTTCCCGAAGAGCAGTATAGGTTGTGCGGTTATAAAAGGGGGAAATAGGGATTACTGGAAGTTTTTTACCGCATTCATCGTTCCTGCAATTCACCTTTCCCTTCAACCTTCCGCACCTTCGAGCATTTGAGCGCAATGGCGAGAACCAGCCACACAACTCCATTGGCGGCCAACACTCTGGCGCAGCGGCAGGCGTGGGCCGCATCAGCAACCACGGCAATGGCGGGGGGTCCGGGCGATGCTTGGCCCAAGAACCCTCGAGCGCTCCGCCCGCCCTCCAAGAAGAAGATGGCCCAAAGCTTTGTCATCGGCCAGTCTGTGAGCACCGCGGAGTCCATTGAAGAGGCAGTAGACGGGAAGCTGGGCGCCGGAATGAGGACTCGAGTTCCCGGGACAGAGTCGACTCCACGGCCTCGGAGCGGAGAAGTGGTAGTCTTCGAGGCGTTCTTCGAAGCGGGTCTGGGGCTACCAGCCGTGGATTTTCTGGCAGAGGTACTGGACCTGTTCCACATAACCCTGCCTCAATTGTCCCCCAACGCAATCGTCCGCCTGGCCGTCTTCGAGTGGGCCCTTCGGGCAGAGGGGTGTGAAGGGCGCTCCGAGATCTTCGCGGCGACCCACGAGGCCATCTGCCAGCCGAAGCCTCAAGATGGGCCTGGAGACTCGAAGGTGACATTGGCCTTCGGCAGTGTTAATTTCCAGCTACGGCGGGAGCACGCTCTCCATTTCCCTGCGAAGGCCATAAACGATCGATGGTATACAAATTGGATACTTCGGTGGTTTTACGCCGAAGTAGGAGAAGACTCCCCCCTTTCGGGCCCTCTTCAAGAAATCTGGTTCCGGAAGGAGGCGGACATCTCCCCGAACCCTAGCCTACTCACGACGAGGCTAGGGTTGCTGGCTTCAGTGGCTCGTCGCATGAGCATGCGCGACCTGGCTGAGGAGTTCGTCGACCTTCGGATCTCGCCCCTCGGTGCCAGTTGGCCAATCTCCATCCCGCAAGCCTCGGAGGGGGACCTCCGAAACATAGGTACGTCTTTCTCCTGCGGCATCATTTTATATGAACACATTAATTATACTTATGCTTCTTATACCTTTTTCTTTTCAGCGGTGCCTTTGGCCTTAGCTCCGGACGACATAGTCTGGGCTACCGAACGAATTCTCGGAGCCCCTTCGGTGGCCGAGAGGCAGAGGAGGCTGGAGCTGGTGGGGAGTTGGGAGCGCTCGAACAGGGTGTGGAGAGCCCTCGGTATGGAGCCTCCGCAGCTTCCCGACTTCGCCCCAGCTGGAGCGGCGGCTCGCAAGAGGAAAGCAGCGGCCGAGCCCTCTAAAAAAGCTGGCAAGCAACCTCTTCGGAAGAAGGCGGCGAAGCAGCCTCCGCACTTGATGCCTGCTTCATCTTCTTCATCGCCGGATGAGCGGAGCCCGACTCCCGAAGAGGCAGAAGACTCCGGAGGTGCTACAGCGAAGGCCTTCGAAGACTACCTTTTGATTGACGAAGACATGGAGGAGGTCCCTTCAAACCTCTCCGATAGGGAGGATGCTAGTGTAACTCCATTGGCTCCTCCTGCACCTGTCAACGTGCAGGTGGAGTCATACTCTACCTCCGACTTGCCTGCGCCCGAAGGGGTTCCTGCGGAGGTCGTGGCCCCGACGGACGAAACCGAGGGTAGGGCTTCGGGGGATGACTTCGACAATATCCTCCGTATGTACGAAGTCCTGGAGGATCCGGCAATCCTTCCTCAAGCGGCTCTTGGAGGTATTTTCTCGGAGCTCTTTCTTTTCTCGTCGGTATTTGCTTGCTATCTGTAGAATATGTTAATTAATCTTGGTATTTGAAATAGGTACCTCTTCGGGTACCGAAGCCTTGGTGGCGCCCGACGTCCCTGCTTCTTCAGAGACGGTCACCCGAGCGGACCTTCCGGCTCCCCTGGGGGCTCCGAGCCCGGTGGTGGAGAACGTATCCTTCGGAGCGGACGATGTGCTCCCTGGGACGGAGTTAGCTCCGGCTGTGGCGACCTCGACTACTGAAGGCGCCTCCGACAACGTGGTTCCGGCCGGAGATGTGGCGGCTGAGGATCGGAATGTTCTTGCCTCTCCCCCTTTCGTGCCGGGGAGGGGTAAGAGTATTTCCAGCCTGGGCCTTCGGGTGGACCAAGCAGCGCCCTCCGTTGGCAACTCAGAGGACGAGGCTGCAGAGGACGACGCCCGGGCCTTGTCTTGGCTCCCTCTTCTGGCTCCTTTCTTGGAGCATCGGAGCGGCCTTCGAAGGCTCCTGGAGCCCCTGGCTGAGAAAAGCCAGGACATTGCCAATTCGGAGTTGATCTCCGCTTTGAGCGAAGTTAGGGCTTCGAGCCTCAACACGGCCCTCGAAAGGGCTGCCCTTCAGGTATGAAAAAGACACCACAGTTGTTGTATTTTAATGGTCAAAACTTCTTTAGCACTTACCTCGTTTTCCTTACAGCAATTCGCCCTTGCTAGAGCGGCAGCGACTTCCAGCGAGGTCGAAATTAACCGACTCAACCGGAAGGTTACAACCCTTCAAACAGCTCTTGATGACTCCACCGGGAGGTCTCTCAGGCTGAATGAAGAACTTTTGGAAGAACGGAAGGCTAAGGCAGCGTCTGACGAAGCCCTTGAAGCCCTCCGCTCTCATGCCGAAGAAGCCGAGGCTGAACGAGTGGTCCTCCGTGCGGAGGTCGAAAAGCTTCGCCAGGATGCGGCTGCTTCGAACGGTCGTCTGGTGGAACTTCAAGGGGCTCTCAGCCAGGTAATGGCTCAGAAGAGTTCCTTGATGCTTCGGGTGGCCGCGTTGGATGCAACTGTTGCAAGCCTGGAAGTAGCAGAGAGAAGGAATTCCAGTATTGCTGACCGTACCTTGGAAGCTCTTCAGGGTACGTTAGAGTACTTTGGCACCATGTGCCCTTCGACCTCTGCTGCAACCTCCGAGCCGCTCGACCGGAAGCTGACGAGGATCCAGGTAGCTTCGTCGCTGATGAAGAATTCCGGAGTCCGGTACGGAGAGATCTCCGGACAGTGCGCCGGCATCGGGGTTCTTCGCCACCTCGAATCTCTTCGGATTCCCTTCGATTCGGTTAGTGGTTCGTCTCCTGGAGGCTTCGCGGATGATGACCTGCTGCGTCCGTCTTCGGAGGTGGCTTCGGCTTGGGAAGCTTTCCGATCAGTATGGAAGGCAGACCATAAGGTTGCTGCTAAGGCTTGGATCGACGAGGCCCGCCGGCAAAAGCAAGCTCAAGCGAAGCCACCACTCCCGACTTCGCCAGCGCCTTCGGTCCCAGCTCCGCCAACCGACCCGCAGGTCTAGTCGCTTAGGGTTGTTGTGTACCTGTGGTCTTGTAAACTTTGTTTAATTAATGAGAAAGTTATAAACAGTACTTGTCTTGGGTGCTCTGCTCTTTTTTAGATTTTGTCGTGCCCTTCGAGCCCTGACTTCGTACTTTTGGAACCTACTGCCGAGCTTCGAAAGGAGTGGGCAGTTCTTGAGAGTTTGAGATCTTATCGCCGCTCCCGCTTTTCTGTTCCTCGCGGAGTCGGGGGGGAAGTTAACCTTGAAGTACGAAGGGACGTTCTGTCTTATATTAAAGAGGAAGAAAAGGAAGAGGGGTCTTCGTCTTCCGAGCCTGTCGACTGGTCTGACTCGGAGTATCAAGCCGAAAACCTTGCCGAGGCCGGCTCCGAAAGGCTCTTGACGTGGGCCGAACTTCAGGAGGAGCAGAAGAAACTGCGAGCCTCGAGGAAAAAGAGAAGTTCCCGGCCTAAAAAGACTCCAAGCTCCGAAGGGCAAAGTAGCCGCAGGGGTAGCTCTAGGGGTCGAAAGGGTCTCCGTTTTTATTTGGGTTTAGATAACAATTTTTCCTGATGTATGAGTATAATATTTTAATGTGGAAAGCTTCGACATTATGCTGTGTGACTCCTATCCTCCTACCCCCCTTGTGGATGGCGGAGCTTTTATCATATATAAGGGTTCGCTAGGCACAATGATTGTCCGAACACCTGTATGCTTCGAACTTTGCACATGTCACTATCGATAAGTAGATAAAAATTTTAAAGTCCTTAGACTCTTCTACGGATCCTAACAAGCCGGAGCCTGGAATCCGTAGGTTGGCCACCTACGGCTCTTTTACAGATACTTCGCACCCGGAGGCTTGAAATTCTGTCTTGTTTAAAGTCCTTAGACTCTTCTACGGATCCTAACAAGCCGGAGCCTGGAATCCGTAGGTTGGCCACCTACAGCTCTTTTACAGATACTTCGCACCCGGAGGCTTGAAATTCTGTCTTGTTTAAAGTCCTTAGACTCTTCTACGGATCCTAACAAGCCGGAGCCTGGAATCCGTAGGTTGGCCACCTACGGCTCTTTTACAGATACTTCGCACCCGGAGGCTTGAAATTCTGTCTTGTTTAAAGTCCTTAGACTCTTCTACGGATCCTAACAAGCCGGAGCCTGGAATCCGTAGGTTGGCCACCTACGGCTCTTTTACAGATACTTCGCACCCGGAGGCTTGAAATTCTGTCTTGTTTAAAGTCCTTAGACTCTTCTACGGATCCTAACAAGCCGGAGCCTGGAATCCGTAGGTTGCGGAGCCACTGAACCAATGGTTCGCAGCCAGCCCCTTGGGTTTTTTTCGAAAAATGCTTGGCTCTGCTAGCATCACTGACCTTCGAATGCGTCCATTCGGAGGGTGGGATGTTCGAAGGGCAAAACAAATCTCAACCCTTAGCTTTATTTATAAAAGGAGTGTTACAAGTGATTACAAGGGAGCCTTAAGCGTAATATCTCTTAAGGTGCTCCGCATGCCACGCATGCTTCAACTCTTCTCCTTCTAAATTAGCTAATTTAAACGATCCGGGGCGTCCTGAGCGTAAGATAACATATGGTCCTTCCCATTTGTTTCCTAGCTTCCCCGGAGCTATTACATTTCGCAATACTAGATGACCTGGCTTTAACTCAGTTATCTTGACCTTCGGGTCATACCATGTCTTTGTGTGCTCTTGGTACTTCGTCAGGTTGGCGACAGCTCGAAGCCTTGTTTCTTCTGACAAGTCTATTGAAGCACTCCGATCATCTTCGTCTTCGTGTTGAATTACGCGAAGTGACTCCCCTTTGAGCTCCGTAGGGGTCATGGCTTCGTCTCCGAAGAGCAACCTGAATGGCGTGAAGCCGGTTGATCTAGTTTGCGTGGTTCGGATAGACCATAAAATTTTAGGTAGCTCTTCGACCCATAGGCCCTTGGCCAATCCCACAATTCGGCGATTTAACCCAGAGAGGATATTCCCGTTGGCTCGTTCGACGGCTCCGTTGGATTGCGGGTGTCGCACTGCTGCGAAGCATAGCTTAATACCCAGTTCTTCACAGAATGTTTGGAAGGTATCAGCTTCGAACTGGGTTCCGTTATCCACCGTTAATTCTCTGGGGACTCCGAACCTGCATATAATATTCTGCCAGAAGAACCTTTGCACGTTCTTCGATGTGATGGCTGTTAGCGGCTCTGCTTCTACCCATTTTGAGAAGTATTCTATTGCTACGACCGCAAATTTCAAACCGCCCTTTGCTGGTGGGAAAGGGCCTATGAGGTCCATGCCCCATCTAGCCATCGGCCATACCGGGGCAATAACTTGAAGTTGAGTTGGTGGGCGATGGCTCCTTCTGCCCATCCATTGGCAGCCTTGGCACGTTCGAACTAGGTCTTCGGCGTCTCTGACGATTGTTGGCCAATAAAAACCTTGCCGGAGCGTCTTGCCTGCTAGCGCTCTAGGAGCTAGATGACCTCCGCACAGCCCTTCGTGGATGCCTCGAAGTATGTCTTGTCCTTCAGGTTGAGAGATGCATCGAAGCAGTGGCGAGCATACTCCGGCCTTATACAGTATTTCCCCAATAAGTTTGTAATTTCGAGCCCTTGATTGCAATCTTCGAGCTTCTGGGCCTTCCGGAAGGTCATTGCTACCCTGCAACATAGTTATTATCGGGGTTCGCCAATCCGTAGCTTGAATACACATTACTTCTGACGAGGGTAGTTGGTTAGCTGCTGGCTGCTCTAATTCTTCGTAGAAAGCGCCCTCTGGGAGGTCCACTGCTCCTGCTGCAGCCTTTGCAAGGATATCTGCAAGTTGATTTTCTGCTCGTGGTATGCTTCGAACTGTAAACCCTTTGAATGCTGCTTCTGCCTTGCGGATTTCTTGAAGGTATTGCGCGAGATGTGGGTTTTTTGCTTGGAAGCTTTTGTCAATATGCCCCGCGACGACTTGGGAATCTGTCTTGATCATTATCCTTGTAGCTCCGAGTGCTTTAGCCTTTCGGAGGCCTAGCAAGATTCCTTCATACTCGGCGACGTTATTAGTGGTTCGAAAGTTAAGCCTTGCTGAATACATTGCCTTTTGCCCTGATGGTGACAAGATTACTGCCCCTGCTCCGGCACCTGATGCTTGGTAGGCTCCGTCTGAGAATATTGTCCAGAAACCGTCGGAGGGTTCTTCCGGAGTCCATACTGCAGATGGAGTCCACTCTGCTACGAAATCTGCTATAATTTGAGATTTAACGGCCGTCCTTGCTGTGAAGGAGATTTCGAAGGGTGCCAGCTCGACTGCCCACTTTCCAACTCTGCCTGTGGAATCTTTGTTTCGGAGCATATCTCCAAGAGGATACGATGTAGGGACAATAAGGTTATGCGCCAAGAAATAATGCCTTAGCTTTCGCGAGGCCATCACTAAAGCATAAGCAAACTTTTCAAGCTCGGAGTATCTGATCTTGGCTCCTGATAATGCCTCCGAGACAAAATAAACTGGGTTTTGCACCAGCTTCTCTTTAAGCTCGACTTCTCGGACCAGTACTGCGCTTACCGCTGATCCTGTCGCTGCAAGGTATAAAAGCAATGTTTCCCCTGGAAGAGGAACGGTTAAGGTTGATAATGTTCCGATGTAGGCTTTTATTTCTTCGAAGCTCTTTTGGCACTCCGGCGTCCAGCTGAAGCTTTCGGAGCCTTTGAGTGCCTTGAAAATTGGGAGGCTTCGCTCTGCCGATCTGGACAGGAACCTGCTGAGTGCTGCTAGCCTTCCTGCTAGTTTCTGTACTTGCTTCAAATTCTCGGGTGGAGCCATTCTTTGTAGTGCACTTATTTGTGTTGGGCTGGCTTCGATCCCCCTGCTCGAAACTAAGTATCCTAGCAGCTTCCCTGCTTGTGCTCCGAATATACATTTTTCGGGATTGAGGCGTACTGTAGCGCCCCGATTTAACAAAATCGAGACATTATTGAATTTCCACAGAAAAACAATAATACAAGAGGTTCATCATGCGACAGCGTACATACGATAAAATTCATGGTACGCAGACCATATTTATTACAACATTGTTTTAGTAAAAACAGTAATAAAGTAATTAAACAACGGCATGACGAACGTCTTCTTCAGGATCTTTCTTCTCGACTGGGTCGCTACTCCAGACCGTCTTCAAGATAAGCATCCTCTGTGGGGTCCAACGGGTATGAGTACAAAAAGTACTCAACAAGCCACTGCAAATGCAAATAATAATGCATGATAATAAACAAGGAAGGATAAAGGCTAACAATGCGGAATAAAGCAATTGCAGTTATTTAGTGTAATCATATTTTAATCATGCGGAAAGTAAATATGAACATCATCAACATCGACTAACTCGAGGAGTACGTTTTACCTCCTCGCACAACGGTCCTTACATGTCAATCCATCATGCACATTCATATTCAAGTAAACTAACTGGGGGATGTCACGCAACCCGCCCTTGACCGTGGGCTCGGCTTTTCGAAAAGATTTAAGACTCTGATCAGAGATGTACTACTGTACCCACAAGGCACGCACTCATCTCAACGAGATGACCCATTTCACGGGAACTCGTGCCAAAACCTCAATATGAGATGTTCCAAGCGATAACCACCCGCTCTAGGTTTCGCCGGCGCGCCGGGCCGCATCCCGGCTAACGTCGCACCCCCTTTTGCGCCACATTGGTACAAGTCACCCGCAGGTGCAACTTGACCCATCTCCAAGTGGTGGCCTCGGTTTGGAACAACCCATACCTTAGTTAGGACTTACCCACTAGACTTGTGGTTAGTACGTAAGTGTATTGCAACGGATCCCTCAGACCGGTCCTTATAGTGCCCCGGGTGCGACTGACCAATGCCCTAGCTTGCACCCGGAACCCACCATGCATACACTCACAACCATGACTCATCACCAACAGAATTTCCAAAGATAAGAAGTAACGGGATCATATAATAGAACCATTTCACTACGACTCATTTTTATCCTATAGCGGCCGTGCCAATACATTGGACACTAGCTAATATCATTGATCATATGGTGACAAGGAGGTTAGGCGAGATAGCATGGCTTGGGTTGCACATCAAGGTCGGGGGATCCTAAATAAATATAATGTAAGGGTTCATGTGACTAATGCATATACATAACCTATGTGTTTTAGCGATAGTCAATTTAGACATGGGTTCAATATGCTCAAAAGAATTGTTTGGTGACTTGCCTTGTTCAGCAAAGGGAGAGGGAGGGACTTCGGGGAAGTACTCCGGCTCCTCGGCGACGTCGTAGTCTTTTTAATATAAAGTAAAATAAAGAGAGTACCACATTCAATCAAACCATATAACATTACATTGCAAGCATATAAGTTAAAGTTGGTTTGATTAAAAATAAATAAACTCAAAGGTTAAGGTTCTGAATTTTATAAACAATTTTAAAGGGATTAAAATGAAGGGTTGTCCTTTAGAAAACAAATGTTTAAATGTGATTATTGTCATATTAAATTCTCAAACAAGTGTGAAATGAAAAGTTCATGTCAATTTGGTGGTTTTCAGTGAATGGACAGAAAGGAAATTAATATAAATTTTTCTGAAGTTTAAATATTTTAATCCATATTTTAATCCTAAAGGCTTTTGAATAATTATTTGAATAAACATGAGAATGTCAAAATAAACCTACTGTTTTTATTGCATAAATATGTAGAGAATAATTTTATGAATTTTCTGAAATTGGAATGGTAATTTTTAGAGTTCAAATGCATTAGATATGAATTTTACAAGTTTAAAAGCATTTCTGGAATTTATTTTCAAATTTTAAACCTCTCGGGTCCACGGTGAGCCAGGCCCACGGTGAACCCGCGCACTGTGCGCGTGCGCCGGGTCGATTTGGACCGTCGGATCTAGATCCGGTGGCCAGGCGCGAGGCGGGAGGGTTAAGTGACAACGGACGGCCAGGATTAAAACGCGCGAAGGGGTACCACGTGGACGCACGAGATCGCGCGTTGGGTTAAGTGGGAATCGACGCGCGAGATTAAAACGTAATGCTTTGACCAGATCCGACGGTGCGGATTAGATCGCGTACGTGGGCTCACGCGCGTCGTCCGATTGCGATCGTGCGGCCAGGATTGAATCCGGCACGACACGCGCTAAGGGGGCTATACCCCCCTTCGTCTCCGGCGACGGCGGGGCTCGGGTGCGGTGGCGATGGCGCCTACGAGGGGGCTAGGCCCTAGCTCTATGCGAAAACGGAAAGAGGAGGCCAAGGCGGTCACGATGGTACCTTAGGCGAGGCGAGGGGTCGACGGAGCGAGGCCGGCGACGAGGGTAGACGGCGGAGTGGTTCGGGTTCCTCGTCGGCGATGGTGTTCCGGCGGGGTTCGACGTCGGCGGAGGGGTGGCCGAGGTCGGGGTCGTTCTCGCGGTCACGTTGGTGGCGGAGGCACGGGCGGAGGTGGTCTGGTGCGACGGCGAGCGGTGGCCGGAGGTGAATTAGAGGGTGGGCGCTAAAACGTGGATTGCGAGTGCTCTGTTCGTCCTCGAGGCGATTAGGCGTGGGGGTCGAACGCGGCTCAGGTTGGGGCTTAAATAGGATGCCGGGGAGGGCTCGCATGCAAGGAAACCGGCCGAGGGCTTTTACTTGCCGGCGATGGCTCGGCCATGCACGCGGAGCGGCGATCCCGTGGCGTAAAGACACTGTTTAACGGGGGGAAACGGTCGACGCGACGCGGGGGACCGATTAATGGCGACGAATTAAAGCGGGACGGGCCAGCGAGGCGGATCCGAGGGCGAGGTCGACGGCCGGCGCGATTTGGGGGCGACGGCGGGAGGTTGAAGGCGAAGCTGACAGGTGGGGGCCACTGGCCAGTGAGCGCGAGCGAGCGAACGGGAAGGCTGACGGGTGGGGCCGCGGTGTCGGGTGCGCGCGCGAGGGGAAAGTTTCGGCGCCGACAGGTGGGGTCCATGCGTCAGTCTAAGGCGGGCGCGGTAACGGGCTGGGCCGGCCGGGAGAGAGAAAAGGGAGGGAGGGGAGCCCATTACTGTTCTAATACTTTTCTGAATAAAAATAATTCCAGAAAATAGATTAAAAGATTAGGGCTACTTCCAAGGTTGGTAAAAATTTATGAAAATTCTCAAAATTATATTTTGGTCTTAGGATCATATACAAAAAGTTTCACCTCCTGATTTGGTCATCTACTCCATGTTGTAGTTCAAAAGGGTATAAAAGAGAATTAAAGTATTTTCTGAAATAATAATTCCAATAAATTGAATTTAATAATATTTTTATTGTTCTGAAAATTTGGGGTGTTACAAACCTATCCCCCTTACAAGAATCTCGTCCTCGAGATTGGAACGCTACTCGAATAGCTCGGGGTATTGGGCTTTCAGCTCATCTTCTTTTTCCCAAGTGGCTTCTTCGGCGGGATGGTTGTTCCATTGGACTTTGCAGAAGCGGACGACGCGACTTCTGGTTACTCTCTCCTTGGTTTCTAAGATCTTGACGGGTCTCTCTATGTAGGTCAAGTCTTCTTGGACATTAAGTTGCTGAAGGTCGGCTTGCTCGGTGGGCACACGGAGACACTTCTTCAGCTGCGAGACATGAAACACATCATGAACGCCTGCCAAGGATGGAGGCAGTTCAAGTTGATATGCCACTTCTCCTTGTCGACGGAGGATCTGGAAAGGTCCGACGTAGCGGGGTGCTAGTTTGCCTTTCATGTTGAACCTTTGAGTGCCACGGAGGGGAGTGACTCGGAGGTAGACATAATCGCCCTCCTCAAAGGCTAGATCTCTTCGACGGTTATCGGCATAGCTCTTTTGCCTGGATTGGGCGGCCTTCAAGCGGTCTCTTATGATCTTAACTTTCTCTTCGGCTTCTCTCAATAAATCTGTCCCAAACAGTTGTGATTCTCCGGTTTGATCCCAGAGCAACGGCGTTCTGCACTTACGCCCATAGAGTGCTTCGAACGGGGACATTTGCAGGCTGGCTTGATAGCTGTTGTTGTAGGAGAACTCCGCGTAAGGTAAGTTCTTGTCCCACATTCCGCCAAAGTCTAGAGCACAAGCTCTAAGCATATCCTCCAATATCTGGTTGACCCTTTCGGTCTGACCGTCGGTCTGTGGATGATAGGCGGTGCTAAAGTTCAGCCGGGTGCCGAGTTCCTCTTGAAGGTTCTTCCAAAACTTGGAGGTAAACTGACTCCCGCGGTCAGATACAATCTTCTTGGGAACTCCGTGGAGGCACACGATCCGGGTCATGTACAACTCGGCCAACTTGGCGACGGTGTAAGTTGTCTTGACCGGGACGAAGTGAGCTACCTTGGTGAGTCGATCAACGATCACCCAGATAGAATCATGACCAGCTTGGGTCCTGGGCAGTCCCGTGATGAAGTCCATCCCTATCTCTTCCCACTTCCATTCAGGGACTTTGAGGGGTTGAAGAAGTCCGGCAGGTCTCTGATGCTATGCCTTGACTCGCCGGCATGTGTCGCACTTGGCCACATACTCGGCTATTTCTCTCTTCATGCTGACCCACCAATATTTCTCCTTCAGGTCTTGGTACATCTTTGTACTCCCGGGATGGATGGAGTATAGAGTATCGTGGGCTTCTTGAAGGATGAGAGTCTTCAACTCAGGTAGGTTGGGTACGCATACTCGGTTTCCGAACCAAATGGTACCATGTTCATCCTCGGAGAATCCGGGGGCTTTACCCTTTCTCATGTTTTGCTGGATCTCCAGGATGTATGGGTCTTCCTTCTGCTTCTCTCGGATCTGGTCTATTAAGACAGGCCGAGACTCCAAGGCAGCGAGGTACTCTCGAGTGGTGATCCCTAGGTTTAGCCTTTCCATCTCTTTATAAAGTAGAGGAGCCTGGTCTTGAATCATGATGGCATTGCAGTACCCTTTTCGACTAAGAGCGTCTGCCACCACGTTCGCTTTGCCCGGATGATAATGGATGCCCAAGTCGTAATCCTTGATCAGTTCCAACCATCTCCTCTGCCTGAGGTTCAGATCTGGTTGGGTGAATATATACTTGAGGCTCTTGTGGTCGGTGAAGACCTCACACCGATTTCCCACAAGGTAATGTCTCCATATCTTCAAGGCATGAACCACGACTGCTAGTTCCAGGTCGTGGGTTGGGTAGTTCAGCTCATGCGGTCTCAATTGCCGGGAGGCGTAGGATATCACTTTCCCTTCTTGCATTAAGACGCATCCCAATCCTTGACGAGAGGCATCACAGTAGACGTGGAAGTCTTTCCGGATGTCTGGCAGAGTCAGAATGGGGGCTGACACAAGCTTCTTCTTGAGGGTCTGGAAGCTTTCTTCGCAGTCGGGGGTCCAGTCAAACTTCACCTCTTTCTGCAGAAGTCTGGTCATAGGCTTGGCGATCTTGGAAAAATTCTCGATGAACCGGCGGTAGTATCCGGCCAATCCGAGAAAACTCCGGATCTCGGTCACGGTCGTTGGCTGTAGCCAGTTGGTTACCGCTTCAACGGTGGTTGGGTCCACTGCTATTCCTCTGGCAGATATAACATGACCGAGGAACTTCACCTCAGACGACCAAAATTCGCACTTGCTGTATTTGGCGTATAGTTGCTGCTCCCTTAGCTTTCCGAGGGTCAGACGGAGGTGAGTCTCGTGTTCTTCCTTGGTCTTGGAGTAAACGAGGATATCGTCGATGAATACCACGATGAACTTGTCCAAGAACTCCATGAATACATTGTTCATCATGTTCATGAAAAAGGCCGGGGCATTCGTGAGTCCGAACGACATCACAGTGTACTCGTAGAGTCCATAGCGGGAGGTGAAGGCAGTCTTGGGTATATCTTCCTCCCTGATCCTCAACTGGTGATAACCTGACCTGAGGTCAATCTTGGAAAACACTGAGGATCCTTTCAGCTGATCGAACAGGTCGTCGATCCGAGGCAACGGGTATTTGTTCTTGATGGTTACGTCGTTCAAGGCTCTATAGTCCACGCACATCCTCTTGGTCTTGTCCTTCTTCATGGCAAATATGACCGGTGCACCCCAAGGTGAGGTACTCGGTCGGATGTAACCTTTCTGCTCTAGGTCTTCGATGTTGCTCTTGACTTCGGCTAGTTCATTGGCGGCCATGCGGTATGGGCGCTTGGAGATTGGAGTGGTCCCCGGGACAAGCTCGATTCTGAATTCGATGTCCCGCTTGGGAGGCATTCCGGGCAGATCTTCGGGGAAAACATCTGCAAACTCCTTGACTATTGGCACTTCTTCAAGAGCTATAGAGCGAAGGGATGCTCCGAGTGGTTTGCGACTGGTCATCCGGAAGGTGACGGTTACGCCTTCAGGACTGGTCACCGTGACGGACTTGTTGGCACAGTCGATCACTCCCTTGTGCTTCATCAACCAATCCATACCTAATATAAGGTCGAGTCCGGTGCATTGGATGAGGACAGGCTCGGCCCGAAACAGCACTCCTTGGATGTCAAGTTGAACCTTAGGGCTGTAGAAGCGAGCTGAGGTCCTATTGCCGGGGGTGGCAATCACCATGGGAATGGGTAGAGGGAGCACGTCCAGATGGTTTGTTTTTGCAAAATCTTCCGAGACAAAGGAGTGGGTTGCTCCAGAGTCAAATAATATGACGGCCGGTACGGAATTCATAGTAAACGTACCGAGTACGACTTCAGGAGCCTCCTGAGCTTCCTCCGCGCTGATGTGGTTGACGCGGGCACGAACGGCCTGGTGGGGTGCTGCGCCTTGGTTCTGCTTGGGGGTGAGGACACTGGTGCGAGTAGTGCCCTTCCTTGCGACAGTTGAAGCAGACGACCGGCCTTCCTTGACGATCCCTCAAGATCGGGGCCTTGGCGACTGGTGCCGGCTGAGCGGCCGGAGCTGGTGGAGCGGGGCGAGGATGCCCGGCGTTGGATCCACCGGCTGCATGAGGTGGCCTGTAGGCGGGCCGAGGATGGTAGGCGGGCGCTGGTGGCGGAGGGACGAAGCGGGGCCTCTGAGTGTTCGCCTGCTGGTGCTTGAAGGCGATCATCTTCCTCTTCTTGAGGTCCAGCTTGTTCTGCTCAGTCTCTTGGATGAGCGCTTTATTGACAAGCCGCTGGAAGTCGGCGAAGTCGGCGGCGACGAGCTGGATGGACAGCTCATCCTTAAGTCCCCTGAGGAACTTGGCTTGACGGAGGGCGTCGGTGCGCACTTCCTCCGGTGCGTAGCGTGCGAGGCGGTTGAACTCATGGAGGTACTCCATGACAGTCCTGTTGCCCTGCTGCAGGTCGCGGAACTCCTGCTGTTTGACCGCGATGACACCGGCGGGGACGTGGGCGGCACGAAAGGCGATGGTGAACTCCGCCCAAGTCACCATGTGGCCCTCTGGCTGGGACGCACGATAGTTGTCCCACCACTCAGCGGCAGGACCCTGGAGCTGATGAGTGGCGAAGGCCACTCGCTCACGGTCAGTGCCGGGGAGGAGGTCGAGCTTCTTCTCGATGGTGCGAAGCCAATCTCCGGCCTCCATCGGGTTGGTCGTGCTCGAGAAGATGGGCGGGCGCACGCGCAAGAACTCGGAGAGTTGCGGAGCGGCCGCGGGTGCTGGTGCGCGAGGGGCGGGCTCCCCGTTCTGCAGACGGTCCAACTGAGCCTGTTGGTGCTGCATTTGGGTGAGGAGGGCGGTGATCAGATGATTCTGATTCGCCATCATTTCCGCCAAGGTGGGGTGGTTGGCGGAAGGCGACCCGGATTGGCGCGGGCCTGTCGCACCCCAGTTGGGCACAACGCCCTCAGGCGCATCTCGGCTCCCTCCTGCTCCGTTGTTGGAGCCGGTGTTCTGGTGGTCGGCCATCTTCTGAATTCATGAGGTTATAAGGCAAAAAGTTGACAACACAATTAACAAGAATATTTCAAGCATATAAATTAAGTGGTAAAAAAAATGTTCATTACAATCAAGTTCTTATTCTACCCACAACACACTCGTCATGGGTAGCACCACATACAAAATAATGCTTTTTATTTAATTTCGCGTCTCCTAACGCCTACTCGCCACCGGAGGCGGTCTCCGTGCTCTCGGAACCACGAGTGCGCGGCTCCAGCGGGATGGTGGGCTCGAGAAAATTCTCGATGATGGAGTCGGAGACGAGGCCGGGGCGTGGTGTAGGGGCGCTGGTGGAAGGCCTGGCGGGAGAGGGTCGTGGCGGGATCCTCTTGGGGCGAGGGAGGGGCTCACGGATAGGCTTCTTCTTCCTAGGAAGAAGAGGGACCATCTCCGCTATATCCTTCTGCAGCTGTATGATCTTGCGCTGCAGCTCGCCGTTCTGCTGGATCAGGTTCTTCGTTTCTTCACGAAGAAACGCAACCGCCTCATGGTGCTCGTCGGCGTCGAGCACCGCCTCGGTATGGAGATCATCCATGGCCTGCAGAAGACGCGACTGCCGGGCCATGACCGGATCACGCACGGAGTGAACTCCGAGGTAGATGCTACGGTGGGCTCCGGGAGTACGCTTCGGCACGAGCCGGAAGGATGAGTTCTGAAGACGATCGTCGTAGATCATCCTCAGCTCCATGAGGGCCTGAAGGGCGACTCGTTGGCACGCGACGTCGAAAGTCGGGCCTCCAAGTGCGGTGGTGTAGGGCGGCAGGTGTTCTCCGGAGCCATGGACGGTGAGGGAGACGTCGCAAGGCCCGGCGAACTCGTCGGGGTAGACTCCTTGAAATTCAGGTTCGAAGAGGAACCCGAGGAAGGTGAGCATCATGCGGAGCTCCCGGACGAAGCCCTCGTAGTGGCGGCAGTAACTGTGGACTTGGTAGACTGGCATCTACAAAACAGCAAGTTGAATAAAAGTGAGGAGAGGAATAAAGTTTATGAAGTAGATTTTCGAGAAGTAATTTCCTATGGCTAATGGCTAGGCGGGTCCGTTTGGCTTCCTACAGTCGAGTCGGCTCTGATACCATCTTGTAGCGCCCCGATTTAACAAAATCGAGACATTATTGAATTTCCACAGAAAAACAATAATACAAGAGGTTCATCATGCGACAGCGTACATACGATAAAATTCATGGTACGCAGACCATATTTATTACAACATTGTTTTAGTAAAAACAGTAATAAAGTAATTAAACAACGGCATGACGAACGTCTTCTTCAGGATCTTTCTTCTCGACTGGGTCGCTACTCCAGACCGTCTTCAAGATAAGCATCCTCTGTGGGGTCCAACGGGTATGAGTACAAAAAGTACTCAACAAGCCACCGCAAATGCAAATAATAATGCAGGATAATAAACAAGGAAGGATAAAGGCTAACAATGCGGAATAAAGCAATTGCAGTTATTTAGTGTAATCATATTTTAATCATGCGGAAAGTAAATATGAACATCATCAACATCGACTAACTCGAGGAGTACGTTTTACCTCCTCGCACAACGGTCCTTACATGTCAATCCATCATGCACATTCATATTCAAGTAAACTAACTGGGGGATGTCACGCAACCCGCCCTTGACCGTGGGCTCGGCTTTTCGAAAAGATTTAAGACTCTGATCAGAGATGTACTACTGTACCCACAAGGCACGCACTCATCTCAACGAGATGACCCATTTCACGGGAACTCGTGCCAAAACCTCAATATGAGATGTTCCAAGCGATAACCACCCGCTCTAGGTTTCGCCGGCGCGCCGGGCCGCATCCCGGCTAACGTCGCACCCCCTTTTGCGCCACATTGGTACAAGTCACCCGCAGGTGCAACTTGACCCATCTCCAAGTGGTGGCCTCGGTTTGGAACAACCCATACCTTAGTTAGGACTTACCCACTAGACTTGTGGTTAGTACGTAAGTGTATTGCAACGGATCCCTTAGACCGGTCCTTATAGTGCCCCGGGTGCGACTGACCAATGCCCTAGCTTGCACCCGGAACCCACCATGCATACACTCACAACCATGACTCATCACCAACAGAATTTCCAAAGATAAGAAGTAACGGGATCATATAATAGAACCATTTCACTACGACTCATTTTTATCCTATAGCGGCCGTGCCAATACATTGGACACTAGCTAATATCATTGATCATATGGTGACAAGGAGGTTAGGCGAGATAGCATGGCTTGGGTTGCACATCAAGGTCGGGGGATCCTAAATAAATATAATGTAAGGGTTCATGTGACTAATGCATATACATAACCTATGTGTTTTAGCGATAGTCAATTTAGACATGGGTTCAATATGCTCAAAAGAATTGTTTGGTGACTTGCCTTGTTCAGCAAAGGGAGAGGGAGGGACTTCGGGGAAGTACTCCGGCTCCTCGGCGACGTCGTAGTCTTTTTAATATAAAGTAAAATAAAGAGAGTACCACATTCAATCAAACCATATAACATTACATTGCAAGCATATAAGTTAAAGTTGGTTTGATTAAAAATAAATAAACTCAAAGGTTAAGGTTCTGAATTTTATAAACAATTTTAAAGGGATTAAAATGAAGGGTTGTCCTTTAGAAAACAAATGTTTAAATGTGATTATTGTCATATTAAATTCTCAAACAAGTGTGAAATGAAAAGTTCATGTCAATTTGGTGGTTTTCAGTGAATGGACAGAAAGGAAATTAATATAAATTTTTCTGAAGTTTAAATATTTTAATCCATATTTTAATCCTAAAGGCTTTTGAATAATTATTTGAATAAACATGAGAATGTCAAAATAAACCTACTGTTTTTATTGCATAAATATGTAGAGAATAATTTTATGAATTTTCTGAAATTGGAATGGTAATTTTTAGAGTTCAAATGCATTAGATATGAATTTTACAAGTTTAAAAGCATTTCTGGAATTTATTTTCAAATTTTAAACCTCTCGGGTCCACGGTGAGCCAGGCCCACGGTGAACCCGCGCACTGTGCGCGTGCGCCGGGTCGATCTGGACCGTCGGATCTAGATCCGGTGGCCAGGCGCGAGGCGGGAGGGTTAAGTGACAACGGACGGCCAGGATTAAAACGCGCGAAGGGGTACCACGTGGACGCACGAGATCGCGCGTTGGGTTAAGTGGGAATCGACGCGCGAGATTAAAACGTAACGCTTTGACCAGATCCGACGGTGCGGATTAGATCGCGTACGTGGGCTCACGCGCGTCGTCCGATTGCGATCGTGCGGCCAGGATTGAATCCGGCACGACACGCGCTAAGGGGGCTATACCCCCCTTCGTCTCCGGCGACGGCGGGGCTCGGGTGCGGTGGCGATGGCGCCTACGAGGGGGCTAGGCCCTAGCTCTATGCGAAAACGGAAAGAGGAGGCCAAGGCGGTCACGATGGTACCTTAGGCGAGGCGAGGGGTCGACGGAGCGAGGCCGGCGACGAGGGTAGACGGCGGAGTGGTTCGGGTTCCTCGTCGGCGATGGTGTTCCGGCGGGGTTCGACGTCGGCGGAGGGGTGGCCGAGGTCGGGGTCGTTCTCGCGGTCACGTTGGTGGCGGAGGCACGGGCGGAGGTGGTCTGGTGCGACGGCGAGCGGTGGCCGGAGGTGAATTAGAGGGTGGGCGCTAAAACGTGGATTGCGAGTGCTCTGTTCGTCCTCGAGGCGATTAGGCGTGGGGGTCGAACGCGCTCAGGTTGGGGCTTAAATAGGATGCCGGGGAAGGCTCGCATGCAAGGAAACCGGCCGAGGGCTTTTACTCGCCGGCGATGGCTCGGCCATGCACGCGGAGCGGCGATCCCGTGGCGTAAAGACGCTGTTTAACGGGGGGAAACGGTCGACGCGACGCGGGGGACCGATTAATGGCGACGAATTAAAGCGGGACGGGCCAGCGAGGCGGATCCGAGGGCGAGGTCGACGGCCGGCGCGATTTGGGGGCGACGGCGGGAGGTTGAAGGCGAAGCTGACAGGCGGGGGCCACTGGCCAGTGAGCGCGAGCGAGCGAACGGGAAGGCTGACGGGTGGGGCCGCGGTGTCGGGTGCGCGCGCGAGGGGAAAGTTTCGGCGCCGACAGGTGGGGTCCATGCGTCAGTCTAAGGCGGGCGCGGTAACGGGCTGGGCCGGCCGGGAGAGAGAAAAGGGAGGGAGGGGAGCCCATTACTGTTCTAATACTTTTCTGAATAAAAATAATTCCAGAAAATAGATTAAAAGATTAGGGCTACTTCCAAGGTTGGTAAAAATTTATGAAAATTCTCAAAATTATATTTTGGTCTTAGGATCATATACAAAAAGTTTCACCTCCTGATTTGGTCATCTACTCCATGTTGTAGTTCAAAAGGGTATAAAAGAGAATTAAAGTATTTTCTGAAATAATAATTCCAATAAATTGAATTTAATAATATTTTTATTGTTCTGAAAATTTGGGGTGTTACACGTACTCCACATGCTCGAAGGCTCTCGAATGTTTCATCTAAATCTATGCTATGCTGATGCTTTTGAGCACTTTTTATTACAATATCGTCCATGTAGGCCTCGACATTGCGTCCTATCTGATGGCCTAAAGCCTTAGCTATTAAGCGAGAAAATGTGGCTCCGGCATTCCGCAGACCAAAAGGCATTCTTACATAGCAGAATACTCCCGAAGGAGTTATGAAACTTGTCTTGGCCTCATCTTCGCGTTTCAGCCATACTTGATGGTACCCGGAGTAGGCGTCGAGGAAGCTTAATAGTTCGGAGCCGGCTGTGGAATCTATTAATTGATCTATTCGGGGCATTGGGTAGGGGTCTCGCGGGCATGCTTTATTTAGTGATGTGAAGTCAATACACATGCGCCATTTGCTGGAATCCTTCTTTCTTACAAAAACAGGGTTGGCCAACCACTCGGTATGGGCCACCTCCCTGATAATGCCAGCTTTTAACAACTTTTCCACTTCGGCCTTGGCTAAATTTGCTCTTTCTGTTGATAGCTTTCGGAGCCCCTGGCGCACCGGCTTGGCCTTCGGGTTGACGAGCAGACTGTGCTCGATGATGCTTCGGTCGACCCCCGTGATATCTTCGTCGGTCCAAGCAAACATGTCTAGATTCTTCTTGACGACTTCTTCTAATGAGGCGGTTATCTCCGGAGATAGCCCCTTGCCGAATTTTATTGGGTATTCTTTGCCGTCTTCTGAGATTATTCTTGTCTCGACATCACCCTCCGGGCTTGGTTTGAGCGAGGATCCCTTCGGGGGGCTCAAGGCCTCCGGTACTTCTTTGGCGCTCTCCGCCACATTATGCACTTGTCGAGGGTCCAATGGCTGCCCGTGGCCATATTCCGTCCTTCTGGCTACAGCCTGGTCTCCTGAAATAGTGAGCACTCCACCTTGTGTGGGCATTTTGAGACAAAGGTAGTTGTGATGTGCTATAGCCCCGAATTGGTTTAACATCCCTCGTCCAAAGATAGCATTGTAAGCGTAAGGGGCATCCACTACGTCGAAAATCACCTCCTCTACTCGGGCCAGCGGCCCCTCTCCGAAGGCAACCTCGAGGCCTATTTGGCCGAGGGCATCGAGAGGCGGTCCTGAGAACCCTTGAAGTGGCCAGGCTGCAGGGAGTAGATGCTTCCGGGGTATACACATTTGGTCGAAGGCTTGGACGAAGAGTATGTCTGCGGAGCTTCCACCGTCCACCAGGATCCTCCGAACATCAGCCCCTGCTATATCGGCAGAGATGACTAATGGGTCAGCATGGGGAAACTTCACCCCTACTGCATCGCTAGCTGTGAATGAGATGGGCACACGGGACCATTCTGGCATCCCCTCAGCGGAACTTGAAGTCCCAATGTGCCCAACTTCGCGGACGTACTCGCGGCGCTGTCTCTTGGACATGCTGCCGAGGGTCCCTCCTCCGGAGATGGGTAGGACCACTCTCTTGCCGCGGTCTTGTGGATCTTCGTGCCTTGGTGGTGGCATAATACTGGCCACCGGTAACCGTATGGGGGCTTCGAGGGCACCGGCTCGGGCCACAGCTTGAACAGGCTCCGATCGTGTCGGGGGTAGAGCTCGGTCCGAAGTACCCCTCCTGGTATTTCGGTCAATGTACTCACCCCGAAGGGTTAATATCGTCTTGCAGTCCTTCGTGTCATGGCTTCTATTATCGCCATGCACGCAGCAGAAATGACTCTGGCGCCTTCCAGGCATCCTTTCTTGAGGTACCGACGGCCCAGCCTTGAAATTTTTTACCTGCTGGAAATTGGCAGGTGCCTTCGAAGCTGAAGGTGTAATGTTTAGCACTTCCGAACGGAAATGCTTCTTCCCTCGCTTGTACTCGCTAGGGCGGCTGTCTTGTGGAGGTTGCGGTGGAGCGGTGGCTTCTGGCTCCCTTTTGACTTCCCGGAGGGTGGGTAGTGCTGCCTCAGCTCGCCGAAGACATCCTTCCTCTGCCTTGGCATATTGCTCGAAGTATGCCATGAGCTGTGCTACGGATGTTACCGGCTTCCGATGGAGTTTGCTGAGGAGGTCGGGGTTCAGCACCCCTTCGCGGGCAGCATCAACTACCGAAGAGGTAGTAAGGCCCTTGATTTGTGACTTGGTGTGGGCGAAGCGTGTGAAGTATTCTCGGAGGGTTTCTCCCTCCCGCTGCTTTACCTGGAACAAACTTCCTGTGGACATTGGGGCCACGAAAGTGCCTTGGAAGTTGCTCACGAACTTCTTTTTGAGTAGCTCCCATGACTTGATCGATCCTGGTTTTAGGGACCAGAACCATCGGAGCGCCACGCCTTCGAGAGCGAGTGGGAAGCATTTTGCCATGGTGCTTCGCACCCCTCCGCTTGCTTCTATGGCCAGGGCGTACGAGCGGGCGAACTCTCCGGGGTCCGACCCCCCGGAGTACTTGTGCAGCTTCGAGGCCTTGAACTTGGGGTCGAAAGGCACTCTCTGCAGATCAGGGTGCAACGGAGACTCATTGTCGAAGGACGCATTCTCGGCCTCCTCTTGGACTTGTATAACTTCTGGGGGATTGCGGGCTCCATCGTCTTGAGGCCCCCTTGGAGTTTCGGTGGAAGCTTGAGTGCGGAGTCGGTCGGCGGCCTCCTGCCTCCATCTGGATACCTCCTCCTGAAGCCTGGCTAGCTGCGTAGCCTCGGTTTCGGGAGGGCCTTCATCTTCGTCGGAGGGAACTTCAGGGTTTTGGCTTGCTGCGTAGTCGGTCTAAAGCATTGTAGGAGGGGGTAGAGGGCCCCGGGGCGCTCGACGCCCATCGGTTCCGGCAGGAACTGTCGGATTAGCTGAGGGTCCGGCTCCGTTGGTCCGAGGGGACCTTCGAAGGGGACCCGAAGCTTGACCACACTTCGGAGGCATGGTTAGTCGATGAGGTGTCTTGGAAATGGAAGGCTTCGAACGACTCGAGGGGGTCGAGAGAAGGCCTTCGGGCTGCACTAAGAAGCTCTTAACTGAAGGGTGCGCGGAATCTCAGGATTCCGAGGCTCCCCCCGTAAGTTTTCTTCAGAGTGCAGTCAGCAGTAGAGAACAAGCTTTTAGAACTTGGATCCCCACGGACGGCGCCAACTGTTGGCGTAAAAGTTACACCAACAGGTTCTTGGTAGTTAAGAACAAACAAACAAGAGGTTTGTGCTTTTAGGACAAACTTGAGCCTCCGTAAAGGATAACAACTCAAGAGGTCCGAATGTATGTGTTTGAACCACTGGTTCTGCCTCCTTCTTACAAGGTACAATGGGGGGTATTTATAGGGAAAAAGGCTTAAGGAATAGACCTATGTACCCCTAAGTTACAACTGACCTCCAATATTATAAACAAGGTTATACACGGTAAAGTGCCTTAGGGTAGATGGATAAGCAAGACATCCTATCAGTCACGTCTTCCTGCTTCGAAGCCTCTTCCTTCCCTTCGGAGGGTCCTTTGAGACTTCGCATCGTGACACCCTCCGACCGCGCTGACGTATGCTTCGAGCGTTAGTCAGCCATCTTCGGGATCTTCTTGGAGCCCTCGGAGGGTTAACCTTTAAGTCCCGGAAATGAAGTAATTTCCCCCAACAACCACCAACCGTCTTATTGAATCATGATTTTCAGTGGCATATCATAGAATCGGGTGAATTTTCAGTGGCATATTAGGAACAATCTTTTATTTTTGTCTCTATTAATTGTAGTTGTAGGATACTTTAGCAAGGGAACTGACACTTGAGGAATTGTCATAATCTAAGTAGTGATCCATCAACGTGCTGATCCAATTTTTGAATCATGATGTATACATGAAGTTATGTAGTAGAATTTTTGTCCCATCAAAATCACACAGCCTTCTGCAATTAAAAAAACTACTGTGTATAATTAGTTTCAGTGGATCTTCCTCCCACAGAATTAAATAAGGAACAAGTCCATTTTTGGCCATCGAACTAAGGCTGAAGTTTGCTTTTGGCCATCGAACTCCAAAACCAGGAATCTTCGGCCACTGAACTTTATAAACCATGTATAATTGACCACCAAGTTCTGTTTTGAATGGTTTTGGGTGGTTTTGACCGCCATGTTGGACTCCGTCGCCACATCACCCACCACATCAGCTTGCTGACTCAGCTGTAGTCCACACGTCAGGTCAGGGGCCCTCCTTATCTCTTCGTTAGGTCACTCGATAGTGACGCTGGCTCATTCGAATCCTACGACGTCGCTAGGGTTTGAGGAGGGGGCGGCGGAAGGGACGGGACGGGAGCCATGGCCAGGTCGTCGAGCTCGTCTTCCGCAAATGAGTCAGCAAGATGATGTGGCGGGTGATGTGGCGACGGAGTCCAACGTGGTGGTTAAAACCACCTGAAACCATTCAAAACAGGACTCGGTTGTCAATTATACACGGTTTATAAAGTTCAGTGGCCGAAGATTCCTGGTTTTGGAGTTCGATGGCCAAAAAAAACTTCGGCCTTAGTTCGATGGCTAAAAATGGACTTGTTCCTTGAAAAAAATGGAATTTTGCTCATCCATTTAATAGCCGCCTCGGACGATTTCTCAAGTGAGCGACCTATTTAGCAAGTTTTAATTTTATGAGAAGCAATTTATAAGTATACGGAGAATTTGATATTTTCCGTTTATTTTTAGATTCTATAGCTACTCAGTACGACAATCTAGATCTAGAATTGAATCTATATATTCCCTCTATTTACTTTTAAATAAGATAATTTACAACTATAACAGATAAAATTAGGTTTTACAACTACAACAGCATTTTGTTGGTACTAGATAAAAGTTGTTAATTCTTGAATTAGACAATTCCACGGTTTAAACTTTTTAATTTATTTGTTAGTTCTATGAGCTTATTATATTTGTTATTAATTAAGATATGGAATTATCATTTTCTGTTAACCCTTTTTTCGTTTTTTCAAGATTCATGTTTTTATAGTTTATAGCTCATAATAGTTTTTTAAAATCTAACACGCTACTTGTGATCAAAAAAATTACTAGATGACAATCTTGGTTCTCATCTATTCTCGTGAGCACGAGGGATTTGTTGAAGGACTCTACAGACGATGATCTCCCTTTCTTCGCCGTCAAAGCCAAGGCAATTGGATTAGAGACGACGAACCAAGACGCAGTCCTTAACATCGTTTGTGGAGAAGGCCAAGTGTAGAAGCCCCTAAATATCGTTAGTTTCAGAACGAATTGCTTGATTTTTTTAGCGTATGGCTTACATCGTCTCTTGCGATGTAATCATACTAGGTTATTTGCTTGAGTTGAAATGATTAACCACTACACACATCAGATCAGTAAATAAAATTGGTTAACGTCCTACCTATAGATCTAATCTTATTCTTTCTATTTTTTTATTTCCCTCTTTCCTACGTACCTATCAAACGTCTATTTCAAAAGAGGAAAAATTATCAAAAGCTCCTGCTTAAATTTTGGCGCAATGGTTCAAAGTGATCAACTCTAACAATGAAGGCACGTCATCAAGAAAGTCCTAACAAAGTCAACTCCAATACTGAAGATGCAGGCTTGGAGCCATTAGTTTTGAGAAGTAATCCAAGAAAAGTTGAAGCCTATCCTTAACCATCTACTTCTAGCCTTTTCGAATATTGGGACGAAATTCTTGTTAAGGAGGTTAGAATTGTAACGTCCTGATTTTCATCAGGCGTTAAAAATAAAATAAAGTAATTAATAAATGAATTTCTAGAAAAGGATTCAATATAAATCGATAAATAACAAAGCTAAAATATGGGCCTAAAAATTTTATTTAAAAATAAATTGTAGCTGGAGTATTTTCCAAAAAATTCTCCTTGATCTAAATTGCATCCCAAAATTTTTTCTAGAATTTTTGGCGCAAAGGAATTAAATAAGATATAATCAATATCATTTCATTGCAAAACTCTAAACACTAATTAATAAAATATATTTCAATAAGAATGTTGTGTGAATAAAATATATGATAAATCATTTCAATTAAAAATAATATAAAACCAAATAAAATTCGGCTAGAGAAATTTCTAGTAAATTTCTTCCACATCAAATCAATTTAGGTTTTTATTAAGGATTTGTAACTATAATAGTAACCCATAATATTCCAATAAATAACTTTGATTGAAAAAAATAATTAGATCACCCTCTTTCCAATCGAATTTGAATCATCATTTCCGACTATCTATATCATTTCCTAATCAAAAATCCGGAGGAATTAATATTCTATTTTCGTTCGCAAAATTAAAATATCATTTTAACTGCGTGTTTAAATTCCATTAAAATCACTTTAAAAATTATTTTTCTATTCCCAAAAATGAATTAAAAACCTTGGTTTGGTGTTCATGTTCGGAATTTCTAATTTCGACGCGAATGCAAAATTTATTGATTTTCCAAACCACCGTTTATTCGCGCGCTATTTCTTTGAAATCCAAAATTTCTAAATTTATTTTAAATTTCAAACTTTCCAAAACCATTTGTACCCTTTTGTTTCTAATCAATCAACACATTCAATTCGACCCATCCTTGTTTTCAATTGAATCATAACCTATCGATCTACCCTTGTCTTAACTCAAATTTAATCATTCTATTTCATTATATCTAAGTGAATGTATTGATCACATGTTGACCCTCTCATTTAATCCGAAGGAATAATCTTGAGATTATTTTCTTTCTTTTTAGAGTTCTATCATGAATCTGGACTTCTAAAATTCATATATTTTCCATTTGAACTCAAAATTTCATTATTCAAAATCTAGAAAATCCCTCCTTTAATTCCCTACAACTTTAACCAATTTAATTGAAATGTTTGTAATGTTTATTTGATTTATTTTAATAGTTTATTGTTCTCATTTCATGTACCGAGAAGATTACGACGCCGTCAAAGAGCCGAAATATTTTGTCGAGGTTCCACCATCTCCATTCACTAATCAAGGCAAGTCACAAACCCCAAGTTGATCATATTTGAGCCCAGTTTTTCATAATTACCGCTATAACTCATAGGAATTAAATATTGCATTAGTCTAATCACAAGCCCTAAATTATATTTATTAGATCCCCATCCTTGTGTGTAAACCCAAGACATGCTTATTGAGCCTAAACTCCTTATTACTTTTAAATATTATATTAGCTAGTGTCCAATGTATCGACACAACTGCTATAGGATAAAAGAACGAGTCGTAGATAGTTGAATTCTACTATATGATTTCCTAGTTATTCTTGTCTCTGGATTCTGTTGGAGTTGACTATGTTATAACTATGGTGGGTTCCGGGTCCAAACTAGGGCATTGGTTGGTCGCACCCGGGGCACTATAAGGACCGGCCTGTGGGATCTGTTGCAAAACAAACTCGTACTAACCACAAGTCTAGTGGGTAAGTCCTAACTAGAGGTATAGATCGTACCAACATGAAGCACCATAGTGGAGGGGGAAAGGGGCAACTTGCGGGTGACTTGTACCGACGAGGCTCAAGGGGGGAACGGTGTTGGCCCAATGCGTCGGGGCACCGTATGAAACCTATAAGAGGGTGTTATCGAATTGGTGCGTTCCATGCTAAAGGTTTTGACATGAGCTTCCCGTGACATGGGTCATTTGACACACTGTGGTGTGCGGGAAACGAGTGCCTTGTGGGTACAGTAGTACATCTCTTAGTATAATCTTTTCAAAAAGCCGTGCCCATGGTCAAGGGCGGGTTGGGCAATGTTCACCGCTGTTAGATTACTTCTGTTTGAATGATCGTGTGATTCATGGCATGTAAGGCCCGTTGAGCGAGGGTGGGCTGACTGTACCCCTCGAGTTAGAATATGATGCATCATACATGTTTACATTCTGTATTAATAACTTGACTTCATTTAAACGCTTTACAACTGTACTTTTCCGCAAACTTGAGCCACTACCTTCCTTGTTATTACCTTGCATTATAATTGCATTCGGTGGCTTGCTGAGTACGATTGTACTCACCCCCATTGACTTACACCACCAGAGACCGTCTACTACGAGGAGGATGAAGGTCTGGAGTAGCGACCCAGTCAAGGCACGAGACTGGAAAGAGGCGTTCATCTAGGAGATTTATTTTATTAGTTTCTCTTTGATTTAACTCTTTTGCAATAATATGGTCTACAAACCATGATTGATTGGCGTATTGTACGCGGTCGTGTGATGAACGTCTTGTTTTATTGATTTTCTATGGAATTTTAATAAAGTCCAGGTTTTATTAAATTGGGGCGTTACATCCTGCCATGTGGTGGCAAGTCGTCTCTTAGTCGGCCGACTGCTGCCACGTCAACGGAAGTCGACCGACTAAGGGCCGACTCCCTATATAAAGGGGGCCGAACGCCCCCTTCTCCCACCCCAATCTTGGCTGCACCATCACCCCTTGAGAGGTATGTGCTATTCTCTCTAGTTTTAATTTTTGTAGTATAGTTTAGGAGTAGTTTAAGAGTAATTTAGGAGTAGTTGAGGAGTAATTTAGGAGTAATTTGGAAGTAGTTTAGGAGTAGTTTAGGAATAATTTAGGAGTAGTTTAGGCTAAATGCCTCACTCTCCCACCCGAACCTTGGTTGCACCATTACCCCTGGAGAGGTATGTGCTATTCTCTCTAGTTTTAATTTTTGTAGCATAGTTTAGGAGTAGTTTAGGAATCATTTAGGAGTAGTTTAGGACTAATTTACGAGTAGTTTAGGAGTAATTTAGAAGTAATTAAGTAGTAGTTTAGGAATAATGTAAGAGTAATTTATCAGTAGTATAATAATAATTAGCAGTAATGTAATGGTAATTTAGGACTGATTTAGCTCTAGTTTAATAGCCAATTAGCGGTAATTATATTGTAAGTACCAGTACTTTAGTAGTAATTTGACAGTACTTTATGATCAATTTATTGGTAGTTTAATAATAATTAGTAGAAATTTAATGGTAATATGGTGAATTATCTGAAATTTAGGAATAATTTATCACCTAGCATATCTTCGTTGCTCTCTGTACCTAAGTTATTTTTGTCTGTTGTATTCCCTCTGTTATTTATCCTCTTCACTCCATCTCGCACTCCTCGCTCGATCATCAACTTCAATTATTCTTGTTTCGTACACGAAGTGACTTTCCGTCTCTATGATGGAATCATTCTCGTATGTAGTTTGTGTGACATCTATCCATCATCGGAATGAGCATCTCCTAACAGAAATAGTATCTTGTAAGCCAACCTTTACCCCCAATAAGCTTCTTTGACACTGATGTTTAATGTTTTTTTATGGTTCCGATCATTGTAAAATTTGACATGAATTATTTATGTGGACTAACTAAGAGCTGACGAAAACAAGCTTGTCATTGCCAAATCCTTATTTGTCAAATAAAAACTCCAAATATTTATTAACAAAATCTATAGATACTTTTGCATCATTGGTTCAACGAAAAACTCTGATTCTGAGAAAATGAGTTTATGTTCAAAAAACAACCCAAATACTCCATTTCAAAGCTCTGTGTTTCCTTTGGTGTATGCTTATTGCTTACAGAAGAATAAAGGACACAAGTGTTAGCACATACATAGCCTTTCTGTTGTTGTTGATAACGCATGCATGTCTACCGTGTGCATCTCCACTCACGCAGGTTCTGTTAGCATAGTTCGGCCACACATCCGGCCTTACAGGAGTCTGTTAGCATGTGTGCGTGTGTTTGTATCTAGCATAAATTGATCTCCTCTTTAGTTAATGAAACGCTTCTGATGCATTCTCCATATTCACGGTATCAGAGACCGAACACCATTCCTCCTGTTTGTGCTCACCATCTCTCCGTTGTTTCCTTGATTCAACACTCGACAAGTTCGGTTTGACGCCCCACGTCTCCTCACCACCGCCTCTCGCCGACCGCGACGCCGACTGGATTCTCAACAATCATTGCGTCACCAACCGGCTCTACACGATGATCAACAAGGGCGTCTTCGACATCGTCTATCTAGACTGCCATCGAGAGCCTGTTCCGCGACAACGAGCTCCATTGCGCTATGTACTTTGAAGCCAAGTTCCGCAGCCTTCACCAAGGTGATTTTTCCATTGGCGATTACTGTACATGACTCAAGGCCCAGTTCGATGCCCTTCGAGACCTTGGCCAGCCAGACTACGAGTCATCACATGTGCTCAATCTCCTCCGCGAGCTCAGCAACAAGTTTCGCCACCTCAAGCCGGTCGTCAACGCCAAATCGTCGTCGCATACCTTAATGAGTGCTCGCTCCTCCCTTCTCCTCGAGGAGTTGTGCCAGCGCCACGACGACAAGGTGGATGCTGCCTAGGCCTTCGCTGCTAGCCACGGCTTGTCTACACCATGTCCGGTTGGTCCCACTCCCTCCAACCACCATGGCCCAGGCTCCGAAGCTCCTGCTCCCAGCGGCGCCTCTGGCCAAGGCTCGAACAACTCTCGCAACAACGACCAATGGAAGAAAAATGGTCATGGCTCAAAAAGCTCCACTGCTACACACCACAGATCGACTGGCTTCAACCCTCATCCCCCTGGTGCTCCATGGCAGACTGGCTACAACCCTTGGACGAGCCTTGTTCGAGCCTGGCCAATGTTGTTTCGTGCTCCTGGCATAGGAATCCTTGGTGCCCGACCTCCGGTTCAACCCCAACAGGCTATGACTGCGCATCACCAACAGATCGGTTATCCAGCGCTACCCAACAACGTCTGGGATCAGCAGGTGCTTCTTTCTGCGCTTGCGACGGCAGGCTTCCATCCATCTAGTGCCAGTGAGCGATACCTCAACACCGACGCATCTGCTCATGTGTCCAATCAACCCAGTATCTTCTCATCATTTTGTCATATTTCATACCCTATGTCCACTCCAATCGCTAATGGAGCTGGCCTGCCGGTGACTCACATGGCGACCATATCCCTCCCAGCTGACAAATCAATCTCTATCAACAATGTTCTTATTTCACCTTCTATCATAAAAAATTTAATTTCTGTTGGGCGATCTCTACCCTCTCTGGTTGCCGCCTCCAGTTTCTCTTTCGGCCACACCCACCACCGTCGAACTATGGAAACGACGTCTCGGTCACCTCGACCATCGAATATCTACCACACTTCTGCAGTGATTTGGTTTCTCATGTAATAAGTCTAAACATCACTCTTGTCATTCTTGTCTTCTCGGCAAACATGTGCGGCTTCCTTTTCAAAATTCCACCAATAGAACTTTCTTTCCCTTTCAATTACTTCATGCCGACATTTGGACTTCCCCTGTTGCAAGCTTCTCTGGTTACAAGTTCTATTTAGTTCTTTTGGATGATTTTACTCACTATGTGTGGACATTTCCATTGCATCAAAAGTTTGAAGTTTTTCCGTTCCTGAGATCTTCTCAATCTTATGTGCATACTCAATTCGGTCTTGGTATTTTAGTATTGCAAACCGACAACGGCCATGAGTTCATCTCTGCCGCAGTCCACAATCTGCTCTCCACCATTGGAACTACTCTCCGTCTCTCTTGCCCCTACACCTCTCAACAAAACGGTAAGGCAGAACGTACCTTTAAAACAATTAACGATTACATGCGCACTATTCTTCTTCATAGTGCAGCTCCCTCGGAATTTTGGGCCGAGGCCCTCTCGATGGCGACATTCCTCATCAACCGACGTCCCTGTCTAGCCACAGGGACTACCACCCCTCACGAGCTGATGTTCGGCGTTCCACCGGATTATTCAGCTCTTCGTGTGTTCGGCTCGTTATGCTACCCCAACACGTCATCAACAGCCACCAACAAGCTGAGTACCCTCTACACACCGTGTGTCTTTGTCAGCTACCCCGTCAAACACCGTGGCTACCGCTGCTACGACCTCAGTACATGACGCATCATTACATCACACCATGTCGTCTTCAACGAGAGCGTCTTCTCATTCCAGTCGTCTTCCTCGCCAGCACCTTCAGCGGCCTTCAACGACTACAACCACGACGACGCAAATGTCTTAGTTCCTCCAGACCCGACAACCGCAAAATCCACACCAGCCTTCATCGAGTGCTTGCTCACTTGGTTCACACGCTTCACCAACTTCATCACTATTATCGGCTTCAAACAGACTTGCTTGGACTCTTCATTGTTCGTCTTCAACTCAGGAAATGATATGGCTTACCTTCTATTATATGTTGACGACATGGTGTTGTCGGCCTCCACAATACAACTGCTCCAGCACATCATCTCCTAGCTAAAGTCTGTTTTCGCCATCAAAGATTTGGGGCCTCTACAATACTTCCTCGGCATTGATGTTTAGCGCTCCCACGATGACTTCTTCCTCTCACAATCTAAGTATGTAGATGATTTACTCGAGCATGCCGGGATGAGCAACTGCAAGTCTTTCTCCACACCATCCAAAGGCAAGCCGAAGCAATCTAACTCTCATGGAAAACTTATCTCTAAAGCTAGCTTCTACAGCAGCATAGCTGGCGCGTTGCAATACTGTAACAGCCCCAAAATTAAAAGGGAATAAAATAAAGGAAAAATAATATTAAATGAATTTCTGAATTTTATTATTAAAGAAAACTCCTAAAAGAGCCTTATTAAAGCCAAACAGAGACAAATATTCAAAATTTGGACTTGAAAATTTTATGGGATAAACTAGAGACCAAGAAATATTTTTGAGAATTTTTACAAAATTTTAGCAACAGTGCTTCAAGCCTTAAACAAATAATTAAATTTTTGGAATTATTTTAAACAGAAAAACAATTTTAAATATTAATGGGCCGCAACCCCATATTCCCCTCCCAAAGCCTTTCGGCCCGGCCCAGTCCAGCCCTACCCGCTGACAGGCGGGGCCAGCCTGTCGGCGCTCCTCCTCCCTCTCTCCTCCGCGCCACACCCCGCCAGGCCCACCTGGCAGCCACCGCGCGTGCGCTCTCTCGCCCACTGCCAAGCCTGGCCCATCTGTCGGCGCGTACGCATCCGCCTACGCCCACTGACATGTGGCCCCCACATGTCAACATCTTCTTCCCCGAATGGAAGGAGATCCCTTTCCTTTCCGCCGGCGAGATCCCTTTCCGCTTTCGTCGTCGGACGGCCCCCGAACCAAATTGGCACCCGAATCCTCTTTCCTATCCACCGGCGACCCCTTTCCCCGCAATTCCGACGCGGTTTCTCCATTTATGGCATGGCTACAAGAGTTGGAAAGTTCACCGGAGGGGAAAGAAGGAACCCTCGGTTCCCTTCCTATTGGACGCCGGAGAAGCCCCTATTTAAACCCCGCAACTTCACCGCCACCGATCACCCCGTTCTCAGCCAAAGCCACCTTCATCCGACGCAAAACGACGCCAAAACCTTTTTCCCCTCTGTTTCAGCTCCGGCGAGCCCTCGCCAGCGCTCCGGGCCACCGCCGTCCTCGCCATCACCTTCGCCGGAACCGTCGATGCCCCGCCTACCTCGGCCACCTCCGCATTGACCTTGGAGATCACCGGAGCTCGCCGTCATCATCGAACCCAAGAAGCCCCGCCGCCTCCTCTCGTCGCCGGGTCGCCGCCGGTCACCATCTCCTGCCAACTCCGGTACGGTCGTGACCCCCTCCCCCTCCTCATTCCATTTTTGACGAGAACTAGGGCCTTAGGCCATCGCCGTCGCCGGTGGGGGACCGCCGCCGCTCGGCCGGAGCTGGAGACGATGGTCTCTGTCTTCCCCGTGCCGCGTGTGTGCCGGACGAGATCTCCGCCGTGCGATCGTGGATGGACGACCGAGATTAGATCGGCCTCAGATTCAATCCTGGCCCTCGGATCACACTGAACCGGTATCCGTTGATCTGGGGCGTTGGATTTCATTTAAAACGCCGGGTTGATCTCAGACGTACACGCGTACCGGTTGGATTCCTTTTAATCACAGCCGTCTAGACTCACTTAAACGCCCCGCACGCGCCCTGGCCGTTGGATCTTGATCCTGCGATCCTGGATGGCCCGGCTCACGCGCGCAGTCGCTGGTCCATGGTGGACCTGGCTCACCGTGGACCCGCAGCTGTTTTCAGGATTAAAAATAATTCAGAAAATTAGTTTAAACTTTAAAAATTCATATCTTGCTCAATTTAACCCCAAATTTCACCATTTCAATTCTGGAAATTTTGTCTTTTTATTCTCTACACTTTTATACAATAAAAACAACATGTTTATTTGGCACATAATAATCTTATTAAATAATAAAGAAAAATCCCCTTTAGGAATTAATTAATATTTCAATAAAATAATTCAGATAAACCCTTAAAATAATATCAGAAGATATAATGGCTCTACTTCACTGTGGTTAATACAATAAAAATGGAATAACCCTTTTGTCCATAACATTTTACTAAATTACATTTCTAAGTCCCCTTTAGGACTTAAATCATATTACATCTAAATAATCCAGAAAAATCCTTAAAAATATATATATTAAATTTCTGGGGACACAATGACTCCCTTACACTGTTTATAAGCTAATAAAAATATAATAATTCATTTTGCTCATTTTAATTTACTAACCACCATTTCCAAGACCCTTTTAAATAAATGATTAATTCATATAATGGAAATACAACACCCTACAAAAATATTATAATAAATTCAGAGGACTTAGTGACTTTGTTCTACTATTTTAATGCAACAAGAATAAACATGTTCACTATGCCCACTTTAATCTATTAACTAAATATTGCAAAAGCCTTTGTAGGATAAATTAAGTAATTCGTATAATAAAAGTTAAACACTTTATAAAAATGTCATGACAACTTATATAATAACTTCAGAAAACTTAACCACTTGAGTTCACTATTTTTAATAAAAATAGAATATTCATCTTGTCCACTCTATTCCATTAAATGATATTGCAAAGGCCCTTTTAGGACATGTAATTAAGGCATTTAAGAAAAAGTCAACCCTTTATGAAACTATCCTAAAACTTATATAACAAACTTCAGAAGATCTAAATAACCTAATGTCACTATATTAATGCCATAAAAACATTAAGGTCATTTTATAACTTTTTACTTCAACTTTAAAAAGGGAGAAATAAAACCCCCTTAGGAAGAATAATTATATCAAGCTATAAAAAGTAAGGAATCTCATTAAAAATTAATCTTAAATGTTTAAGTAACAATACCCTAAAAGTTAAGACTCTATCTCCTTTACTTAATCCAACATAAACATGTATGTTAGTATGGTTGTTTGTTTTGGATTGTTTATTGAATGTTTTATTTACTTTTCCGTATCGAGAAGACTACTACGACGTCGTCGAAGATCCGGAGTTCTATCCCGAGGTTCCACCTTCACCCTTTGCTGAGCAAGGCAAGTCATCGACCATCTCTGTGGAAACAGTTGATCATAATTGAGCCCATGTTTTAATAAATTATCGCTATAACCCATAGGTTAATATTGCATTAGTCCAATGATCAAGCCTTACACTTATATTTATTAGATCCCTGTCCTTGTGTGCAAACCCAAGCCATGCTTATTGAGCCTTAACTCCTTGTCACTCTACTATAAAAGTATTAGCTAGTGCCCAATATACCGGCACAACTGCTATAGGTTAAAAAGAACGAGTCGTAGATAGCTGGATTCTGTATATGTATTTCCCTGTTATTCTCGTCTCTGGACTCTGTTGGAGTTGGCTAGGTTATAAGTATGGTGGGTTCCGGGTGCAAGCTCGGGCACTGGTTTGTCGCACCCGGGGCACTATAAGGACCGGTCTGCGGGATCTGTTGCAAAGCACTTCCGTACCAACCACAAGTCTAATGGGTAAGTCCTAACTGGAAGTGTGGAACTCTTCGGCTCTATGCACCATAGTGGAGGGGTACAAGGGGCAAGCCTGCGGGCGACTTGTACCAAAGAAGGCTCAAGGGGGGGTATGGTGAGCACTCGACACGTCGAGACACGATACGAAACCCATAAGAGGGTGTTGTGGAGTCGGAGGGAACCATATGGAAGGTTTTGGCACGAGTTCCCGTGAAATGGGTCATCTCGTTGCACTTTGGTGTAAGTGATGAGTGCGTGCCTTGTGGGTACAGTGGTACATCTCTGATCAGAGTAATTTAATCTTTTCGAAAAGCCGAGCCCACGATCAAGGGCGGGTTGTGTGACTACTCGCAGTTAGTTTACAATTGTTTGACTACTCAAGTTATTCATGGCACGTAAGGACTGTTGAGCGAGGTGGGGTGACTGTACCCCTCGAGTTAGAAGATGATGATACACATGCACATGTTTACTTTTCTGTACTAATAAATTGCTCTCATTTAAAGCTTTACAATTATGCTGCTTCCGCAAAATTAGCCAATATCTCCCTTGTTATTACCTTGCATTATATTTGCATTCGGTGGCTTGCTGAGTACATCTGTACTCACCCCGTTGACTTACAACATCAGAGCCCGTCTACTATGAGGAGGATGAAGGTCTGGAGTAGCGACCCAGTCAAGGCGAGACTGGAAGGAGGCGTTCATCTAGGACCCTTGTTTTATTAGTTTTTCTTCATCTTTATTCACTTTTGTATTAATGCGGTCTACGAACTGTGAATGATTGTCCGTATTGTACGTGGTCGCATGATGAACGTCTTGTTTTATTGATTTTCTATGGAATTTCAATAAAGTCCTGATTTATTAAATCGGGGCGCGACAAGATGGTATCAGAGCCGACTTGACTGTAGGAAGCCAAACAGACCTGACCTTAGGATTTATACTTACTGTATTTTCTTACAAACACTGCTTATCCTCTCATCTTCCGAGGTTTTTACAAAAACTTTCTCTCTTTTGTAGATGCCGGTCCATACCATGAGCGGAACTCTTCGTGACGAGGCCGGATTCATCCGCGAGCTTCGTGTGCTCGTCGACTTCTTGGGGTTTCCCCATGAGCCCGCGTTCCACGGGATCTTTCCCGACGCGAACGAGAGCTACTGCGAGGTCACGGTTGTTATCCGCCCCTCCTCCACGCAGCCACCCTTCTACACCCATGGAGTTGGAGGACCTTCCTTCGTGGTGGCCAGCCAGCGCGCCGCTCTTCAGGCCCTCGCCGAGCTTCGACTAGTCTACGATTGCCACCTTCGCGACACCATCTACCGCTTCATGCCCATGCGCACACCCGGGAGTCACCGCAGCATCTACATCAACTCCCTCCCTCAGGACAACCCCGCCATCGCCCGCACCATGAGACTCTTGGAGGCCATGGACAACCTCCACACCGAGGCCGTTCTCGACGCAGACAGCCAGCACGACACCATCGACTTCTACCGCCACACTTCGGAGAATCTGACCCGTGAGAATGTCGAGCTCCGTCGACAACTTGAGCAGAACCCTCTGTTGACCCTTGAGGTGGAGGAGTTGAGGCGTCAGAACGAGCTCCTACGCCAAGGCGCCATAACCAACACCCAGCTTCGCCAGCAGCTCAAAGACTTGAAGAAGGATCTTGAGGAGATCGCACCTCTTCCGCCTCGCAAGAAGAAACCCCTTCGGATCCCCACCGTGAGGCCCAAGAGGATCTCCCGCAGTACCCCACCCGCCGAACCGTCCAGCTCCTCGACCCCGACCATCTCCCACGAGCCTGTGATCGAGCCGTCCCCCGAGCTGCCATAGACGTAGATTTACGGTTGATTGCTTTTCTTTTTACTTGATTGTATTACCATTCATGTCAAAAATAAGGCATGAATGAAGATATAAATAAATGTAATCGCAAGAACGATACATTCTGAAATAAAAACTTAATCCCATTTCCTCATATACCTATTAGGTCATAATCCCAACCTAAAGGAGAGAATCTACCTCTAAGTTTCAACTCAACCAGATTTGTTCGTCACCGTTCTGCAAGGTTAACTCCAATCATGAAGTCAAGACAAGTTGTCAAGAAAGCCCTAACTTAGCCAAGCCCAATCTATGAAAATATAGACTTGAAGCCTATCTTTAACCTTCTAGCCTTTCCGAATCTCGAGACGAGATTCTTGTTAAGGAAGTTAGGATTGTAACACCTCGATTTTCACGAGGCATTAAAAATAAAATTTCCCCTTAATAAATAAATTTCAAGAAAAGGATTTAGTATAAATCAAGAAAGAGGAAAGATAAAATATGGGCCTAAAAGTTTCATTTAAAATTAGCTAGAGTATTTTTCCTAAAAATTCTCCTAAGCATCAAATTGTGTTCCAAAATTTTTTCTGGAATTTTTGGTACCAAGGAATTCAATGAGACATAATCAACGTCACTTCATCTTAAACCTCTAACACAAATTAATAAAATATATTACAACACGAATGTTGAGTGAATAAAATACATGATAAATCATTTATATTAAAAATGATATAGGGCATGAGTGTGAAAGTTAATAAGGGACTAACATAAAGCATCTAGGTCAAATTATTCATCTTAGGCCATAAAACCAGTAACAATTTCCCCTTAATGTTGGCACCTTCTTTTTGAACCCTTCAACTTCAGTATGGCCGACAACCAAGGACACTCCCAATTTGGCCTCAACCCACCCAGATCCGGAGATCGCTTTGCCTACTTCTGACGTAACTCCTTCTCCTATTCCGGAGTACCAGTAGAACACAGCCCCTTAGTTTTCCCGAGGTTCGCTTCGAATCTCGAGGACGAGATTCTCTGTAAGGGGGATAGGATTGTAACAGCCCCAAAATTAAAAGGGAATAAAATAAAGGAAAAATAATATTAAATGAATTTCTGAATTTTATTATTAAAGAAAACTCCTAAAAGAGCCTTATTAAAGCCAAACAGAGACAAATATTCAAAATTTGGACTTGAAAATTTTATGGGATAAACTAGAGACCAAGAAATATTTTTGAGAATTTTTACAAAATTTTAGCAACAGTGCTTCAAGCCTTAAACAAATAATTAAATTTTTGGAATTATTTTAAACAGAAAAACAATTTTAAATATTAATGGGCCGCAACCCCATATTCCCCTCCCAAAGCCTTTCGGCCCGGCCCAGTCCAGCCCTACCCGCTGACAGGCGGGGCCAGCCTGTCGGCGCTCCTCCTCCCTCTCTCCTCCGCGCCACACCCCGCCAGGCCCACCTGGCAGCCACCGCGGGTGCGCTCTCTCGCCCACTGCCAAGCATGGCCCATCTGTCGGCGCGTACGCATCCGCCTACGCCCACTGACATGTGGCCCCCACATGTCAGCATCTTCTTCCCCGAATGGAAGGAGATCCCTTTCCTTTCCGCCGGCGAGATCCCCTTCCGCTTTCGTCGCCGGACGGCCCCCGAACCAAATTGGCACCCGAATCCTCTTTCCTATCCACCGGCGACCCCTTTCCCCGCAATTCCGACGCGGTTTCTCCATTTATGGCATGGCTACAAGAGTTGGAAAGTTCGCCGGAGGGGAAAGAAGGAACCCTCGGTTCCCTTCCTATTGGACGCCGGAGAAGCCCCTATTTAAACCCCGCAACTTCACCGCCACCGATCACCCCGTTCTCAGCCAAAGCCACCTTCATCCGACGCAAAACGACGCCAAAACCTTTTTCCCCTCTGTTTCAGCTCCGGCGAGCCCTCGCCAGCGCTCCGGGCCACCGCCGTCCTCGCCATCACCTTCGCCGGAACCGTCGATGCCCCGCCTACCTCGGCCACCTCCGCATTGACCTTGGAGATCACCGGAGCTCGCCGTCATCATCGAACCCGAGAAGCCCCGCCGCCTCCTCTCGTCGCCGGGTCGCCGCCGGTCACCATCTCCTGCCAACTCCGGTACGGTCGTGACCCCCTCCCCCTCCTCATTCCATTTTTGACGAGAACTAGGGCCTTAGGCCATCGCCGTCGCCGGTGGGGGACCGCCGCCGCTCGGCCGGAGCTGGAGACGATGGTCTCTGTCTTCCCCGTGCCGCGTGTGTGCCGGACGAGATCTCCGCCGTGCGATCGCGGATGGACGACCGAGATTAGATCGGCCTCAGATTCAATCCTGGCCCTCGGATCACACTGAACCGGTATCCGTTGATCTGGGGCGTTGGATTTCATTTAAAACGCCGGGTTGATCTCAGACGTACACGCGTACCAGTTGGATTCCTTTTAATCACAGCCGTCCAGACTCACTTAAACGCCCCGCACGCGCCCTGGCCGTTGGATCTTGATCCTGCGATCCTGGATGGCCCGGCTCACGCGCGCAGTCGCTGGTCCATGGTGGACCTGGCTCACCGTGGACCCGCAGCTGTTTTCAGGATTAAAAATAATTCAGAAAATTAGTTTAAACTTTAAAAATTCATATCTTGCTCAATTTAACCCCAAATTTCACCATTTCAATTCTGGAAATTTTGTCTTTTTATTCTCTACACTTTTATACAATAAAAACAACATGTTTATTTGGCACATAATAATCTTATTAAATAATAAAGAAAAATCCCCTTTAGGAATTAATTAATATTTCAATAAAATAATTCAGATAAACCCTTAAAATAATATCAGAAGATATAATGGCTCTACTTCACTGTGGTTAATACAATAAAAATGGAATAACCCTTTTGTCCATAACATTTTACTAAATTACATTTCTAAGTCCCCTTTAGGACTTAAATCATATTACATCTAAATAATCCAGAAAACTCCTTAAAAATATATATATTAAATTTCTGGGGACACAATGACTCCCTTACACTGTTTATAAGCTAATAAAAATATAATAATTCATTTTGCTCATTTTAATTTACTAACCACCATTTCCAAGACCCTTTTAAATAAATGATTAATTCATATAATGGAAATACAACACCCTACAAAAATATTATAATAAATTCAGAGGACTTAGTGACTTTGTTCTACTATTTTAATGCAACAAGAATAAACATGTTCACTATGCCCACTTTAATCTATTAACTAAATATTGCAAAAGCCTTTGTAGGATAAATTAAGTAATTCGTATAATAAAAGTTAAACACTTTATAAAAATGTCATGACAACTTATATAATAACTTCAGAAAACCTAACCACTTGAGTTCACTATTTTTAATAAAATAGAATATTCATCTTGTCCACTCTATTCCATTAAATGATATTGCAAAGGCCCTTTTAGGACATGTAATTAAGGCATTTAAGAAAAATTCAACCCTTTATGAAACTATCCTAAAACTTATATAACAAACTTCAGAAGATCTAAATAACCTAATGTCACTATATTAATGCCATAAAAACATTAAGGTCATTTTATAACTTTTTACTTCAACTTTAAAAAGGGAGAAATAAAACCCCCTTAGGAAGAATAATTATATCAAGCTATAAAAAGTAAGGAATCTCATTAAAAAATTAATCTTAAATGTTTAAGTAACAATACCCTAAAAGTTAAGACTCTATCTCCTTTACTTAATCCAACATAAACATGTATGTTAGTATGGTTGTTTGTTTTGGATTGTTTATTGAATGTTTTATTTACTTTTCCGTATCGAGAAGACTACTACGACGTCGTCGAAGATCTGGAGTTCTATCCCGAGGTTCCACCTTCACCCTTTGCTGAGCAAGGCAAGTCATCGACCATCTCTGTGGAAACAGTTGATCATAATTGAGCCCATGTTTTAATAAATTATCGCTATAACCCATAGGTTAATATTGCATTAGTCCAATGATCAAGCCTTACACTTATATTTATTAGATCCCTGTCCTTGTGTGCAAACCCAAGCCATGCTTATTGAGCCTTAACTCCTTGTCACTCTACTATAAAAGTATTAGCTAGTGCCCAATGTACCGGCACAACTGCTATAGGTTAAAAAGAACGAGTCGTAGATAGCTGGATTCTGTATATGTATTTCCCTGTTATTCTCGTCTCTGGACTCTGTTGGAGTTGGTTAGGTTATAAGTATGGTGGGTTCCGGGTGCAAGCTCGGGCACTGGTTTGTCGCACCCGGGGCACTATAAGGACCGGTCTGCGGGATCTGTTGCAAAGCACTTCCGTACCAACCACAAGTCTAATGGGTAAGTCCTAACTGGAAGTGTGGAACTCTTCGGCTCTATGCACCATAGTGGAGGGGTACAAGGGGCAAGCCTGCGGGCGACTTGTACCAAAGAAGGCTCAAGGGGGGGTATGGTGAGCACTCGACACGTCGAGACACGATACGAAACCCATAAGAGGGTGTTGTGGAGTCGGAGGGAACCATATGGAAGGTTTTGGCACGAGTTCCCGTGAAATGGGTCATCTCGTTGCACTTTGGTGTAAGTGATGAGTGCGTGCCTTGTGGGTACAGTGGTACATCTCTGATCAGAGTAATTTAATCTTTTCGAAAAGCCGAGCCCACGGTCAAGGGCGGGTTGTGTGACTACTCGCAGTTAGTTTACAATTGTTTGACTACTCAAGTTATTCATGGCACGTAAGGACTGTTGAGCGAGGTGGGGTGACTGTACCCCTCGAGTTAGAAGATGATGATACACATGCACATGTTTACTTTTCTGTACTAATAAATTGCTCTCATTTAAAGCTTTACAATTATGCTGCTTCCGCAAAATTAGCCAATATCTCCCTTGTTATTACCTTGCATTATATTTGCATTCGGTGGCTTGCTGAGTACATTTGTACTCACCCCGTTGACTTACAACATCAGAGCCCGTCTACTATGAGGAGGATGAAGGTCTGGAGTAGCGACCCAGTCAAGGCGAGACTGGAAGGAGGCGTTCATCTAGGACCCTTGTTTTATTAGTTTCTCTTCATCTTTATTCACTTTTGTATTAATGCGGTCTACGAACCGTGAATGATTGTCCGTATTGTACGTGGTCGCATGATGAACGTCTTGTTTTATTGATTTTCTATGGAATTTCAATAAAGTCCTGATTTATTAAATCGGGGCGCGACAAATACCTAACTGTAAGTCGCCCGGACATCTCCTTCATTGTCCAACAAGTCTATCTACATATGCATGCTCCTCGCGATGTTCATTTCATGATGTTGAAACAGATCCAGCGGTACATCAAAGGCTCACCAAGCTTCGGCATTCTTCTACGCGCCACCACGACAACACAATTGAAGACCTTCTCCGATGCGGATTGGGTAGGATGCCCAAATACACATTGTTCGACGCCTGTCTTCTGCGTCTTCCTTGGCGACTCCTTAATCTTGTGGTCGGCTAAGCGACAAGCAATTGTCTCCAGGTCAAGTGCGGAAGCAGAATATCGCGGTGTTGCTAATGCCATGGCCGAGTGCTCATGGACAGAGCTGCACTACGGAGTGGACAAGGCTACAATTATATTCTATGACAATGTCTCTACTGTTTACATGGCGAATAATCCAGTACAACACAAGAGGACAAAACACATTGAGCTTGACATCCATTTTGTGCGTGAGAATGTTGTCGTTGGTGAAGTACGTGTTCTACATCTACCCAGCTCTCAACAGCTCGCAAATATCATCACAAAAGGCCTATCAACGAATGTGTGTGTGGGGGAGGGTGTTAGCGCATACATAGCCTTTCTGTTGTTGCTGCCGATAAGGCATGCATGGCTACCATGTGCATCTCCACTCACGCAGGTTTTGTTAGCGTAGTGCGGCCACACATCCGGCCATGCAGGAGTCTGTTAGCATGTGTGCGTGCCGTTTGTATCTAGCATAAATTGTTCTCCTCTTCAGTTAATGAAACGCTGTTGATGCATTCTCCATCTTCAACAAGCCACAAACTACTAGACTATTGATCTCTTCCGACGGAGATTTTTTAAAGTGTTTCACTCTATTTGAATTATTTACGAGACCAGGTGGTTGACACAATGGGGAAATCGAGCCATTGATATCTTCCGACAGAGACTTTTTTAAAAGTGTTTCACTCTATTTGAATTATTTACGAGACCAAGCGCTTGACAAAGCGGGGAGATCGAGCCATTGATCTCTTCCGACGGAGATTTTTTTAAAGGTGTTTCACTCTATTTGAATTATGTACGAGATCAAGCGGTTGACACAGCGGGGAGATCGAGCCATTGATCTCTTCCGACGGAGATTTTTTTAAAAAAATTGTTTCACTCTATTTGAATTATTTACAAGACCAAGCGGTTGACATAGTGTTGAGATCGAGCCATTGATCTCTTTCGATGGAGATTTTTTTGAAATTGTTTCACTCTATTTGAATTATTTAGGGGATCAAGTGGTTGACATAGCGGGGTGTTTGAGCCATTGATCTCTTCCGAGGGAGATTTTTTTAAAATAATATTTTTTAAAACAAAATTTAAATCTGATATATGCTTTTAAAAATTTGCAAAACTAAAATTTGTCGGCAATTCAACTGTCGATCTAGGTCGATTGAGTTGGCCTAGATCCACGTCGTACGTTGAAAAAAATGGAATTTTGCTCATACATTTAATAGCTACTAAGTTTTAACAAGTATAGGGAGAATCTGATATTTTCAGTTTATTCTTAGATTCTATAGCTACTAAGTTTCACAATATAGATCCAGAATTTAATTTATATACTCCCTCCATTAACTTTTTTCACAATATTTAACCATTCGTCTTATTTAAAAAATTTATGCAAATATGTAAAAATATAAGTTATGTTTGATGTACATTCAATAATAAAATAAATTGTAACAAAATAAATGATATTTCAAAAAAATGAATAAGACGAATGATCAAATATTAAGATAAAAATCAACCGCGTCATATAAAAAAAATCCGTTTAGTGATGTGAGGGTTAGGACTATTAAGACATCATCTATATTAAGCTAATGAAATTATTAGTAGGGTCTAGTTAATTAAGTGCTGCTAATGACATGATCTTTGGACGTGCAAGGAGACGTATGGGTGAATTTGCGAAATCTAGAGACATGCAGCAACTTTAAATTTGTATCGACAAAATATGAGTTTATCCGGAAACATGTTTAGTACTGCTTTTGAAACTGGTTTGAAAAGCTAAACGTCTTAAAACTGGCTTAAGTATTGCTTTTATAGAATTACAGAAACAGAGAACCTATTTGACAAGCCAGGCCGAGTTAATTCCATGTTGGAAGTTCAGATATATTATGCATGAAAACTGTGAAAATAAATGTTTCCATATGAAAACAAGCTTGTCATTGCTAAATCCTCCTTATTTGTTAAATAAAAACTCCAAATATTTATTAATGGAATCTATAAATACTTTTGCACCATGGGTTCAACCAAAAACCCTGATTCAGAGAAAAAAAGAGTTTATGTTCTGAAAACAACCCAAATACTCACTCAATAAGCTGAAGATTTTCTGAAACAGAGATGACGTTTTATTGCTTCCTTAAATTTGTCCGAACATGAATATGCGTAATTACAACGAGTAACAGTTGCAAATCCAATGTTCTCGTGCAATCATCAGTCCTAACTCCTAAAACAAAACGACTACCAATGCTAAGTTACAGACACACTAATGACTAATCTACTAGCCAAACAGAGGCACGTATCCAGCGAACTCTGTTTTCTCGTCCTCCTCGGAGAACCACCGGTGCTCCAGTGCTTCCGCCGCCGTCAACCTCTTCTCCGGGTCGAAGGCCAGCAGCCCGGTCAGAAGCTCGCGCCCCGCCGGCGACAGCTTCGGTAGGAGATCAAATAGCTCGGTGATCTGGTCTCCGAGGTGGTCGGACAACTCGGCGAGCAGCTCTTTCTCTGTCAAGTAGCCTCCGAACAGTGGCGCGCCGGTGAGGAGCTCGCCCATGATGCAGCCCAGCGCCCACATGTCCACGGCAGGGCCGTAGCATCGGTTGCCGGCGAGCTGCTCCGGCGAGGTGTATGTCAAGGTACCTACTAGACATTGCCCGTACGGCTTCCCGGCCGGCTTCATCAGCGTCGCCGCACCAAAATCGCAAATCTTGAGCGTGCCATCGACGCTTACGAGGACGTTCTCCGGCTTGATGTCGCGGTGGATGACGCGCGAGCTGTGCATCTTCTTGGCGGCGTCGATGAGCTGCCTCATCATCACGCGGGTCAGGTCCGCGGAATAGGACCGGTAACACTTATCCCGGAGGTTTCCGTCTCCGACGAACTCCATGACGAGAAAGATCTCCCCTGTCTTGCCATCGCCGACCACATCCTTGATCTCCACGATGGACGGGTGGCCGCGGCACGCGGTCTGGCAGGCGGCCTCAACCCTCACCGCATCGAAGTCGGGAGCACCGTAGCCGCCCTCATCCTGACCGTGGAGCCGCTTGAGCGCCACCTTCTTACCGGTGCGGCGATCCCGCGCCTTGAACACGACGCCGAAGGCGCCGTGACCGACCACGTCGAGTTTCTCGTAATCGTCGGCGCTCGCCAACACGTACCGCCGCCGCTTCGCGCCGTCCGCGGTGCCGGATCCGCAGGGGCGCGGTTCTGGGTCCGCCTCCGCGGCAGGGCGCTTGCGACTCTCCGGCTTCTCCGCCTCCGCCGCCATGATCGGAGCAGAGCAGGGGAAACCAACTCCAGTTATTGCGTGGCCATGCGGATCGGCGTGCTGGATTTATAGGCGATCCGACGGCTGCCACTCCGAGTTCGAGTCATAGACGGCTTGATTGAGGACACGTTTGCCAATCTGTTTTTTTAAAATTATGGAGATATTATTTTATACATGTGTAATAATTTTTGATATTGAATTTATTAATTTAAACTTTAAAATAATTGACACAAACTATTTCATTTGTAATCTATCACCCAACTTCCATTTTTAAACAAGACTTACTACATTCGGTATTAAACGAGACATTGACAGACGTAATATTTAGAATGTGTTTGTTTGAACTTTTTTAATTGGTTTCTTGATAAAAAAGTTAAAAGTTAAAAAAATAATATAATTTTAAACAAAATTTAAATCTGCGCTTTTAAAAAATTGCAAAACTAATATTTGTCAGAAATTCAAAAGTAAACGGAGGCGAAAACCACATCGCTAGGCCAATTATTCTAGATGGGCTAACGAAGTACTGATTTAGGCCTTGAAATGCTCACAAAAGGCCAAATTTTCTATTTTTTTAAAAGCGCGTATCAAATTTGAAAATTGTTTTAAAAATGTATTATTTCAAAAATAAATAAAATAAATTCTCCGTGGAGCAACATCTGTCGTACGTTGAAAAAGAAATGGAATTTTGCTCATCCATTTAATAGCCGCCCCGGACGATTTCTCAAGTGAGCGACCAATTAAGCTAGTTTTAATTTCATGAGAAGCAATTTACAAACGGAGAATCTGATATTTTTGGTTTATTTTTAGATTCTATAGCTATTGAGTACCACAATCTAGATCTAGAATTTAATCTATATATTCCCTCCATTAACTTTTAAATAAGATAATTTACTTTTTTTCACAATATTTGACTATTTGTCTTATTTAAAAAATTATGCAAATATTCAAAAATATAAGTTATAATTGAAGTACATTCAATAATAAAATTAATTATAACAAAATAAATGATATTTCAAAAAACTTTAATAAGACAAATGATTAAATATTGAGATAAAAATTAATAATGTCATTTAAAAGTTAATGGAGGTAGTATATTATTGAGAGAGCTTAGACTCTAGACTAGTTACAACTGTTATAGGTAAGTCAAAGCAGACAAAATGCAGCAATACAAACGCATCACCTTGGTGATCTTATTCCTTCCTCTACCTTGGTACTAGATAAAAGTTGTTAATTCTTAGATTAGACAATTTCAGGGTTTAAACTGTTTAATTTATTTGTTAGTTCTACGACCTTATTATATTTGTTATTAATTAAGATATGGAATTATCATTTTCTGTTAACAGTTTTTTAGTTTTTTTTCAAGATTCATGTTTTTATAGTTTATAGTCCACAGTAGTTTTTTAAAATCTAACACACCGCTGGCGATGATTTTTTTTAAAAAAATCAAATATGTATGGCGGTTTGAAAATTTTGCAAAAGTAGGTAGTAACCGGTCCACCAACAGCTGACTTCTACCACGTGGCGGCGAGTCGGCTCTTAGTCGGCCTACTGCCGCCACGTCAACGGAAGTCGACCGACCAAGGGTCGTTTCCCTTCCACGTGGCAAAGTCCTAGGCGCAACCGAGGTACAACGACTATCTCTCGCTGACTGGTACCACGTGGCGCCAATCGGCCGTTCAACCGCTGACTGGCCGCCACGTGGTGCCAATTGGCCCATGAAGAGCCGACTCCACCCCTATATAAAGGGGGCCGAACGCCCCCTTCTCCCACCCCAATCTTGGCTGCACCATCACCCCTTGAGAGGTATGTGCTATTCTCTCTAGTTTTAATTTTTGTAGTATAGTTTAGGAGTAGTTTAGGAGTAATTTAGAAGTAGTTTAGGAGTAGTTTAGGAATAATTTAGGAGTAGTTTTGGCCGAATGCCCCCTTCTCCCATTCCAACCTTGGCTGCACCATTACCTCTCGAGAGGTATGTGCTATTCTCTCTAGTTTTAATTTTTGTAGTATAGTTTAGGAGTAGTTTAGGAATGATTTAGGAGTAGTTTAGGACTAATTTAGGAGTAGTTTAGGAGTAATTAAGTAGTAGTTTAGGAGTAATATAAGAGTAATTTATAGGTAGTATAATAATTAGTAATAATGTAATGCTAATTTAGCAACCACATAATCGTTCCGCGTGTTTGACTCAACCATCCTAAATTGGTTTTCTCGAGTACCATGTTTGGGGTCAAAACAATCACAATCGAAGAAGACTATTTTAATATCCTTATTCCTAGCAAAATTGTACTCGATTATATTTTTAATGATTCCATAATACATAGTTTCGTGTCCTTGTCCATCAACGACCCTTGTAACAACTCCAGTATTAGTTGTTGCCGCTAGAGGTCGATATGCTTCAAAATAGTTGAACGGAAGCAGAAACCGTTAACAACATAGCGACCATAACTTTTGGCACTAATACTTTCGTAAGAGAGCTGTCACAAGTCTATATGTACATTGTCAGCAAGCACGCACTACAAATCATACGAGTTTATAAGATAATTAACCTAAAGAGTGAAATAATACGTGTCACAAAAGGTAAGGATTTACATGTTCTTTGAACCAAGTGAGGAAACTAGGCCCGCTATTTACTCCTTCTCGACGCAATTTATCTAATTACTTCTCCGCTGGTTGACGACCAGATGTCAAGTATTTCAAACTGGTATAAAATTTAGAGGTAAAATATAAAACTAAAAAGAATTTACTTACGTGAAATATTGTTTCATCTCTTCCATATTTGAGTACATGTAGAGCAAGGCATATGTCCGTTTTTCCTGAGTTACATAATATGTCATGGAGATACCAATAGTTATGCCCTTCCACCCAAAAATTTGGAGATCACTATAAGGATGGTCTTCATCCATATGGTACCGTGTAGCAGGTGTGTTGACATTGTGATACTCAGCGAAGTATACACTAGTTAAGTATGCTATCTCTTTCAATTTAAATTCTTCCGTGATGCAACCTTCAACTTTGGCCTTATTGCCAACCATCGCTCTAAGCTTCTTTAGGGACCTTTCAATGTGATACATCCACCTATATTGCACAGGGCCACCTACCTTAGCTTCATATGTGGGTCCAATTATGTTCGGTTCCGAATCCTACAAATCCATCCTCATTTTCATTAAGGACCAACTCATTCAATATATCAGTGATTTCTCTACCATTTAAATGCTTTGGTGGTCTCTTTACAACAACATTATCCTTCTTGAAACTGTTCCTCTGTAACATAAATGGGTGATTCATGGGCAAAAAGCATCTATGAAAATCAAAGTAACAAATATTTCCCCCGAAGTTCAGACGGAAACAATCTATGTCCTTCGCACATACCGGACATGTCAACCTTCCATGACAACTCCAACCAGAAAAAATATCGTATGCCGAAAAATCGTGGACCGACCACAGATACGCAACTCGAAGATTGAATTTTTGCTTCCGGTTATAGTCATATGCTTCAACTCCTTTCCACAATTGTTTCAACTCTTCAATTAAGGGCTTCAGCATCACGTTCAGGCATGTTCCAAGATGCTCTGGACCGAGTATAATGAGACATAGGAACAAAAATTCATATTTCATACAAAACAAAGGTGGAAGGTTGTATAGAATAGCAAACACATGCCAACAAGAGTACGATGATGCGGTTACATTGAAAAGCGTGAATCCATCTGTTGCCAACCCGATGTGAACATTCCTTGCATCCCTAGCAAAGTCTGCATCAAAATCATCTAGAGCCTTCCATACCTCACCATCAGATGGGTGCACCATTACTTGATTATTCTCACGTACACCTTCTTTATGCCATCACATATGTCTAGCGGTTTTCTTTGAGAGAAACAATCATTTCACCCGAGGTGTAAGAGGCATGTAATGAAGTTGTTTATGAGCAACCTCTGTCATCACCTTTTCACCGTCTTCGTTTATGACCTCTACAAATCTCGGTTTACCACATTTTAAGCATTTCACCTTATTCCTATGTTCTTTCCAGAAAAGCATACAATTATCTTGGCACACATCAATCTTCTCATACTCCATACCGAGAGCAGAAAACATTTTCTTTGATTGGTACATGTCTTTCGGCACTTTATGGTTCATAGGAAGGATATCACTGATCGGATTGAAGATCTCTTTATAACAAACTTTGGAGAATGCAAACTTCGACTTAGTGGCCATAAGACGGGTCACGAAAGCGAGAACGCTTATGGTGGTGTGCTCATGCAACGGCTCTTCTGAAGCTCGAAGGATGTCGAAAAACTTTTGAACCTCCGGTGTTGGAGGATTCTCAAGGTTTGATTCAAACTCCGGCCGTATAGCATTAAGCATCTCAACCATCTTATCGTCAGCAACACTATCATATTCTTCTTCCACTACTAATACTGTTTTTTCACGGTCTGTCTCGCCGTGAACAGTCCAAACTTCATAACCTGGCACGAAACCATATTTGCAAATATGGAATGACAACGTTCTCTTGTCTTGCCAACTAGAATTTCTGCACTTCATGTAGGGGCACCTCGCACCAGTGTTTGTTGTCAAAGCGAATGCACGATCAACAATTTTCTCAGCGTTGATTACCCACTCCCTCGTGTGAGCTCCACTTTTCATCCAACCACTATACATCCACCGTCGGTCGTCCTCAGCCATTCTATAGGCAAAACATTCATTCAATCGAGAATGCATTATAAGTACTAGACATTTTCTACATACCACGTCCGTATGTATATAGGAAAAGATAGGTCCTAAACCCACCCAAGAGTGACCGGCAAAATGTGGTATTTATGACGAGCCATGAGTCCGAATGACATTTCAGCAACATAACCCCGCTATTCTCCAATTGAACACCTGATAGTGGTGCAATGGAGAACAACAAGGTTATGTAACTGAAATCTCATTCGGACTCATGACTCATCATAAATACCACGCTCTGTCGCCCACTCTGAGGCTGTCCAAAAAGGGACAATTCTGGACCTACAGATCTCACACGCATGACACGTGTGAGACATGTTGGTCTGAAACGGGTGACGCATAGGTTTCGTTACACTATTTACGTTACTGTCAAATAAAAAATTACATATGAAAATAAATATATATAAGAAAGTATATATATAATACTAATCACCCAATGAAATCATGCATACCAATGACAAAATTCACAAAATTCATTACACTCATCATATGACAAAATCGTGCTACACATATGCATTCTACATTTTAGTTGTATGGTCCAGATCAAATGAACCATTGGAGATTCAAGGAAATGAGATCAGATCATTTGTACAATAAATATTTGATGTTTTAAGACTCAAAACAAGCGGCTATTTAATTATTAGACATTTAGAAATATGTGTATGATCATGACGGTCTAGGATATCAAATAATCAAAGCCACTTAATTTGAGTGTGTTAAATCCTTTTGTAGAATGCAAGTACAAGTGTTTTTTTATTAATTATAATAGTACACATTAAAAAAGATACTAGTGGATTATAAAGCTATCTATATGGCTGCATAATTTAATATTGGAATCCCTATCAATCATTTAATTCATCAAATGACAAAATTTAATCCATATCTATCTATACATCTCTACCAATTAAATTCAGCCTTCTTTTGAATATTTACCAATGACAAAATTCACAAATAAAAAGCAGAAAAAAATTAAAGCCGAAAAAATTTACTTGATTATCGGGCGGCGACGGGCAACGATGTCCGGGGGCTGGCGAATGACGGCGACGGGTGGCAGTGTCCGAAGGCCGGTGGTGGGCAACAGATGGCGATGGCTGGGAGTGGGCGGCGTTGGCGGCGGCGGGTGGCGGGGTGGGCGGCGGGGTGGGTGGCCGCTCGAGGCGCTGGTGGCGGGCAGCGGCCTATAGTGGCGGGCGGCGGCAGCGGGAGTTGGGCGCGCGCACGTACAGAGATTAGGTTTCACTGTACGTGCACGTGGTTGGGGATTATATCCCTTAACTTCCGTCGGCCGCATTAAAGCCGATGGAAACTTCCGTCGGCCACAGTCAAAAGCCAACGGAAATTAATTTAGCCGACGAAAATGTTCTATTTTCTTGTAGTGCCACCCCAACCTTGGCTGCACCATTACCTCTCGAGAGGTATGTGCTATTCTCTCTGGTTTTAATTTTTGTAGTATAGTTTAGGAGTAGTTTTAGGAATAGTTTGTATCTAGCATAAATTGATCTCCTCTTTAGTTAATGGAATGATGCTGATGCATTCTCCATCTTCATGGTATCAGAGACCAAACACCTTTCCTCCTGCTCGTGCTCACCATCTCTCCGTTGTTTCCTTGATTTAACACTCGACAAGTTTAGTTTGACGCCCCACGTCTCCTCACCACCGCCTCACGCCGACCGCGACGCCGACTAGATTCTCAACGATCACAGCGTCACCAACTGGCTCTACACGACGATCAACATGGGCGTCTTCGACATCGTCTACCGACCACACGCATCAGCATTCACCATCTGGACTGCCATCGAGAGCTTGTTCCACAACAACGAGCTCCATCGCGCTGTGTACATCGAAGCCAAGTTCCGCAGCCTTCACCAAGGTGAATTTTCCATCGGCGATTACTGTAAACGACTCAAGGCCTAGTCCGATGCCCTTTGGGACCTCGGCCAGCCAATCTCTGAGTCAACACATGTGCTCAATCTCCTCCACGGGCTCAACACTAAGTATTTCCACCTCAAGCCGGTCGTCACCGCCAAATCGCCATCCCATACCTTAATGAGTGCTCGCTCCTCCCTTCTTCTTGAGGAGTTGTGCCAGCGCCACGACGACAAGGTGGATGCTGCCCAGGCCTTCGCCGCCGGCCACGACTCGTCTACACCATGTCCGGTTGGTCCCGCTCCCTCCAACCACCATGGCCCAGGCTCTGGAGCTCCTGCTCCCAGAGACGCCTCCGGCCAAGGCTCCAACAACTCTCGCAACAACAGCCGATGGAAGAAAAAGGATTGTTGCTCAAATAGCTCCACTACTACACACCACGGATTGAACGGCTTCAACCCACTTCCCCCTAGCGCTTCGTGGCAGACTAGATACAACCCTTGGACGGGCCTCGTTCAAGCCTGGCCAATGCCGTTTTGTGCTACTAGCATAGGAATCCTTGGTGCTCGACCTCCGGTTCAACCCCAACAGGCTATGACTGCGCATCACCAACAAATTGGTTATCCAGCACTACCCTCCAACATCTAGGATCAGCAGGTGCTTATTTCTACGCTTGCGATGGCTAGCGTCCATCCATCCAGTGCAACTGAGCGGTACCTCGACACCGGCGCATCTACTCATGTGTCCAATAAACCCGGTATGTTCTCATCGTTTTATCCTATTTCATACCCTATGTCCACTACAGTCGCTAATGGAGCTGGCCTGCCGGTGACTCACGTGGCGACCAATCCCTCCCAGCTGACAAATCAATCTCTCTCAACAATGTTCTTATTTCACCTTCTGTCATAAAAAAAATAATTTATGTCCGGCGGCTAACGCGTGATAATAATGTTTCCAATGAATTTGATCCGTTTGGTTTCTCTATCAAGGATCTTCAAACTCGAACGATGAAGCTCCGATGTGACGGCTCTAGCGATCTCTACTGTGGCGCCCCGATTTATCAAAATCGAGACATTATTGAATTTCCATAGAAAAACAATAATAACAAGAGGTTCATCATGCGACAATCGTACATACGACAAGTATTCATGGCACGCAGACCATATTTATTACATCAGAGTAAAAATTTAATAAGTAAATAAAAGCATGACGAACGTCTTCTTCAGGATCTTCTCTTGACTAGGTCGCTACTCCAGACCATCTTCATAATAGGCGTCCTCTGAGGTGTTCAACGGGTATGAGTACAAAAAGTACTCAACAAGACAACGCAAATGCAAGTAATAATGCAGGATAATAAACAAGGAAGGGTAATGGCTAACAGTGCGGAAAAGTACATTTTCAGTTATTGCATTTAGTGTAGTCAGATTTAATCATGCGGAAAAGTAAACATGAGAATCAACAACACCATCTAACTCGAGGAGTACGTTTTACCTCCTCGCACAATAGTCCTTACATGTAAAACCATCATGCACATACATATTCAAAGTAATCTAACTGTGGGATGTCACGCAACCCGCCCTTGACCGTGGGCTCGGCTTTTCGAAAAGATTTAAGACTCTGATCAGAGATGTACTACTGTACCCACAAGGCACGCACTCATCCCAAATGAGATGACCCATACCACGGGAACTCGTGCCAAAACCTCAGCATGAAATGCTCCAAGCGATAACCACCCACTCTAGGTTTCGCCGGCGCGCCGGGCCGCATCCCGGCTAACGTCGCACCCCCTTTTGCGCCACATTGGTACAAGCCACCCGCAAGTGCTGCTTGACCTATCTCCAAATGGTGGCCTCGGTTTGGAACACTCCATACCTTAGTTAGGACTTACCCATTAGACTTGTGGTTAGTACGGAAGTGTATTGCAATGGATCCCGCAGACCGGTCCTTATAGTGCCCCGGGTGCTACCGACCAATGCCCTAGCTTGCACCCGGAACCCACCATGCATCCACTCACAACCACAACTCATCACCGACAGAATTCCATAGATAAGAAACAATGGGGATCATATAGTAGAACCATGTTGCTACGACTCATTTTTATCCTATAGCGATCGTGTCAATACATTGGACACTAGTTAATAACATTAATCATAAGGTGACAAGGAGGTTAGGCGAGATAGCATGGCTTGGGTTGCACATCAAGGTCGGGGGATCCTAAATAAATATATTGTAAGGGTTTCATTTGACTAATGCATGTATAACCTATGTGTTTTAGCGATAGTTTAATAAAACATGGGTCCAATATGCTCAAAAGATTGGTTTGGTGACTTGCCTTGTTCAGCGAATGGGGAGGGAGGAACTTCCGGGTAACACTCCGGCTCCTCGACGGCGTCGTAGTCTTCTCGTTATAAATAAAGTAAATTAAAATAATTACGACATTCAATTTAAACAATACAAGACAACACAATAAGGACATAGGTTTAAATTGGTTTAATTTAGGGAAATCAAGTTATTAAGTTTCTAAAATTTATTTCATAAATAATTTGAAATGAACTATAGGGAAATATGGTCATTATAAAAGGGATTTTTAATTGTGAATAGCCTTATTTTAAGTCTTCTAATCAATTTAAAATAAAAGGTTCATGGGCAATTTAGTGGTTTCCATTATATGAACAGAAAGAAAATGAATATAAACTTCAATGGAATTTAAATAATTTGAGTTTACATTTTTACCCTAAGGGTATTTAAATGCCTATTTAAATAAATGTGAAAAAGTCTAAAGTAACATATTGTTTTTATTGAACTAATGTGTAGAGAATAATATTGTGAATTTTCTGAAATTGAAATGGCAATTTTTAGAGTTCAAATGTGCCAGATATGAATTTTACAAGTTTAAAAGCATTTCTAGAATTTATTTTCAAATTTAAACCGCCTCGGGTCCACGATGAGCCAGGCCCACGGTGAACCCGCGCACTGTGCGCGTACGCCGGATCGATCTGGACCGTTGGATCCAGATCCAACGCGCGCGGGCGATGCGGGGCGCTTAAGTGATAACGGACGGCCAGGATTAAAACGCACGAAAGGGTACCACGTGGACGCACGAGATCGAACGCGGGTTTTAAATGGAAATGAATGCGCGGGATTAAAACATAACGCTTCGACCAGATCTGATGGTGCGGATTAGATCGCGCACGTGGGCTCACAGGCGTCGTCCGATTGTGATCGCACGGTCGGGATCAGATCCGACATGGCACGGGTACTCGACCCATGTCGGTCGTCTTCTCCGGCAACGGCGAGCGGGCCAGGGGCCACGGCGAGCGACGACGGCCCTAGCTAAGCCTAGAAACTGAAAGAGGACACTACGGCGGTCACGATGGTACCTTAGGCGAGGCGAGGGGTCGACGGAGCGCGGTCGGCGGCGAGGGTAGACGACGGAGTGGTTCGGGCTCCTCGTCGGCGATGGTGCTCCGGTGGGGTTCGACGTCGGCGGAGGGGTGGCCGAGGTCGGGGTCGTCCTTTCGGTCACGATGGTGCCGAGGGCGTGGACGGAGGTGGTCTGAGGCGACGACGAGCGGTGGCCGGAGGCGAAACAGAGGGGGTGCGCTAAAAGGCGAATTGCGGGCGTTCTGTTCGTTCTCGCGGTGAGTGGGCGTGGGGGATCAAGTGCGGGTGGCCAGGGGGCTTAAATAGGCGTGCCGGCGAGGTTTAACGGGCGTCGCATGCAAGGAAAGTCGAGGAGGGGTTTACTCGCCGGCGAGGGCTCGGCAATGCACGTGAATGCGATTCGGAGGCTTAAACGCGTGCCTTAACGCGATTAAATGGCCGGCGGGCCTCGGGGAATTTAATGGCGGGGTCAGTTTAACGGGAGGGGGAGCCGGCGAGCGGATCCGAGGCGAGGTTCTCGGCCGGCGAAATTAGGGGGGGTTGACGCGAGGTTGATGATGAAACTGACAAGCGGGGGCCACTGGCCAGCGGGCGCGAGTGCGAGAGGGAGAGGGCTGGCGGGTGGGGCCGTGGTGTCGGGCGCGCGCGTGAGGGGAGGCGATCGGCGCCGACAGGTGGGGTTGGGCTGTCAGCCTGAGGTGGGCGAGTGTGATGGGCTGGGCCGGCCGGGAGAGAGAGAAGGGAGGGGGGCCCAATACTGTTTCAAAACATTTCCGAATAAAAATAATTCCAGAAAATAGATTAAAATCTTAGGGCTACTTTCAAGGTTGATAAAAATTTATAAAAATTCCCAAAAATGTATTTTGGTCTTAGGATCATACACAAAAAGTTTCAGCCCCTGGTTTGGCTATTTACTCTATGTTGTAGTTTAAAAATGGCATAGAAGGGTATTAAGGTATTTTCCCAAATTAATAAATTCAAGAAATTGAATTAAATAATATTTTTATCACTTTGAAAATTTGGGGTGTTACAAACCTATCCCCCTTACAAAGAATCTCGTCCTCGAGATTGGAACGTTACTCGAATAACTCGGGGTATTGGGCTTTTAGTTCGTCTTCCTTTTCCCATGTAGCTTCTTCGGCGGGGTGGTTGTCCCACTGAACCTTGCAGAAGCGAACTACACGACTCCTGGTTACTCTTTCCTTGGTTTTAGAGTAGACGAGGATATCGTCGATGAATACCACAATGAACTTATCCAAGAACTCCATGAAAACGTTGTTCATCATGTTCATGAAAAAGGCTAGGGCATTCGTGAGTCCGAACGACATCACCGTATACTCGTAGAGTCCATAGCGGGAGGTGAAGGCAGTCTTGGGTATATCCTCTTCTCTAATCCTCAATTGGTGATAACCTGACCTGAGGTCAATCTTGGAAAACACTGAGGATCCCTTCAGTTGATCGAACAGGTCGTCGATCCGAGACAATGGGTATTTGTTCTTGATGGTTACGTCGTTCAAGGCTCTATAGTCCACGCACATCCTCTTAGTCTTGTCTTTCGTCATAGCGAAGATGACCGGTGCACCCCAGGGTGAGGTACTCGGTCGGATGTACCCTTTCTGCTCGAGGTCTTCGATGTTGCTCTTGACCTCGGCTAATTCGTTGGCAGCCATCCGGTATGGGCGCTTGGAGATTGGAGTGGTCCCAGGGACAAGTTCGATTCTGAATTCGATGTCCCGCTTGGGGGGCATTCCTGGTAGGTCTTCTGGGAAGACGTCCATAAACTCCTTGACTATGGGTACTTCTTCAAGAGCTAGCGAGTGGAGGGATGCTTCGAGCGGTTTGTGACTGGTCATCCGAAAGGTGACGGCTGCGCCTTCAGGGTTGGTCACTGTGACGGACTTATTGGCACAATCGATCACTCCCTTGTGCTTCATCAACCAATCCATCCCTAGGATGAGGTCGAGTCCGGCGCATTTTATGAGGACTGGATCGGCCCGGAATAATACTCCTTGGATCTCTATCTGAACCTTAGGGCTGTATAAGCGGGCCAAGGTTCTATTGCCCGGAGTGGCAATCACCATGGGGACGGATAGAGGGAGTACGTCCAATTCGTTGATTTTCACAAAATCTTCTGAGACGAAAGAGTGTGTTGCTCCAGAGTCAAATAATATTACGGCTGGTACGAAATTTACAGTGAACGTACCGAGCACGACTTCAGGAGCCTCTTGAGCTTCCTCCGCGTTGATGTGGTTGACGCGGGCACGTACCGCCTGGTTGGGTGCCGTGCCTTGGGGTTGCTTGGGGTGAGGACACTGGTGCGAATAGTGCCCTTCCTTGCGGCAGTTGAAGCAGACGACCGGCCTCCCTTGGCGATCCTTCAAGATCAGGGCCTTGGCGGCTGGCGTCGGCTGAGCGACCGGAGCAGGTGGAGCAGGGCGAGGATGCCCGGCGTTGGATCCACCGGCGACGTGAGGTGGCCTGTAGGCGGGCCGAGGATGGTAGGCGGGCGCTGGTGGTGGAGGGATGAAGCGGGGCCTCTGAGAGTTCGCATGCTGATGCTTGAAGGCGATCATCTTCCTCTTCTTGAGATCCAGCTTGTTCTGCTCAGTCTCTTGGATGAGCGCTTTGTTGACTAGCCATTAGAAGTCGGCGTAGTCGGTGGCGACGAGCTGGATGAACAGCTCATCCTTGAGTCCCCGGAGGAACTTGGCCTGGCGGAGGGCATCGGTGCGCACTTCTTCCGGTGCGTAGCAGGCGAGGCGGTTGAACTCATGGAAGTACTCCATGACAGTCCGACTACCTTGCTGCAGGTCGCGGAACTCCTGCTGCTTTACCACGATGACACCGGCGGGGACGTGGGTGGCACGGAAAGCGATGGTGAACTCCGCCCAGGTCACTACGTGGTCCTCTGGCTGGGACTCACGGTAGTTGTCCCACCATTCAGCGGCGGGACCCTGGAGCTGATGAGTGGCGAAGGCCACTCGCTCCCGGACGGTGCAGGGGAGGAGGTCAAGCTTCTTCCCAATGGTGCGGAGCCAATCTCCGGCCTCCATGGGGTTGGTGGTGCTTGAGAAGATGGGCGGGCGCACGCGCAGAAACTCCTAGAGTTGGGGAGCGGGTGCGGGTGCTGGTGCGCGAGGGGCGACTTCCCCATTCCGCAGGCGGTCCAACTGAGTCTGTTGGTGCTGCATCTGGGTGAGGAGGGCGGTGATCAGTTGGTTCTGATTCGCCATCATCTCCGCCAAAGTGGGGTGGTTGGCGGATGGCGACCCAGACTGACGTGGGCCTATTGCACCCCAGTTGGGTACAACACCCTCGGGCGCGTCACGGCTTCCTCCTTTTCTGTTGTTGGAGTCGGTGTTCTGGTGGTCGGCCATCTCCTGAATATACGATGTTATAAGGCAAAAAGATGACACATATAAACCAAGTGGTAACAATGTTTATTACAATCAAGCTCTTATTCTACCCACAACACACTCGTTGTGGATAACACACATACAAAAAAAATTTTATTAAACTTTTGCGGCCTCTAGCGTCTACTCGCCACCGGAGGCGGTCTCCATGCTCTCGGAACCACGAGTACGTGGCTCCAGAGGGATGGTGGGCTCGAGAAAGTTCTCGATGATGGGGTCGGAGACGAGGCCGGGGCACGGTGCAGGGGCGCTGGTGGAGGGTCTGGCGGGGGAGGGGTGTGGCGGGATCCTCTTGGGGCGAGGGAGGGGCTCACGGATGGGCTTCTTCTTCCTTGGAAGGAGAGGGACCATCTCCGCGATGTCCTTCTGCAGCTGCATAATCTTGCGCTGCAGCTCGCCGTTCTGTTGGATCAAGTTCTTCGTCTCCTCACGAAGAAACTCAACCGCCTCATGGTGCTTATCGGCGTCGAGAACCGCCTCGGTATGGAGGTCGTCCATAGCCTGCAGAAGACGCGACTGCCGGGCCATGACCGGATCACGCACAGAGTGAACTCCGAGGTAGATGCTATGGTGGGCGCCGGGAGTACGCTTTGGCACAAGCCGGAAGGACGAGTTCTGAAGACGATCATCATAGATCATCCTCAGCTCCATGAGGGCCTGGAGGGCAACTCGTTGGCACGCGACGTCGAAAGTTGGGCCCCCAAGTGCGGTGGTGTAGGGTGGCAGGTGCTCTCCGGAGCCGTGGACGGTGAGGGAGACGTCACAAGGTCCGGCGAACTCGTTGGGGTACACTCCTTGGAATTCGGGCTCAAAGAGGAACCCGAGGAATGTGAGCATCATACGGAGCTCCCTGACAAAGCCCTCGTAATGGCGGCAGTAGCTATGCACTTGGTATACTAGCATCTACAAAACAGCAAGTTGAATAAAAGTGAGGGGAGAAACAAAGTTTATAAAGTAGGTTTTCGAGAAATAATTTCCTGGGGCTAATGGCTAGGCGGGTCTGTTTGGCTTCCTACAGTCAAGTCGGCTCTGATACCATCTTGTGGCGCTCCGATTTATCAAAATCGAGACATTATTGAATTTCCATAGAAAAACAATAATAACAAGATGTTCATCATGCGACAATCGTACATACGACAAGTATTCATGGCACGCAGACCATATTTATTACATCAGAGTAAAAATTTAATAAGTAAATAAAAGCATGACGAACGTCTTCTTCAGGATCTTATCTTGACTGGGTCGCTACTCCAGACCATCTTCATAATAGGCATCCTCTGAGGTGTTCAACAGGTATGAGTACAAAAAGTACTCAACAAGCCACCGCAAATGCAAGTAATAATGCAGGATAATAAACAATGAAGGGTAATGGCTAACAGTGCGGAAAAGTACATTTTCAGTTATTGCATTTAGTGTAGTCAGATTTAATCATGCGGAAAAGTAAACATGAGCATCAACAACACCATCTAACTCGAGGAGTACGTTTTACCTCCTCGCACAACAGTCCTTACATGTCAAACCATCATGCACATACATATTCAAAGTAATCTAACTGTGGGATGTCACGCAACCCGCCCTTGACCGTGGGCTCGGCTTTTCGAAAAGATTTAAGACTCTGATCAGAGATGTACTACTGTACCCACAAGGCACGCACTCATCCCAAATGAGATGACCCATACCACGGGAACTCGTGCCAAAACCTCAGCATGAAATGCTCCAAGCGATAACCACCCACTCTAGGTTTCGCCGGCGCGCCGGGCCGCATCCCGGCTAACGTCGCACCCCCTTTTGCGCCACATTGGTACAAGCCACCCGCAAGTGCTGCTTGACCCATCTCCAAATGGTGGCCTCGGTTTGGAACACTCCATACCTTAGTTAGGACTTACCCATTAGACTTGTGGTTAGTACGGAAGTGTATTGCAACGGATCCCGCAGACCGGTCCTTATAGTGCCCCGGGTGCTACCGACCAATGCCCTAGCTTGCACCCGGAACCCACCATGCATCCACTCACAACCACAACTCATCACCGACAGAATTCCATAGATAAGAAACAATGGGGATCATATAGTAGAACCATGTTGCTACGACTCATTTTTATCCTATAGCGATCGTGTCAATACATTGGACACTAGTTAATAACATTAATCATAAGGTGACAAGGAGGTTAGGCGAGATAGCATGGCTTGGGTTGCACATCAAGGTCGGGGGATCCTAAATAAATATATTGTAAGGGTTTCATTTGACTAATGCATGTATAACCTATGTGTTTTAGCGATAGTTTAATAAAACATGGGTCCAATATGCTCAAAAGATTGGTTTGGTGACTTGCCTTGTTCAGCGAATGGGGAGGGAGGAACTTCCGGGTAACACTCCGGCTCCTCGACGGCGTCGTAGTCTTCTCGTTATAAATAAAGTAAATTAAAATAATTACGACATTCAATTTAAACAATACAAGACAACACAATAAGGACATAGGTTTAAATTGGTTTAATTTAGGGAAACCAAGTTATTAAGTTTCTAAAATTTATTTCATAAATAATTTGAAATGAACTATAGGGAAATATGGTCATTATAAAAGGGATTTTTAATTGTGAATAGCCTTATTTTAAGTCTTCTAATCAATTTAAAATAAAAGGTTCATGGGCAATTTAGTGGTTTCCATTATATGAACAGAAAGAAAATGAATATAAACTTCAATGGAATTTAAATAATTTGAGTTTACATTTTTACCCTAAGGGTATTTAAATGCCTATTTAAATAAATGTGAAAAAGTCTAAAGTAACATATTGTTTTTATTGAACTAATGTGTAGAGAATAATATTGTGAATTTTCTGAAATTGAAATGGCAATTTTTAGAGTTCAAATGTGCCAGATATGAATTTTATAAGTTTAAAAGCATTTTTGGAATTTATTTTCAAATTTAAACCACCTCGGGTCCACGATGAGCCAGGCCCACGGTGAACCCGCGCACTGTGCGCGTACGCCGGATCGATCTGGACCGTTGGATCCAGATCCAACGCGCGCGGGCGAGGCGGGGCGCTTAAGTGATAACGGACGGCCAGGATTAAAACGCGCGAAAGGGTACCATGTGGACGCACGAGATCGAACACGGGTTTTAAATGGAAATGAACGCGCGGGATTAAAACGTAACGTTTCGACCAGATCCGACGGTGCGGATTAGATCGCGCATGTGGGCTCACAGGCGTCGTCCGATTGCGATCGCACGGTCGGGATCAGATCCGACACAGCACGGGTACTCGACCCGTGCCGGTCGTCTTCTCCGGCGACGGCGAGTGGGCCAGGGACCACGGCGAGCGACGGCGGCCCTAGCTAAGCCTAGAAATGGAAAGAGGACACTACGGCGGTCACGATGGTACCTTAGGCGAGGCGAGGGGTCGACAGAGCGTGGTCGGTGGCGAGGGTAGACGACGGAGTGGTTCGGGCTCCTCGTCGGCGATGGTGCTCCGGCGGGGTTCGACGTCGGCGGAGGGGTGGCCGAGGTCGGGGTCATCCTTGCGGTCACGATGGTGGCGAGGGCGTGGACGGAGGTGGTCTGAGGCGACGGCGAGCGGTGGCCAAAGGTGAAACAGAGGGGGTGCGCTAAAAGGCGAATTGCGGGCGTTCTGTTCGTTCTCGCGGCGAGTGGGTGTGGGGGATCAAGTGCGGGTGGCCAGGGGGCTTAAATAGGCGTGCCGACGAGGTTTAACGGGCGTCGCATGCAAGGAAAGCCGATGAGGGGTTTACTCGCCGGCGAGGGCTCGGCAATGCGTGTGAATGCGATCCGGAGGCTTAAACGCGTGCCTTAACGCGATTAAATGGCCGGCGGGCCTCGGGGAATTTAATGGCGGGGTCGGTTTAACGGGAGGGGGAGCCGGCGAGCCGATCCGAGGCGAGGTTCTCGGCCGGCGGAATTAGGGGGGGCTGGCGCGAGGTTGATGATGAAACTGACAGGCGGGGGCCACTGGCCAGCTGGCGCGAGTGCGAGAGGGAGAGGGATGACGGGTGGGGCCATGGTGTCGGGCGTGCGCGCGAGGGGAGGCGATCGGCGCCGACAGGTGGGGTCGGGATGTCAGCCTGAGGCGGGCGAGGGTGATGGGCTGGGCCGATCGGGAGAGAGAGAAGGGAGGGGGCCCAATACTGTTTCAAAACATTTCCGAATAAAAATAATTTCAGAAAATAGATTAAAATCTTAGGGCTACTTTCAAGGTTGATAAAAATTTATAAAAATTCCCAAAAATGTATTTTTGTCTTAGGATCATACACAAAAAGTTTCAGCCCCTGGTTTGGCTATTTACTCTATGTTGTAGTTTAAAAATGGCATAGAAGGGTATTAAGGTATTTTCCCAAATTAATAAATTCAAGAAATTGAATTAAATAATATTTTTATTACTTTGAAAATTTGGGGTGTTACATCTACCCTCTCTGGTTGCCACCTCCGGTTTCTCTTTCGGCCATACCCACCACCGTCAAACTATGGCAACGACGTCTCAGTCACCCCGACCATCGAATATCTACCACACTTCTGCAACGATTTGGTTTCTCATGTAATAAGTTTGAACATCACTCTTGTCGTCTCGGCAAACATGGGTGGCTTCCTTTTCAAAACTCCACCAGTGGAACTTTCATTCCCTTTCAATTATTTCATGATGACATTTGGACTTCCCCTGTTGCAAGCTTCTCTACTTACAAGTTCTATTTAGTTCTTTTGGATGATTTTACTCACTGTTGGGGGAATAAGTTTTCCTTAAACAGGGGCCAAATGACGTCAGCCTCCGAAGGCCTTGGGCCCAGAGTCTGTCCTCGCCGAAGTCTGAGAACGAAGTACGGCCCCCTCTAACGAAGATAATTCCAAGTGCAGCCAGGCTTATCCCTCCGGAGCCCTTCGGAGCCAAGCCTCCGGGATCCCTCCGGAGCTCTCCAAAGCCAAGCCTCTAGGACCCCTCTGGTCCCCTTCAGAGCCAAGCCTCCGGGACCACTCCGGTCCCCTTCGAAGCCCTCTCCGGAGCCCCTTGGAGCCCACTCCGAGAGTCGGTTTGGAGCTCACTTCGGAGCCCTCCTCGAGGTCCGCTTCGGAGTGCCCTTCGGAGCCCCCACAACTGCCTCCGCTTGAAGGACTCCGACAAGTACTCCGAGCCAGAAGAAATATCCAAGCATAGCTACTGTGTAAATCCATACTGGGGCCCCATCGCCCCTGGTATGCCATATACCTACTCCAGAAGTGACGTTTATTTGCTGCATTTGTAAAGTCAAATGTACAGTACCCTAGCATTTTTCCTTTTTACCCCCTATAAAGCCTACAACTTGTAGAGGGCAATCTTTTGGCCTGCGTGCCTATAAAAGCAGGGCAATGCCCTTGTAATAGACATGTTGAGTAGAGGCAAAACTATGCCAAATCCACTATAAACTGGACGTAGGGATATTATCCCTTAGGAGAGGCATGAACCAGTATAAATCCTCTCTTCCTCTATGAGAACCCTTCGAGGTTCACTCTACACACCACATTCCACATGAAAACCTGCTGTAGCTAACGCAATTGCCACAACAGTTGGCGCCATCCGTGGGGAGCTTAGTACTAAAAGCTAAGTTCTATACCACTGCCTGTGTCTCGAAGTACGCCTGAGGGGGGAGCTTCGGAGTCCCATGACTCCGTGCACCCTTCAGCAAAGGGCTTCGAGTGCAGCTCAAAGGCCTTCTCGCCTTCCACCACCCCTCGCGCCTCAAAGTGTGCCCTTAGGAAAGGGGCTCCCGGCGCGCGCTGAAGGCCTCCGAAGCCCTAGGGGCAACGAGGTGAGCTCTTCAGACGCGAAGCCGCTCGATTTCTAGATCAACTCGAGTTTCCCGAGGTATGTACATAGCTCGAAGCCCCGCTTTGTTGTGCAAAGCCGAAATTCAGTAAATCTTCGAAGCCTTGCTTCGCCTTAAAACCGAAGCCTTGATTCGCCTTTAAAGAAAAACCTTGCTCCGCCTTATTGAAAATCGAAGCCTTGCTTCACATTTTAAAATCAAAGCCTTGCTTCACTTTATATAAAACTGAAGTCTTGCTTCGCCTTAAAATCAAGGCCTCACTTCGTCTTATTCAAAATAGAAGCCTTGCTTCGCCTTATTTAAAATCGAAGCCTTGCTTCGCTTTGTAAAAAACCGGAGCACTCCTCCGAAGGCTACACAGCGCCTCCGGGCCCATAGCAGTGGGCTGCAGGACTCCCTCGGGCGACGGCTTGAGGCGTCTAGGACTTTTGGGTGACGACTCGATGTGTCCGGGATTCCAGGCTCTGGCCTGATGCATCCTAGGGTCGTAGGTGGCCCAGAGTCGAAGGTGTCTCAACCCCATCGCAGGTTCGGTGTATCCACACCACCTATTCCTTCCATTCATTATAGGATCAAGCTCAAAAGTCTTGCTTCGCTATCTGAACACGCTTCGAAGCCTTGTTTCGCGTGTCAAAATCTAATCTAAGATTTAAGCATACCGAAGTCATGCTTCGCCTAAAATCAAAGTGTGCTTCACAGCCCTGCTCACGCATATCATCTAAAACCAAGCATGCTGAAGCCATCCTTCGCTTAATTTGAGTACGTTGAAGCCTTGCTTCGCTTCAAATTAAAGCGTTCGAAGCCCAAAAGAGGCCTCCGATCGACGCGATATAAGCGTCTGAAGCCACCAAAGGCGCACCCCTTCGCATTCTTAATTGCTCGCATCGGCAACGACTAAGTTCCTAACCACCACGCGTAAGGGGGACCGAGGTATGTATGCAAAGTGTGCGAATGAAATGCGCAGTACGAGCGTGACAAGCTAAACATTCGGAACATTCAATTTATGTAAAGCATGCAAACGAAGAAGTATGCGAATATACAAATCTCATTCAATGAATGATATAAATGACGTATGTTGCAAATACACTTCGAAAACAAAAACTACAAGTAATATGTGTCTAAGCCTAAGAAAAAGCGAGCTCGAGGCCCCGACATGTTCGGCCCACACTTGCTCTTCTTCCGGGCAGGGCCCCATCTGCTGGATGAAGCCCCGTCGGAGCCTGACCTCGCGCGGCTGGACTGTCCATGCTCCGAAGCCCGCATACCTCGTCTTTCGCCTTGCAGGTTGATCCAAGTCTAAGATGCAGGCGGTGCCATATAGAAGGCAAAAAAGTCTAGGGATTCGTCACCTTGTAAGGTCATACCTGAAGACTGCACCCCCTCGCCACTTAAGCCCACTTCAAAACAGCTTAAGTCTGGCGAGGATGAGGAACTCCAAAGGGGCTCCATCTTCACGATAGCCAGTAGCTCCTGGGCTACTTCGGGAATGGCTTTGCCCCTAGGACCCCTCAGAAGTTTGAACTGAGGGGGGCCTTCGGACCTAGCTACTTCGAGCACCACCCAAAGCTGGCGAAGCTCTTCTAAATCCTCAAGCATTTCGAAGTCAACATCCGAAGGCTGAGCCTGGGAAGGTATAAAATACCCCCACATTTCTATTAATAAACTGACTAGTCATTTACAGGCCAACGACTATGAATTATAAAACAGCCTAAGGAGGTCTACACCTTCGGGGGCAAAGGCTTCGATGTTGAAGGCTGAGTTAGCGAGGCTTGTGCCCTGGCTAAGCGAAGGCGGGAAATCCGTTGGAGGTCGAGGACCGCTTCGCACCCTTGGGCCTTCCAGGGTTCTTGAAGCCAACGTCATGCTCCGCGGACATCCGAGGGTGGCAAAACCAAGTGTTGGCCTCTGAAGGCCACTGGCGTGACCGAGGTTGCTGCCTCGCGGTGGTTGCACCCCGCATTGTGAAGCATTTGCAACACTCCTTGGCCAGCAATTCGCCCGGTCATCAGCGCGAAGCCGTTCATCGACACCTCCGTTGTCGCAGCAGCCGTCTGAAGGAACTCGAGGCGATCCCCGACTGGATCTTGAGGATTGAAGTCCGGGGCTAGGCACTCGGTCCCCAGTTGTTCGAGGACTGTGGTTAAGCTCGAGGTGGCCTCGTTGACCCCTCGGACCACGAAGTCTTCCAACAATTGTTTGGCTGCACGAAGATCAGAGCACTCCGCCGCCAGCTTCGCCCTGGTTTCCTCTAAAGCCCGAAGTGCTTCTCGAAGACTCTCTATCTCTGAGGCCAAGGTTTCTCTTGCCTTGACTGCCTCGGACCTCGCCTCTTCTACCGCTACTTCGGCTTGCCTTCGCCTCTCAGCCTCCTCCGAAGCCTGGCACTAAAGTGTGTCCTCTCCTCCGCCAAGAGGGTCATCCGATGATCCGTGGAGGCTGCTGCTGCAGCATTCAGCACGAAGGCCTAAAAAGATTCAAGAAAATCCTAAGTGTTGATTAAAAAAAGCTAGTATCACTCGGAGCCCGTGAGAAGCTTCGCTCACCTGGACGATGGCTTTGTAGGCATTTGCGAAGAGATCGAAGGGGATTGAGTGGTTAAGCTATGCCACCAAGTCCCCTTGCCCTACAGCAACGCAGCCCTTGTGGAACGAGTTGATAGTTGCCTCCATCACCGGTCCCCTCAGAAGCAAAAGTCAGACCATCTCCATCACGAGCTCCGCCAAAGCAGGCTCCGACAGAGCTGGGCTCTGGTCCACTACCTCGACGACCTCTTCGGCTTGCTCCTGAGGGACTCCTTCGTCGCAGTTGTCCCCCTCGTCCTCTTTGGATGAAGAGCTCCCGGACTCCGAGCTGCTGCTGCTCCCACTACTATCGAAGGTCCCCTCGGGCCTCGACACAACAGGCCTCGCGTCGCCACCAATGTCTGAAGAAAAATACAAGTCAATACGCATGAATTTAAAGAGAAGGGTGATCAAGTGTCTACCTTCGTCCGAAAAGATGTCCTCGAAGGAGGCAGGAGCGATGTGCGCTCCCCAGTCCCTTTGCTGCGTGGGCTGAGGCCCAGCCCGTGCGCTCGAAGGGGTCACTGCCACAGCCTTTGGCACCGCCACTTTGGTTGCCGCTATAGCCTCCGGCGCCACCACTTTGGTTGTCGCCACCAGAGCATCTGGTGGCTCCGCTTCAGCGTCGAGGTCCGTGGTTGCATGCTTCGCCACGGTAGGGGCTTTGTCCACCAAGGGCTCCGAGCGAACCCTCAAGGCTTTGGGTTCCTCGTTGTCCACCCTCTTCCTTTTGGAGCCGCTCACCGAAGGTGTCGAGCTGGCGAAGTCTGGAAGCGCCTAGACCCCCTCGACGCCGAGCGAGGTCCACACCTGGTTCCAACACTCCCAAAACCCCACCAGAGAAAGCCTTCAGGTCTGCTCATCAGGCGTCAGAGCCCCAACAACATGCTCCGCGACCACGATTGCCTCCTCTGGAGGCCGCACGTCGCGCACAGCTTCATCAAGATTTCAAGTCAGCACAAGTTAATTTTGTGAAGTAAGAAGATAAAGAAGTTTGAAGTCTTACCAAGGGGCTCTGCGGACAACTCGCTCGTCCCTCCGAGCCCAAAGGTTGGAACAGGTTTTCTGGCTAAGAAAGCGCGAGAGGGCTGAGCCGAAGGGTGATGAACTCTTCGGCTAAGTCTCTCATGCTCATTCTCGAAGCCACTCTGCGCAGGAGCAGGATCCTCGACCGAAGGGCTTCAAGGTTCGCCTTCACCATGCCTTCGCGTCGGTAGGAGATGAGTGTGTTGGTACATCGAAGGGGGGAGTCCGTGCCCACCGAAGCGTAGAACCACTCTTGGTCCCACTTTGAGTACCATTTATTGTTTATAGCCCTCGCCGAGAAGTCATGTTGGAACTCCCTTCGGAGCTAAAAATTGGCGCTCCCGAAGGCCAAGGCCCTCTCCACGCGGTCTGCCCCTACCTCCGCTTCGGCTGACAGCTCGCGTCATGAAGGGTGATGAAGACATTCGCGCGCCCCTCGTAGCCTTCAGTCCTCATGGCCCACTCAAAGATAGCCAGCCTCGCCACAGCATTTGGAGACAAGTGAGGAAGCTCGAAGTTGTACGCCTTTAGTACCTCACTCAGCATCTCCACTGCCGGCAGCCCAAGGCCTGCCTCGAAGAAGGCTTCGAAAACAACAACCTCGTCAGCCCGAGGCCTTGGGATGGTCTCTGACTCCTCGGGCACCCGAAGTTGGATCCCCTCGGAAATTTTCCCTTCGCAGACCCTATGAACAGACTCCTCCGTCGAAGCCGAAGCCTTCAACTCCAATGTCTGCTCAAACTTGTCCGATGGTGACCGAATGTCCCTCGGCCCCAAGTGGCTCGTTGCAGGCTTCGCCGCTACCGCAACCACCGCCTAGGCCTGGATGGAGCTCGAACTCGCGCCCAGGGCCAAGGCCTTCTTCGTCGTAGCCTTCTTTGGCATCTCGCAGGGCTTCGGCGCAAAGGGCGCTAAGAAGCTACGAAACAAGCTGTGCGCGAAGATAAAGGTGGAGAGACGAGAGCGAAGGATGCAAGGAGCTAAAGCAGAGAGCAAATGAAAGCGTGAGCGGAGCCGTGGTACGGTGAACCCCTTTTATAGGCGGTAAAAAACGTCCATGGACCACATGCCGAAGTCTTTTTTCACCAATTACCTCGGCCTCCACAGTCTATGACGGGTAGGCCCAGGGTGAATTTGAAGCGAATCGTCACCCCCCCACGCTGCAACGGTCAGTTTTCTGACGAAAACTGACCGTTGCGGGGTTGCTTGGGCTCCCTGAGGGCGCCCCGTCAATATCAACAAGCATTTATTGCCTGCGCAAATCAAAGCCACCCTTCGGTCCAAGCTCCGAAGGCCTGCCTTCTCCAAAGCCACTTTTACTCCAAGTCATTTGTCCCACACACTACGGGACACACTTAGTTTACCGAGTGCCAAAAACACTCGCCGAAGCCTATTTTGCACTCGGCGAAGGCTTCACCTAGTGTTGCACTCGGTAAACAACACCCGACGAAGGCGTCGTCGGTAAAAAAGCTTCGCCGAGTGCTTTTTTTCGGGGCACTCGGCGAACCCTTCGCCGAGTGCCACATAAGACACGCGACAAACTGAAACTTAATGGGGGAAAATGATGAGGGTTTGCCGAGTGCCTAAATGTGGCACTCGGCAAACTTAAAAACAGAAAAAAAAACAGAACGGTCGACGCCGCGCCATTCCGTCGAATGGGTGGTAGGCGTGGTCTCGCACAGTGCGGCCAGGGTGGCACGCGGCAGGGCGAAGCGCGACGGGGCGGTGACCGGCGGGGCAGCGCCCAGCGTGGCGGCGCCCGGCGGGGCAGAGTGTGGCGGGGCGGTGCACGACGCGTGAGCTCGACGACGCCGGGGGGTGCGGCCGGGGCGAAGCGGCATCGGGCGGGGGCGGGGCGGAGCGGTGTCGGGCCGCCGTCAGGGCGGGGCCAGGGCGGGGCGGCGTCGGGGCGGAGGCCGTGGTGGCGGGTCGGGCGGCAATCGGGGGGTGGCGGGGCTGGTCGGCTGGGGGCGGCGGGGCGGGTGGCCGGGGCGGGTGGCCGGCTGGCCGGCGAGGCGGGCACTCGGGGCGGTTGCTGAGGGAGAGGGCGCCGGTGGAAGGGAAGAGATAGAGGAGAGTGGAGGGAGAAGGAAAGGGGGGTGGATTTTAAAAGAAAATTTTTGAAATTTTTGAAAAAAAGTGCGCCAATTTTGAATTTTGGCTGAAAAATTTTGCGGGAAAATTTTTTTTGGTTTGCCGAGTGTTGCACTCGGCAAACCCAAAATATTTGCCGAGTGCCTCAAATTTGGCACTCGGCAAAAAGCCTTTTTTTGTTTAATTTGTTTTACAATATTTTCCTTGATAGAAATTATAAAACTATATTGTATAAGGACTAAAAATAAACTCAACAACATAAATATGTTTTTTAATAATATTTTTATTATTATTTCATACATTTGTAGTTCAAATTACACCTATTTCAATTGAAATCCTAAAACATACTTAATAATTTAAAAATAACAAACTGAACAAAAAAATGTGTAATTTTTACGTGAGATAATATATGTTGTGTTTTTATTGTAGAAAAAATTTCAAGTATAAAAAATAATTTACCCATCAAACTTCTTTAAAACCTATCTCATTTTTTCTCTAAACCCTAATCACTCCTCTCATAATCTCCTATTTCTAAACACTCTACGTGATAATTTTCTTGAAATATTTTTAAATTTTTATCACAGTATCTATGTATCATATAATAATACCATGGCAAGTCTCATGTTTTTTAGACATCAGTTGTTTTTTTATAATTAAAAAACTATTAAGCTTCATGTTGTTGAATGAGCGTCGCACCCTAAATTATTCAAAATTTCTTTTCATTCAGTTTATAATAACCCTAAATAGACTTTAAAACATTAATATGATTTTTTTTCATAATTTTTGGTTTATTATTTTAGGCACTTGTAGTTCAAATTTCACATATTTCAATTTAAATCCTAGAAACATATTTAATAATTTAAAAATAACAAATTGGACCAAAAAAATGTGTAATTTTTACATGAAATAATATATGTTGTGTTTTTATTGTAGAAAAAATTTCAAGTATAAAAAATAATTTACCTGTCAAACTTTTTTCAAACCTATCTCATTTCTTTTCTAAACCATAATCACTTCTCTTATAATCTTCGATTTCTAAACACTCAACGTAATAATTTTATTGAAATATTTTTATTTTTTTATCACAGTATCTATGTATCATATAATAACATCATGACAAGTCTCATGTTTTTTAGACATCAGTTGATTTTTTTATAATTAAAAAACTATTAAGCTTCATGTTGTTGAACGAGCGTCGCACCCTAAATTATTCAAAATTTCTTTTAATTAAGTTTATAATAACCCTAAATAGACTTTAAAACATTAATATGATTTTTTTCATAATTTTTGGTTTATTATTTTAGGCACTTGTAGTTCAAATTTCACCTATTTCAATTTAAATCCTAGAAACATATTTAATTATTTAAAAAAATAAGAAATTGGACCAAAAAAATGTGTAATTTTTTACATGAGATAATATATGTTGTGTTTTTATTGCAGAAAAAATTTCAAGTTAAAATAAAATTGAAAATATTACGTAGACTCGAAACAATAGTTCAGGAAAAAAATAAAAAAATGGGTTTGCCGAGTGTTTTTTAAAAAACACTCGGCAAACCCTCAAAAAAAATTTTTTTGCCACGCAATAACGTCGTCGCGACGTCCGTTAGTAACTTGTTTGCCGAGTGTTTTTTAAAAAAACACTCGGCAAACATTTAATTTGCCGAGTGTTTTTTGTTTGCCGAGTGCCCGAGATATTGCACTCGGCAAAGTCTCGGGCACTCGGCAAACCTTGCTTTTCCGGTAGTGACAGCTACCTCCGTCTGAAGGACTCCGGCAAGTACTCCGATCTAGAAGAAATATCCAAGCATAGCTACAGTGTAAATCCATATCGGGGCCCATCGCCCCTAGTATGCCGTATACCTATTCCAGAAGTGACGTTTATCTGCTACATCTGTAAAGTCAAATGTATAGTACCCTTGCATTTTCCTTTTTTACCCCTATAAAGCCTACGGCTTGTAGAGGGCAATCAAGTCATTTCCTTTGGTCTGTGTGCCTATAAAAGCAGGGCCATGCCCTTGTAATAGACATGTTGAGTAGAGGCAAAACTATGCCAAATCCACTATAAACTGGACGTAGGGCTATTATCCCTCAAGGGAGGCCTAAACCAGTATAAATCCTCCCTTCCTTTGTGAGAACCCTTCGAGGTTCACTCTACACACCATATTCCACATGAAAACCTGCTGTAACGCAATTGATACAACACTCACTATGTGTGGACATTTCCATTGCGTCAAAAGTTTGAAGTTTTTTCGTTCCTGAGATCTTTTCAATCTTATGTGTGTACTCAATTCGGTCTTGGTATTTTAGCATTGCAAACCGACAACGGCCACGAGTTCATTTCCGTTGTAGTCCACAATCTGCTCTCCACCGCTGGAACTGCTCTCTGTCTCTCTTGCCCCTACACCTCTCAACAAAACGGCAAGGCAGAACATACCCTTCGAACAATTAACAATTACATGCGCACTCTTCTTCTTCATAGTGCAGCTCCCTTGGAATTTTGGGCGGAGGCCCTCTCGATTGCGACATTGCTCATCAACCGACTCCATGTCTAGCCACAGGGACTACCACCCCCAATGAGTTGTTGTTCGACGTTCCACCGGATTATATAGCTCTTCGTGTGTTCGGCTCATTATGCTACCCAAACACGTCGTCAACAGCCGCCAACAAGCTGAGTCCCCGCTCCACGCCGTGTGTCTTTGTCGGCTACCCCGTCAAACACTATGGCTACCGCTGCTACTACCTCAGTACACGGCGCATCATTACATCACACCATGTTGTCTTCAACGAGAGCGTCTTCTCGTTCCGGTCGTCTTCCCCACCAGCACCTTGAACGGCCTTCGACGACTACAGCCACAACGACACAGATGTCTTGGTTTCTCTAGACCCGACTGTTAGCTGCAGATCTCCCGGAGGAGAGGGAGACCGAGTCCCTCTCCTCCCCGCATGTGCATAGGCCATGCACATGCGCCTGGTCCAACTGCGCCCTGATCGGGGGCGCCCCAACAGAATACTGTTAGGGGCCCCCTGTTGCGCGGCACTACAAATAGGGATAGGTGGAGTTCATGCAAAGGCTGCTGATTCGTACTCCTCTGCCTCTACCCAAAACTAAGCCTAGAACCGATCTGAGGGATGTGTGCCGAAGCAACGGGAAGGTCCCTGACCTCCGCCGCCGTTCGTCAGACTTCAACACCACGGCCACCATGTCCATGGCGGCGTCCTCCTCATCCCCGGCAGAACCAAGAGGTAACCCTAAGTCTATACCCTACTAGCTCTAACCCTAGGCGATTCTGAGAACCTAAGCCCCTAATTTTCCTATCAATGGTATCAGAGCAAGTTTGTTCTAGGGTAGGCTAGTTAGGGTTTGGGTGGCGTCGAGCTCCCTTGAGCCGACGCCACCACCACACTGAGAACCCCCCTAAGACCCTCTGTAAACCCTCTAAGAATCCCGTGCCTAAGCCCCCCCACCAACCCCTCTGTTGATTCATCAACAGAACAATAAGAAAACAAGACACAGAAAAATGGGGTTAGGGTTCCCAAAACCCTAACCCTATACCCCTCGGCGAAGAACACACACAAAAAATTGAGAACCGAAGAGAAGGGGCTCAGATCTGGAAGTTAGGGTTAGGGTTTTCACCCTAACCCTAACCCGAGCTAAAAATAAGGAGGGCGCCGAGGTTCTTACCTCGGTCCTCGCCACCGCGCCGCCGCTCGCCGGAAGCCGGGAAGAGGCCGACGAGCTCTCGGGTCGGTCGGTTTTTGCCGCCGCCGGCTAGCTCGACGGAGCCCCGCTCACCCTCGGGTGAGCGTGGTGCTCCGGCCAGCCAGCCAGCGGGCACGGACCGCCGTCGCCGTCGCCGTCGCCGGGGAGCTCCGCCGTGGCCGATTAACGCGCCGTCGCAGCCGCTCCGCTCGGGCCGCCGCGTGCCGCCGAGGCCGTCTCGCTCGGGTGGAGGGGGAGAGGGGAAAGTGTTTAGGGTTAGGGTTAGGAACCGGCCGGCTGGCTTTTATGCGGGCAGAAACGACGCGCGGCCGTCGGATCTGATCCGATGGCCAGTAGCGATCGGACCGACTTAGAGCCCAGGCGGGGTAGCAAAAACGCGGCCCAGGCCCAGGTTGCGGCCTGGGTGCGCGGGAGCGCGGTGGGGGTGCCCTAGGCCAAGCTGTTTGCGCTGTGGGCCGGCTGTTTCTGTGGTTTTTGGGCTGAAAACTTAGCACAGTACGGGCTGAAATCATTTTCTGATTTTTTAGAATTTTTAGAATTAGTTTTTCAATTAAGTAATACCTGAAAAATCAGAAAAATGCCCAAAATTAAGAAAAGATAAGTTATCTGCGGGTAAAATTTTGTATAAGTTTGTACAGACTCAGTAAATTTTATTATGAATTTTGCAGCAATTTTAAGTACTTTTATGATATTTTCTTTATTAAATTTAGTCTAAGGACTATATTTAATTGAGGAATATTATTTTAGAATTTATGATTAAGTTTAAATTCAGAATTTTATTACTGTTTTAATCAGTGTACTAATTAAGATTAAGTATTCCGCTGTGCATACACTATTTAAAATTACTCGGTAATTTTGTGTTCTGAATTTCAAAGCATTTTTAGTATTTTTGTGATATTTATTTATTAAATTTAGTCTAAGGACTATATTTAATTGAAGAATATCTATTAGGAATTTTGTTTAAGTTTAAATTCAGAATTTACATTACTGTTTTAAGCAGTGTATTAATTAAAATTAAGTCTTTTGTTGTGCATGTTTAGATTAAGTCTTTCATTACACTGTTTAAAATTAGTACCATGTTGTAAATTCAGAATTTTTTATTACTGATTAAGCAGTGTATTAATTAGTTTTAAGACTTCCGCTGTGAATACACTGTTTTTTTAAGATTAGAACCATGTTCATCCTATCAATTAAGTAGCATTTATTATGTCAATTAAATTTGAACCAACGAGATAATTTAATTTGGCATTATAAATGTTGTTTTTTTGCTAACATGGTAATTTTATCTCCTGACCAACATTGGTGATTAAATTACTATGGTTCAGTTGAATTGATTCTATTTCTGCCCAACGGTGATGTAGAATTAATTCGTCTTTTAAGTATAAAGTGTATCACATGTTAATTTTGACCAACGTTAAATTTTCATGTATCATATTATATATCTGTTATAATATATTTTGATAATATTCCTTATTAGAAATTTGCTAAGTCATATCTCCGGCATTGAGTCTCTCAATGGTGGGAACTACGGTTCCCGGAGATGAGATATTAAGATAGCGATTGTGCTATAGGACATAAATCTTGCTGTAATGCTTGATTGTCTAACTAAGCGTGTGTAACACCCCAGAAATTAAAAATAAATAAAATAAAAGAAAAATATTATTTAAATCATTTCTGGATTTATTATTAAAGGAAAATCACAAAAGAACCCAAATAAAGCCAAACGGGGAGAAATACTCAAAATCTGGACTTGAAAATTTTATGAGATGAACTAGAGGCCAAGATATAATTTTAGGAATTTTTACAAATTTTTACCAAACAGTGATTCAACCCTTAATCAAATATTCGAATTACTGGAATTATTTTAAATCAGAAATGAATTTTTAATCCTATTGGGCCTCAACCCCGAAACCCCCTCCTAAAGCCTTTTAGGCCCAGCCCACCACTGCTCTCTCTCTGGCAAGCGGGCCCCGCCTGTCGGCGCTTTTCCCCGCCTCCCTCTCCCGCCCACGCCCGCTTGGTCCCACCGGTCAGCCCCCGCCGCGCCACTGACCGCCCGGCCCCGCCTGTCGGCCCTTTCCTTTCCCGTTCACCCACTGACAGGTGGAGCCCACCTGTCAGATCCATCTTCTCCGATGGAATCCCTCTCTCCCCTTCCTTCCCCGGCGATCACCTTCCAAAATTCTTGCCGCCGGCCGCCCGCTTTCACTCGGATCCGTCTCGGATCCCCTTCCCCGACCGCCCCCAACCTCCTTCCATCAAAACCCGACGCGTCTTCACGTTTATGGAAGCCAATCCGAGGTAAAAAGAAACCTCGCCGGAGTTAGGAATGAACCCTCGGGTTCCCCGGCATGGCTTGCCATCTATACACCGGAGACCCCCTATTTATACCCCTGTGGTCGCCGCCCTCTACCCACACCGTAGCAGCCCGAGCCCACACACACCAGAGCGCCCCGGCAGCATTTTTTCGAGGTTCTCCCCTGCTCCATCTCCAGCGAGCCATCGCCGTCGATCCCAGCCTCCTCTGCCCTAGCCACTGCCACCGTCGAGACCGACGTCGACCGCCCATCCCCGGCCACCACTCCGTTGGCCTTGGAACCCGCCGGATCACCATCGCCGTCGAGCTCCCGAACCCTCTTCGCCGTCTACCCTCGTCGCCGGTCGCCGTTCTTCGCCGCCGTCGCTACCAGAGGTACGGTCATGACCGCCCTCCCCTCCCCGTTCCATTTTTGCCGTTAGATAGGCCCGTAGGCGCTCGTCGCCGCCGCCATGGTCGCACCCGAGCCCGCCGTCGCCGGAGACGAAGGGGGTACGCGCCCCCTTACGTCGTGCCGTGCCGGATCGCACAGCAACCGTCCGATCGCGATCGGAGGGCTAAGATTAAATCCCTCCGGGATTTAATCTGGGCCCTCGGATCTGGTCAAAGGGGCATCGAGGCCTCTCGGCCGTCGATCGTCACTTAAACCCCCGAGTGATCTCGAGCGTCCACGCGTACCGGTTCGGTATGATCTAATCGTGGCCGTCCGATTTCATTAAACCCCTCCGCCTCGCGCCCGATCGCCGGATCCAGATCCGACGGTCCTGGTTGATCCGGTCCACGCGCATAGTCACGGGTTCACGGTGAGCCTGGTTCACCGTGGACCAAGGACTGTTTTCTGTTTAAATAAAATTCCAGAAAATTGTTTAAACTTCAAAAATTCATATCTTGCTCATTTTAACTCCAAATTTCACCATTCAAATTTTGTTAGAACACGAATATTATTCTCCACACATTAATGCCATAAAAACAGTATGTTTCTGTTACCCAAAATATTATTAATAAATAAATGAATAAAAATCCCTTAGGGTTAAAATTAATAATACAGAAAATAAATTGGGAAAAATTCTAAAATATTAAACTTTACTGTTTTGTACAAAACCTTGACATATTAAAAATATTACTTCACATAATAAAACCCACAAATGTGTATGTTTAATATTTGGTGAGTTTTATCTGTTTATTGAATGTATTGTTTATTTTCCGTATCGAGAAGACTACGAGTTCGTCGAGGAGCAGGAGTTCTACCCCGAGGTTCCTCCATCCCCATTTGCTGAGCAAGGCAAGTCATCGACCACCTTTGTGGACACAGTTGATCATTATTGAGCCCATGATTTAATAAATTATCGCTATAACTCATAGGTTAATATTGCATTAATCAAAGATCAAGCCCTACACTTATATTTATTAGATCCCCGTCCTTGTGTGCAAACCCAAGCCATGCTTATTGAGCCTCAACTCCTTGTCACTCTACAAATATTATATTAGCTAGTGCCCAATGTACCGGCACAACTGCTATAGGATATAAAGAATGAGTCGTAGAATAGATGAATTCTGGTATATGAAATACCCCGTTATTCTTGTCTCTGGACTCTGTTGGAGTTAGGTATGTTATAAGTATGGTGGGTTCCGGGTGCAAGCTCGGGTTTTGGTATGTCGCACCCGGGGCACTATAAGGACTGGTCTGCGGGATCTGTTGCAAAGCACTTCCGTACCAACCACAAGTCTAATGGGTAAGTCCTAACTGGAAGTGTGGAACACTCCGTCTCACGGCACCATAGTGGAGGGGGCAAGGGGCTAGCCCTCAGGGCGCCTTGTACCGACGATGGCTCAAGAGGGGGTATTGTGGAAACTCGACATGGCGAGACACGGTACGAAACCTATAAGAGGGTGCTGTTGAGTCGGGGAAGACCATATGGAAGGTTTTGGCACGAGTTCCCGTGTGATGGGTCATCTCGTTACACTTCGGTGTAGGTGATGAGTGCGTGCCTTGTGGGTACAGTGGTACATCTCTGATCAGAGTAATTCAATCTTTTCGAAAAGCCGAGCCCACGGTCAAGGGCGGGTTGTGTGACTACTCGCAGTTAGTTTACAATTGTTTGAAGGTTTGAGTTATTCATGGCATGTAAGGACTGTTGTGCGAGGAGGTGAAACGTACTCCTCGAGTTAGAAGATGATGATGCATACACATGTTTACTTTTCAGTACTAATAAATTGATCACACTTAATGCTTTACAATTATGCTGCTTCCGCAAAACTAGCCACTTTCTCCCTTGTTATTTACCTTGCATTATAATTGCATTCGGTGGCTTGCTGAGTACATCTGTACTCACCCCATTGACTTACACCATCAGAGCCCGTCTACTACGAGGAGGATGAAGGTCTGGAGTAGCGACCCAGTCAAGGCGAGACTGGAAGGAGGCGTTCATCTAGGACCCTTGATTTTATTAGTTTCTCTTCACTTTCATTCACTTTTGTATTAATGCGGTCTACGAACCGTGAATGATTGCCCGTAATGTACGTGGTCGCTTTATGAACGTCTTGGTTTATTGATTTTCTTTGGAATTTCAATAAAGGTCCTGATTTATTAAATCGGGGCGCGACAGCGTGCGAAGCCCGTGATCTGAGGGGATGAAAGCCAAGAGGCTTTTGTCATAAGGTTACGTGACTTCGCCGAAATAAGAATAAAATAAGACATACCATACTAAATGAAATCAGTGGAAACACAAAATGTATTATGATTAAGAGCTCCATTATGGAGCCAATTAGGGGTTCTGTCCCACGTCATGATACTGCAAAGAGTATCTGAAGGTGACTTCTCTAAGGCGTATGCTAGCACGCTTATTAAGAAAAGCTTAGTAAGTTTTTGTGACATGGTTTTCAAAGATGAAACCCATGAATAAAGAGCTCGATGAGGATATTATCGTCCAAATTTTTATTATGACGTCACACTAAGTTTTCTGATCATTTTGTGATCAACTACAACTTACAGCGAGAGTGTTGGAGTTTGTAGATGCTGATTTCAAACTATGTATAAGAGTTAAGAAAGCACACAATGATTTAGGTCATAATGTGCAACAAGAATAAAGGGGAAGAAGCATTATAAGACTTGTTCTAATGATGCTAAGGATTCCTCTTATAAGCTCACATAAAGGAACATGATGTCCTGAAGGGCATATACAGACATGTAAGGAGAAACACCACATGAAGGAATATGTGGAGTTCACAAAATGGATGAACAAGAATGGTAATAGATGAATTTTCGCACTTAGAAATAAAGTCTTTAGTCTTGCTTTTGAGCATGACAAACTTTATTTATTTTCTCAAGATGATTTTATCATCTTAGAATAATGATAAGAGCAAAAGAATTGATGACGTATTTTCAAAATTATGGCACTATCTAATGGACCATATTTCGAGGGGGAGGATTGAACGTTTAGTCAATTCTTCCGCTTTAGTTCCTTTAGACTGAGTTTCATGCATATGTTGTATTAAGATAAATACGTCAAATAAATTAAGAAAGACGCGAAATTAAGTTTAATGATTGTAGTAATTTTTATCTCCTGACCAACGTTGGTGATAATGTTATTATATTTAAGTTCAATTGATTCTAATTCTGCCCAACGGTGATTTAAAATTAATTGATTAACATTTATCCAATCTAAGAGCGATCAGATCATAGCGATCAGATCATTAGTTGCTCTGGATAAATTTAAGATGTTTTTAAGGTTGATTCTAATATCAGCATGATCTAAAGTTTAAAAAGAGTAAGATCTGACTGTGTTACGGTCAATATACCCCGTATGACCGATTTCTCGAACTCTTTTGCAAGGTTCTATAGAAAATGGCAAAACAACCCGATATTTTATATCGTGTGTACCTTAGCAAAATAAAGTGGATATAAGGTGCCCTCGCACTTCAGTGGACATAGTAAGTAGTATGGTAAGTTATTCCACTCTACCGATTAATTTGTGGATGAAGGCATTAAAACCAACATTCATAATTTTAATTGGATCCTTAATAAGTCTGCGCCCAAAAGCACCATAAGAATTATGGACAAGACGATAACCATTTTCTAAATTATTTTAGAATAAGGGTATGTCGTCCTGCTAAGGCTATATTTTAACCCAAATATTAATAAGTTAAAGTCCTAAGACAGTAAATTGTCAATTTTATTGACTGCAAAGATAAGTCTAAGTGATCTCGTTTTGTAATGTCCTAACAGACATGTTAAGTTTGTAGAAACGAGATATGCATTTTTTGAAGATGCTTTAATCAGGGGGAGCACGATACTTAGAGAAATTAATCTTGAAGAGAAGTGGGTTAGAGAATCCACTCCTATGATTCAAGAACAATTTTCCATGTACCTATGGTAGTATTCTTTGTCCAACACTTGAGTTTGGACCTTCATTAGGGACATCTATTGTATATGAGGCTTCTGTTGTTCGGGAATATACATTTCTAGATGATGCTAATGAAGAAGTAAAGGAACAACTCTCTAACTTAGTGCATAATGTGCCCAACTCAGATAAGAAGCAGATTAAATGAGACATTTTTGTATGTCTTATTTGAGGATTCTTTAAGAATCATTAAGGCATACTATGACTTAGAACTGCATCAGATTGATATAAAAGATGACATTTTCAATAAGTTTTAAAAGAGAATGTCTATATGACACAACTAAATGTTTTGTCATAGAAATTAAAGGAAATTTTATGATACCGTTTTATCTAAGTCCAATGGACTTAAATAAGTTTTAAGTAAGGGTATCTGAAATTTAAATTAGACTATTAGAAAATTTGGGTTTTTAAGAATAATGAAGAGGACAATAGTGTTTGTCTAAATTTAAGAATGGGGAATTTATTTTCCCAGTTTAGCATGTGGATGACATTCTGCTTGCAAGCAGTAATGTCCACCTAATATTAGAAACTAAGAAATCTTGTCCTCTCATTTTGACATTAAGAACCTTGGAGAAATTTTCCTATATGTTAGGACTAGAGTTTCTCTAAGATTACCATTAAGGGGGTATTAAGATTATTGCATACGGCATACTAGAAGATATACTGATAAAGTATATAGTATGCATGCGGATAAGCCATCGCCTGATCCGATAGTCAAGGGTGATAAGTTGGGTACTTTTAGTATCCCAGGAACCAATATGAGATCGATCAAATGAGATTGGTTCCATATGCTTCTGCTGTCGGAAGCCCATAGATGCTCAATTATGTACTCGCCCTGACTAAGGTTATACCGCTGGAATGCTTGGCAGATATCAGAAAATCCAGAAATAGATCACTGGATTAAATTAAGAAAGCCTTGTGATTTATATAAGGCACAACGACCTCATTCTAATGTATGAAAGATTAAGTAACCTAGCGATTGCGGGTTATTCAAATTAAGACCTTGCGAGATGAGTGAATGCTAAGTAGTCCACATTAAGTTGTGTATTCACACTCGCAAAGGGAGCTGTGTCGTGGAAAAGCTCCAAACAAACTATGACGACATCTTCCACGATGTATGCCGATTTTGAAGTATGTTATGAGGTCGCCGGACAGGCACTGTGTATTAAGAAATTTATTCCGGTTTTAAGAGTGGTTGACAGCATTTTAAAACCACTTAAGTTATACTGTAACAATGAGTCAACAGTATATTTCTCCTATAACAACAAGAAGTGTGTTGCTGCCAAACACATTTAAGTTAAGTGTTATATTGTTGAGGAGAGAATCCAAGATCAAACAATAAGTAGAGCATATAAGTACCAAGCAAACGCTTGCGGATCCGCTCATAAAAGGGCTTACCTCCCACTGTGTTCAGAGAACACTTAGTCGACGTGGGTTTAAGGAAAGCCTATGATCTATGGATTTATAAGGGGCCCAAAATAAGTTGAGACTCTGTTTCAGAATGGATAGGTGTATTGTAGTTGTTGAGTCACGTAGTACGTAACTGACTAATGTGATGCAGCGTGCTCGATGCATTTATCCATAATGAAATAGATATTATGTTAAGTGCAGTTTGAGAACTAAGTAGAGATCTGGGGGGAGAATGTTAGCTGCAGATCTCCCGGAGGAGAGGGAGACCGAGTCCCTCTCCTCCCCGCATGTGCATAGGCCATGCACATGCGCCTGGTCCAACTGCGCCCTGATCGGGGGCGCCCCAACAGAATACTGTTAGGGGCCCCCTGTTGCGCAGCACTACAAATAGGGATAGGTGGAGTTCATGCAAAGGCTGCTGATTCGTACTCCTCTGCCTCTACCCAAAACTAAGCCCAGAACCGATCTGAGGGATGTGTGCCGAAGCAACGGGAAGGTCCCTGACCTCCGCCGCCGTTCGTCGGACTTCAACACCACTGCCACCATGTCCATGGCGGCGTCCTCCTCATCCCCGGCAGAACCAAGAGATAACCCTAAGTCTATACCCTACTAGCTCTAACCCTAGGCGATTCTGAGAACCTAAGCCCCTAATTTTCCTATCACCGACAACCACAACATCCACACCAGCCTTCGTCGAGCGCTTGCTCCAGCCTACATCGCCCCCGGCCATCGATGCATCGCAAACTCCGCTGGCTGCTCCACCCAACTCTACATCGCCGACACAGATCCCCCGCCATCCCAAGGTCACACGCGCGTGGGCTGGCATCCATAAGCCCAACCCGCGCTATGCTTTGGTGTCCTCTCCAGCAATCATCTCTCCCCTTCCAGGCTCTGTCTGTTCAGCACTACAAGACCCCAACTGGACTGGCACCATGCAAGCAGAATATGCGGCTCTCCTTCGGAACAACACATGGGATCTTGTGCCTCATCCTCCGAATGCAAATGTGATCTCCGAAAAGTGGGTGTTTAAGCATAAGCTGTACTCAGACGGCTCGCTGGAATGGTACGAGGCTTGATGGGTGGTCCGCGGATTTCATCAGTGGCCGAGCATGGATTTCGGTGAAACCTTCACACAGGTTGTCAAGCCCGCAACTATCCGTGCTGTCCTCACGACTATGGCTTCCAAATAGTGGCCGACTCACCAACTGGACGTCTCCATTGCGTTTCTTCATGGCGATCTACAGGAGCGAGTCTACTGCCAACAACATACTGGCTTCGTTGATCCCAGCCACCCCGACGTTGTATGTCTTCTTCTACGCTCCCTATACGGTCTACGTCAAACACCTCACGCTTGGTTCACGCGCTTCACCAACTTCATCACTACTATCGGCTTCAAACAGACTCGTTCGGACTCTTTTGTTTTTGTCTTCAACTTAGGAAATGATATGGCTTACCTTCTACTATATGTTGACGACATGGTGCTGTCGGCCTCCACGGTACAACTGCTCCAGCACATTGTCTCCTAGCTGAAGTCTGTTTTTGCCATCAAAGATTTAGGGCCTCTGCGATACTTCCTCGGCATTGATGTTCATAACTCCCACGATGGCTTCTTCCTATCACAATCTAAGTACGTCAACGGTTTACTCGAGTGTGCCGGGATGAGCAACTGCAAGTATGTCGCCACACCATCCAAAGCCAAGCCGAAGCAAATCTCACTCTAATGGCAAACTTATCTCTGAAGCCAACTTCTACAACAGCATAGCTGGCAGGTTGCAGTACCTCACTGTAACTCGCCCGGGCATCTCCTTCGCTGTCCAACAGGTCTGTCTACACATGCCGCTCCTCGCGACGTTCGTTTTGCGATGCTGAAACGGATCCTGTGGTACATCAAAGGCTCACCAAGCTTCGACATTCTTCTACGCGCCACCACGACGACACAATTGATGGCCTTCTCCAATGCGGACTGGGCAGGATGCCCAAATACACGTCGTTTGACGTCCGGCTTCTGCGTATTCCTTGGTGACTCCTTAATCTTGTGGCCGGCTAAGCGACAAGCAACTGTCTCCAGGTCAAGTGCAGAAGAAGAATATCACGGTGTTGCTAATGCCAAGGCCGAGTGCTCCTGGTTATGCCATCTCCTCATAGAGCTACACTGCGGAGTGGACAAGGCTACAATCATATTATGTGGCAATGTCTCTGCTGTTTACATGGCGAAGAATCAACTACATCACAAGAGGACCAAACACATTGAGCTTGACATACATTTTGTGCATGAGAAGGTTGCCATCGGTGAAGCACGTGTTCTACATGTACCTAGCTCTCAACAGCTCACAAATATCTTCACACAAGGCCTATCAACAAACATCTTCCAGGAGTTTAGGCGCAGTCTTTGTATGGAAGGAGCCAACGCTGCGCTTGTAGGGGTGTTAGCGCATACATAGCCTTTCTGTTGCTGCCGATAACGCATGCATGGCTACCGTGTGCATCTCCACTCACGCAGGTTATGCATCATAAATTATTCTCCATCTTCAACAATACTAAATAAGCTGAAGATTTGAACAGAATAGCAGTCATGAAGCCAACACTCAATAAGCTGAAGATTTTCTAAAACAGAGATGACATTTTATTGCTTCCTTAAATTTGTCTGAACATGAATATGCGTAATTACAACGAGTAAACAGTTGCAAAGCCAATGTTCTCATGCAATCATCAGTCCTAACTCCTAAGACAAAAGACTACCAATGCTAAGTTATAGACACACTAATGACTAATCTGCTAGCCAAACAGAGGCACGTATCCAACGAACTCTATTTTCTTGCCCTCCTCGGAGAACCACCGGTGCTCCAGTGCTTCCGCCGCTGTCAACCTCTTCTCCGGGTCGAAGGCCAGCAACCCGGTTAGAAGCTCGCGCCCCGCTGGTGACAGCTTCGGTAAGAGATTGAACAGCTCAGTGATCTGGTCGCCGAGGTGGTCGGACAACTCGGCGAGCAGCTCTTTCTCTGTCAAGTAGCCTCCGAACAGTGGCGCGTCGGTGAGGAGCTCGCCCATGATGCAGCCCAACGCCCACATATCCACGGCTCTGATACCATTTTGTAATGCCCAAAGTCTACCGACTTCGAGTTTCATTGAAATTCCATAGGAAATCAACTTACAAAATGTTCATCAAGCGACAACGTTTTACGATAAACAAAATATATCTCAGAGGCTATTTTATTACATTGAAATAATAAAAAGAAGGTCTTGGCGATGAATATCTTGCTCCACGGATTGCTCCTTGACTGGAACAACTACTCCAGGCCTTCGTCTTCATAGGACTCAGCATCTAAAAAGTTTTAATCAACAAGGGTGAGTACAGACGTACTCAACAAGCCACATAAATGCAATTAATGAAGGTTGTTGAACAAAGGAGCAGAATCTAGGCTTTGCATAAAAGAGCATGTGAGTTGTTGTTAAGCTTTAGTGAACAGTATTAAAACATGAATGAAAATGCAGAAGTAAATAAGAATTGATTCCCACTACCTCGAGTTGCACACCTGTACAAACTCGCTCTTTCAACCCATCCCAACAATGTCATGCCATTCACACATGCAAAAATAAATCCTAACTGCGGAGAACATTACTGGGCTTGCCCATAACCGTTGGCACGACTTTTCGAAAAGATTATACTCTGATCAAAGGTGTACCAATTTACCCACAAGGCATGCACTCATCCCCGCACACCACAACGTGACGAGATAACCCATACCACGGGAACTCGTGCCAAAACCCTTCGTATGACCCGGCTCAACAAGAGGACAACCCCACTAGGTTTCATCGACGCTCCACTGAGATCTCACCCATAATGGCTGGGCAGACCCCGATTGGTAGACGTGCGATCCCCATTAGTGTCTCATCAACGCAAGCCATCACTAGGCACTCCTGATAGATGGTCTTGTCTCCTTCGCTTAGTGCATCAAGTTGAACCGACCCATACTTCGGATTAGGTCTCAAAAATGCTTTGCAACAGATCCCTCAGACCAGTCCTTATAGTGCCCCGGGTGCGACCAATCAATGCCCGAGCTTGCACCCGGAACCCACCATGCACAATACCACATCACTCTCCAACTTCACCATCAACATCTCAGAATAACAACAAGACAAGATATAACAAAGGTATAAAGAGTGCAACCTGTCTAATAGTAATAATTGTAATTAAACAAGCCTAAGCAGATGTGCCTCTACCATAGAGCACTAACTATTAAATGATAACAGCGACAAGGAGAATGGGGTACAAAGCATGGCTTGGGTTTGCACACCAAGGAGTGATGCTAAACAATAGTTATATAAACAAGTGTGCTCTAACATGCATTTATTAGCCTATGGATTATAGCAATTATTTAAAAATGGGTTCAACATGATCAACTAGTTCCACGGGAGGGTTCTGTGACTTGCCTCTTGCGATTTTGAAAAACCCTTTTAACTCTTGATGAAGACTTCCGGGTCTTGCGCGACGTCCTTCGAAGCTTCAAGAACACGAGGCTCTACACGACACACGAAACAAGATAAACACTGTAAGAAAACAATTAAACAACACAATTAAATATTCTTATTAGTTAAAGTATTAATTAAGAATAATGATTGGGTTTGAATGGAGAAGATGGAGTGAAATAGAACTTATTGATCTTGAGTTGAGACAAGGGGGGTCGACTCAAGTCATGGTCGATGAATACTACTTTTATTCGACCAATGAATGGAAGGTTATCTAAATATGATGAATGATCGGAAAAAATGATTATATTAGATCAACTTGATTCGATGAACAACAACATGAACCGGAATGAAGGAACGACCAATAAAGGCGATGGCTCGACACTGATCAAAATGAATGAATGACAAACCATGGGTATGAGTCAACAGGATAGGTTAGAAACAATGAGCAAAGATACATATCGGAATCAAAGAATAACGCCACTGTGCGGAATAAAATAACTACAACAAGCTATGTCATTTAAAGGCATAAGATGGATTCAACATACTACAAGACTATATTAGAACAAGGTCAATGGGTAACAAGTATGTCATCATGGTTGGGAGAAATAGGATACCATAGACAATGATTTAGTTGAATGGTACACGAATACAATGTTTTAAGGGTAAGAACTATCTAGCTCGAAATTTATGGATAGAAAAAGAGAATGTCTAACTAGAATAATAATAAAAAATCTAGAGACATAATAAATTAAGATAAACGGACGAGCTAGCAAGGTATAAAGAATGGCATAATAACATGATAATGAAGCATTTGGAATGAATGGTGCCTAGCACTAGATAGATCAATGATTAATTGAATGGAACAGAGCAATAGGGAACCAAAAGCATAACAGGTTGAAATCAACAATTGATCATGAGGTATACAACATAGATACAATAGTTTAACTAGGCAAGCGGAGTATTATAGAACAAGGGATATATGACATAATAGATAGACGAGTCAACAAAGCATGTGAAAGATATATCGACATGTTAACGAATCGATTGGAATGAACGATACAATTAAATTGTTCAACATAGATGTGTTAGGACGATGAGGAACTAACAGCGTAGATCGACAGCAAAGAACCGTGGCCGACGACACAGATGAAATTGAACATGAGCTACAAATTTTCTGTTCACCGATTGCTTTCCTGGATCTACAGAACGAGTAACACAGGAAACATGAATCACAATAACTTTAGAGGAACCGTGTGCAACCACAACACATGAATGGAGAAATAAAACTGAATGGAATCTCACCCAGGGAGAGAAATTGACGCTTGACTGCCACGGGCAGGAAAACCGGTTGTAGGTCGGCGAGGTGGGGTGATGCACCGGGGTGCATAGAACATCAACTCAACCGTGGTGGCTTCGTAGCAATGAAGCGAACAGGAAACAACGAGGCTGCACGGAAACAGTGTTATGGCACGTGGGCTGGTGTGCAGCGACAGCGAGGGGAAAGGCTGGGGCAGCATACCTGTGGTAGGACGATGAAGGCATGCACCGAGGTGCTGGCTCCGATTACGGCAGGGAAGAGTAGAGTTGGCAGCGGTAGGGGTGGCTGGTGGCAAGCAGCAGCAGAACAGACGGCGTATTGGCAACCAGAGGCCGATAGATGCGGCGGAGGTGGGGCGACCTGGCGGCGGGCTACAGCAGGGGAGAGCGGGACGACACAGCTCTGGGCGCGGCGACGACACGGCGGCAGCCTGGCGGCGGCGCTCGGCAGAGGCGGCGGCGAACCGGCGACAGCTAGGGCGGCGCGACGCAGGTGCAGCGGAGGAGGAGGCGCGGCGCGACGGCGGCCGGCATGGCGGGCGGCGCGCGGGAGAGGTAGGTGGCGCGGGAGCAGAGACGCGGCGCGACGGAGGAGGAAGAAGGAGAGGGGAGAGAAGGCTACGGGCTTGAGGAGGACGAAGAACAGGAGGTGGGTGCGCATGCAGCGAAAAAGAAGGGAAACGTGCAGCCAGAAAAGAAAAGTAGGAGGGAGAAAAGGAAAAGAAAAAGGGAGAAAGAGAAAAAGAGAAATAAATAGAAAAGATTAGAAAAAATGTAGAAAAATTATTTTCTGAATAATTAAATTTAGACTTTTGATAAAAAGTGAAAAGTTTTTTAAAAGGTTAAAATTTAAAATAAATATATAAATTTTGGTTTTCAAGGAAATAACGTGGGAATATTTTGAAGATAAACAGCGGTTCATAAAATCAATAAATTTTTTATTCGCGTTAAAATTAGAAATTCCGAACTTAAATACAAAACCAATGTTTTGAATTTATTCTCAGGAATTCAAAATATAAAAATAATTTTAAAAGGGATTTTTCATGGAATTTAAATCACACGATTAAAATAGGATTTTATTTTTCGAATGAAAATAGAGTATTGATTCCTCCGGATTTACGACGGGAAAAGAGAGATGGATTAATCGAGAATAAAGATTTCAACTCGATCGGAAAGAAATATAAATTTATTTTTTTTCAATTAAAATTATTTATTGAAATATTATGAGTTACTATTCTAATTGTTAAAACCTTAATAAAAATCTAAATTGATTTGAGGGGCAAGAAATTTACTAGAAATTCCTCTGACCGAATTTGATTTGGTTTTAATTTATTATTAATTGAAATGATTTATCATATATTTTATTCACATGACATTAATGTTGAAATATATTTTATTATTTAACATAAGAGTTTTGGGATGAAATGATATTGATTATATCTTCATTAATTACTTTGTGCGATAAATCTAGAAAAATTTTGGGACGCAGTTTAGAGTAAAGAGAATTTTAAAAAAATATTCTCACTGCGATTTATTTTTAAACAATAATTTTAAGTCTATATTTTATTTTTCTTAAAATTTATTTATTAATTTATTTTAATTTATTTTATTTTAACATCTAATGAAATCCGAGCGTTACAGCTCCGGCGAGGTGTATGGCAAGGTACCTACTGTACGGCTTCCCAGTCGGCTTCATCAGCATGGCCACACCAAAATCGCAAATCTTAAGCGCGTCATCGACGCTTACGATGACGTTCTCCGGCTTGATGTCGTTGTGGAGGACGCACGAGCTATGCATCTTTTTGGCGGCATCGATGAGCTGCCTCATCATCACGCGGGTCAGGTCCGCAGAATAGGACCGGTAACACTTCTCCCGGAGGCTGTGTCCGTCTCCGACGAACTCCATGACGAGAAAGATCTCCCCTGTCTTGCCGTTGCCGACCACATCCTTGATCTCCACGATGGACGGGTGGCCGCGGCACGCGGTCTGGCAGGCGGCCTCAACCCTCACCGCATCGAAGTCGGGAGCACCGTAGCCGCCCTCATCCTCACCGTGGAGCCGCTTGAGCGCCACCATCATACCGGTGCGGCGATCCCGCGCCTTGAACACGACGTCGAAGGCGTCGTGACCGACCACGTCGAGTTTCTCGTAATCGTCGGCGCTCGCCAACACGTACCGCCGCCGCTTCGCGCCGTCCGTGGTGCCGGATCCGCAGGGGCGCGGTTCTGGGTCAGCCTCTGCGGCAGGGCGCTTGCGACTCTCCGGCTTCTCCGCCTCCACCGCCATGATCGGAGCAGAGCAGGGGAAGCCGACTCCGGTTATTGCGTGGACATGCGGATCGGCGCTGCCGGATTTATAGGCGATCCGACGGCTGCCACTCCGAGTTCGAGTCAGACGAGTTCGAGTCATAGACGGCTCGTGATTGAGGACACGTTTTCCAATCTGTTTTTTAAAATTATGGAGATATTATTTTATACATGTGTAATAATTTTTGATATTGAATTTATTAATTTAAACTTTAAAATATTTGACACAAACTATTTCAGTTGTAATCTATCACCCAACTTCCGTCTTTAAACAAGACCTACTAAATTCGGTTTTAAATGAGACATTGACAGCGTAATATTTAGAATGTGTTTGTTTGAACTTTTTTAATTGCTTTCTTGATAAAAAAGTTAAAAGCTAAACTAAACAAATATCAGATAAATTTAGGTTTTACAACTATAACAGCATTTTGTTGGTACTAGATAAAAGTTGTTAATTCTTGGATTAGACAATTTCACGGTTTAAACTGTTTAATTTATTTGTTAGTTCCTATGATCTTATTATATTTGTTATTAATTAAGATATGGAATTATCATATTCTGTTAACTCTTTTTTAGCTTTTTCAAGATTCATGTTTTTATAGTTTATAACTCACAATAGTTTTTTAAAATCTAACGCGTCGCGCGAGCGAGAAAGTGTTTCACTCTATTTGAATTATTTATGACACCAAGTGGTTGACCAGCGAGGAGATCGAGCCATTGATCTCTTCCAATGGAGATTTTTTAAAAAATAATAAAATATTTTTAAACAAATTTTAAATCTGCACTTTTAAAAATTTGTAAAACTAACATTTGTCGAAAATTTAAACGCCGACGGAGCCGGAAACCACATCGCTAGGCCAATTGTTCTAGATCGGCTAACAAGTACTGATTTAGGCCTTGAAATGCTCACAAAAGGTCAAATTTGTATTTTTTTAAAAGTGCATACCAAATTTGAAAATTGTTTTAAAAAATGTATTATTTCAAAAATAAATAAAATTCATTCTCCGGTGGAGCAACATCTGTCGTACGTTGAAAAAATGGAATTTTGCTCATCCATTTAATAGCAGCCTCTCACGATTTCTCAAGTGAGCGACCTATTTGGCAAATTTTAATTTTATGAGAAGCAATTTATAAGTATACGGAGAATCTGATATTTTTGATTTATTTTTAGATTATGAGTACCATAATCTAGATCTAGAATTGAATCTATGGGCCTGTTTGGGACTACTCCACTCCCTTAAAATTTGCTCCACTCCACGAAATTCACTTAGAATCAGATCTAGAGTGGAGTTGCTGCTCCACTGTGGAGTATTTACACTTGTTTGGCTTGCAGAGGGAATTCAGATTCAAGAATGGTAAATTTGGTAGGAATGTACTATTTTACCGCGGAGTTTATTCATAAATCTCCAATTATATTATTTTTCATATCCATTGCGTGAAACATATTAAATTAGTACTCCCTCCATTAACTTTTAAATAACGTCATTGACTTTTATCATAAACTTTTATCATTCGTCTTATCAAAAAAATATGCAAAAATATAAGTTATACTCGAAAGTACCTTCGACAATAAAACAAATTATAACAGAATAAATGATATTTCATTTTTTTGAATAAGACGAATAATCAAAGTTTGTGATAAAAGTCAACGGTATCATTTAAAAGTTAATATAAATAGTATTAAATAAAAAAGAAATAAATATCAACTAAAAAAGTGAACCGATAAGTTTATAATGGCATTGGTGGGTAAATTACCCCGAACTCCACATTTTGTTTTAAAAACTGAATCCGCAGAGCACCTCCTGAGGTGCTCCACAAAAAACGTGGAGCGAACTCGTGGATCTGCATTTTTCGTAGATCCAAAATTGAGATCTGAACCTGTTTGGCTAGACGTTTGTGGAGTGGAGCTATAAAACGTGGAGCGGAGCAGTCCCAAACAAGCCCTATATATTCCCTCCATTAACTTTTAAATAAGATAATTTACTTTTTTCACAATATTTGACTATTCGTCTTATTTAAAAAAATATGTAAATATTCAAAAATATAAGTTATAATTGAAGTACATTAAATAATAAAATAAATTATAACAAAATAAATGATATTTCAAAAAACTTTAATAAGACGAATGATTAAATATTGAGATAACGTCATTTAAAAGTTATCAGAGGCAGTATATTGTTTGGAGAGCTCTAGACTCTAGACTAGTTACAACTATTATAGGTAAGTCAAAGCAGACAAAATGCAGCAGTACAAACGCATCACCTTGGTGATCTTATTCCTTCCTCTACGTTGGTACTAGATAAAAGTTGTTAATTCTTAGATTAGACAATTTCACTGTTTAAACTGTTTAATTTATTTGTTAGTTCTATGAGCTTATTATATTTGTTATTAATTAAGATATGGAATTATCATTTTCTGTTAACAGTTTTTTAGTTTTTTTCAAGATTCATGTTTTTATAGTTTATAGCCTACAATAGTTTTTTAAAATCTAACACACCGCTTGCGATGATTTTTTTTTAGAAAATCAAATATGTATAACCATTTGAAAAATTTGCAAAAGTAGGTAGTAATTGGTCCACCAACAGCTAGGGATGAAAACAAATCGGAAATGGTCGGAAATGGGTGATACCATATCTGTTTCCGTATTTTATAACGGAAATGGAAACGAAACCAGATATTGCGGAAACAAAAACGGAAACGAATAGTATCGAAAATGAATACGGATCGAATAAGGAGCGGACATGGATACAGATCGAATATATGTCGGAATACAAAGTTCGAGTATCAACTTATAAATCAAAACACATAGTTTGTAAATAGAAATAGTTTAAACTTTTAATTCGAAACAGACATGTTTCCAACTTTCGTCATCAATCCTTCATCTATGTATCTTCCTCTAAGTCATCCTCTATGTAGCACTCATCATCCATGTCATTATTTTGTTGATCCAACTACAATGAGTCAAATGAAAATAAGAATGTGAAATAAATTAAAATACAATAAAAGTACATAATCAATTGTTGACAAAATGGGTATTGAAAGACAAACCGTGTGCATCATCCTAGTTGCAAAGTGTCGCTCCATGTAATCAACATCCAACTCAGACATGACACTATCAATTTTACCAACTAAAAAAGATTAAAATGATAACAACAATTAGACCTAGGCACCTAGCCAATATCTCACAAGATCCAATAGTATTTGAAATGAATAAAAGAATAACTTTCAATGCAACAGTCCAATCTTTAGTACAAATTAAAGCTTTCACAGTCTTGGGATCAAGACGACTTCGAAATGGGTCAATAACCCGTCCACTAGCACTAAATGCTGACTCAGAAGCAACTGTAGATACTTGAATAGCTAATACATCATGAGCACTCTGAGAGAGAATAGGAAACTCTGCTTGTTTCACCTTCCACCATGATAAGATATCAAAATTCTCTTTAGGTGCTAGAGGTTGCTCTAAATAGATTTCCAACTTAGTTTTGGATCCTTGACTTGGTTTTCTTTTGGTAAGCAAGAATATATCAAGATCATCATGCCCACTAACATTATCAAACTGAGAGGTCACTTGATCCACATCAGTATTCTTTGAAGAAGAGACATAGACTTCAAACAACCGATCTACAACTTTATCAAATTTGCCTATCTCATACATAGATGATAATGGATAGATCTTTGGTGCAAAAAATTCAATCACATTCCTCTTGTACCTAGGATCAAAGAAACATGCTACAACAAGTGCCATATTGGACTTTTCCCAATACTTATCATATTTACTTTTCATGGAAAATGTCATATCATTAATCATTTCATCTAAGCTTTTACACCATTCTGCAATTGCAATCTTAATCCGACAGAAACTAATGAAGAATAGATTTGATGTTGGATATTTACTGCCGGAGAATAGCTCAATAGCATCAGCAAACACCATCAAACATGTAGATATTTTAGTTGCCATAACCCAATCATTATTTGTGGGAGCACATTTCTCATATTTCTTTCCACGACGAAGAAAAAGCCTATCAAAAGCATCTTTAAAATAAATTGCACTTGTCAACATGTAATATGTAGAAATGTAGAATTCCACCTTGTAGGAACATCCAAACAAAGTTCTCCATCTATCTTTAAGTTGCATTCTTTAGCATACTTCTTAAACTCATCATATTGCAATGGAGAATTATTTACAATTGTAATTGTTCTTCTAATATTTTCAATAGTTGAAGCAATTGTTTTCAAACCATCTTGGGCAACTAGGTTCAGAATGTGATTGAAACATCTCACATGAAAAAAGAGGCCATCACAAATTAATGGAGATTTCTACTTATTTAATTTCAGAACTAACCCTTCAACACATTTATCATTGGATGCAGCATTGTCTAAAGTAAGAGCAAATAGTTTCCGATCAAGATTCCATTCAACTATGCAATCATAAAATGCTAAGCATAAATTCTTTCCAGAATGATGTCCTTCTACATTCATGAACATAATAATCCTCTTTTGCATGTTCCAACTATCATCTATCCAATGAACAGTGAAGCACATGTAGCCTTTAGTTTGATTAGAGGTCCACATGTCCATGGTTGCACTAAAGAGACAATTGACATTTTTGAAGTACTCATATAATTTGACCTTTTCTTCATCATATATTTTCAATATATCCTTCTGTTGACACGAAAACGTGCCCCCGCACTTGGGTCAGTTCGATGATCCAAAAGTGTGCGAATACTTAGGGACAAACCTAAGCATAACACAACACCGACGTCGCGTTCTGACTACCCTTAGCCCTAGTAAGGGGGGGTGGAGTCGCCAGGCAATCAGATCACACAAAATAATCCAATTAGCCGAAAGAAATATATTAAACATAATAAATCAACAAAACGATCGGACCCTGACCGATTCGAAGTATGGTGCGAAGAGGATCACCGAAGTGTACCTTCGGCGTCTGGTTCGAAGTGTCCCACCGAAGGGTACTTTCGGCGTTCGGATTGATCTGACTGAAGATGAACTCCGAACGGATCTGGATGCGACAATCACCTCCAAACAGTGAGGTTCGGTGGGAAGTATCTGATACAGTAAGATACAGAACAAAGACTCAGGCACAACGCGCGAATGTGACTTCGTCTGGAGCGGAGTATGAGTGTGGCGAAGCCTATCGTGACGAAGTCTGCTGACGGAGCGTGCGGTCGAAGCAGTAGTCTCGCCGAAGGGTGTTCTGGCAACCTCTGAAACTGATCTCTCAGCTCCGAATGCCTCCGACGAAGTAGCTCCGAACGTGGAAACCTGCAACAGAGTAGATTCGAAGTACCAATTCGGCCTGAGGACCAAATTCTGCTAAGTGTTGCACTAGTAGCGAAGGTAGCAATCTGTTACGCAGATTAGCGGATACTTCACAGGCGAAGTAACAAGGCGATAGCAATCTATTACGTAGATTAATGGATACTTCACAGGTGAAGTAACAAGGATTACCACTGTTCCGAAGTGGCTATAAGAGGGCTTCCAAGAAAACCCACGAAGAGTACAAAAAAGTAAAGATAAAGTAAATGTGGTTCAAAGCTAGGGCTTTGTGGTTGATTTGTGTTGGGGGCGCTGAACAGGCTCCGCCCCTGTATTTATAGGGGCTAACTTCTAATCTCTAAATCTAATCTGCTATTACTTGGTCGAATCATGTGTAGAGATAAACACTTAGCCAGAATCGGGTCCAAATCTATCTCTGCCCAAAGTGGGCCTTCGGCCAGGCCCGCTGAAGCCTGCTCCTTGGACTGAAGCTTCGGCATAGTAGGCCTCCGAAGGCCTCCTGGCCGAAGGCTGTGGGCTGGCTGGAAGCTTCCGAAGCCCGTAGCCCAATGGTCCTTCAACCCTGTAGGGCTTCAGCCTGACCAGGGACATGTGTATTTTCAGCCCAAATTACCAAAATTGATATTTTGACAATCTTAACCATTGATGCCATTTTTTGCTATCAACAGATGCCCCCTGCCTTTTAGTGAACTAAGTGAACTAAAAGCACAACGAGCTAAAGACGATACCTTCCATATCGGCCTTTTGACACCTTTTACGTTGTTTGCCACACACTTGGGAAATACTTTTACAAGTATCTACCATTCAAAGCTCTTCGAAACCGCTCTCCTTGCAGAGATTCTACCACATATGCATTGCTAGGAGCGATTTCGGCTATTTTTAAAGGGCCTTCCCAATTAGGTGACCATTTACCAAACTTTGGACTCTTAGTGCCTAAAGGTAAAATTGTCTTCCAAACCAACTCACCTACTTGAAACGATTTTGGTTTAACCTTCTTATTGTAGGCTTTAGCTACTCTCCTCTTGTCTGCTTCTATGGCTTCTAAAGCCCTCAATCTCTTATCGGTCACTTCTTCTAGATTGTCTTTCAAAAGAGTCTCATACTCGTCGACCGATAAGCCATCTTGCTTTAACACTCTTAAAGAGCCAAGATCTACTTCTATAGGTAGAATGGCTTCTTGTCCATGTACCAACTCATATGGACTAACTTTGGTAGCACCGTGCTTTGCAATTCTACAAGCCCATAGCGCCTCGGAGAGCGCTTCATGCCACATTTTAGAGAATTCTTCAATTTTCTTCCTAATGAGCTTAATCACGGTTTTATTACTAGACTCGGCCTGACCATTGTCCTGAGCATAGTAGGGCGAAGATTTTATCAACTTAATACCATAATATTCGGCGAAGTCCCTCACTTTAGAAACAAATGAGCTACCTTGATCTGTAGTGAGAGTTTGAGGAATGCCGAATCTATGTATGATGTGCTTCAAGATAAAGTGAAGTACCTCGTTGTGAGTCATGTTCTTGAGAGGCACGACCTTGGTCCACTTGGTGAAGTAATCCGTCCCCATCAACACGAACCAATGCCCCTTTGAGGAAGGAGGGTGAATTTGGTCGATGAAGTCTAAACCCCAACCTCGGAACGATCATGGCTTGACAATAGGGTTGAGTAATGAAGCAGGAGCTAACTGAATATTGCCAAACTTTTGACACGCTTCACACCCTCTATAATACTTAAAACAATCCTCAATCATAGTCGGCCAGAAGAAACCCGTTCTTTTGAGCATCCAACTCATTTTCTGGCCCGACTGATGAGTGCCACGAAGTCCTTCATGGACTTATCCTATAGACACATGGGATCATTCGTGGTCTAGACACTTTAACATTACTCCATCGATGGCTCGGTGATACAGTGTGTCGTCTAGCAACACAAATTTAAATGCTTGCCGCCAAACTTTCCGATCAACCCTTTGGCTTGGATCTCTCAAATACTGGACGATTGGAGTTCTCCAATCACCCTTATGGGCTTCGGAGGGTTTCGCTAGCTCACTCCCTGAAAAAGTATCAAGGCTATTGATTTCAGGGTGCCCCCCGAGCCCTTCCTGCTTCTGCCGAAGCCTGGCTGGACTGGCCGTACGGAGTGCATCAGGCCGAAGCCTCCTATCGGAGGGTCCGGACTCCCAGAAGCCCTCGCTGTCCTACGGACTCCGGCTCGTGGGCTTTGGCATGCCAGACTCTTCGGTGGGCGGAGCACTCCGATCCCGGGACCTTGGCGCATAGTCTCCAGCAGTCGGAGGGGTCAGACCCAGAGGGCGCGCCTGCCCAAAGTCACTGGCTTTGGCAGTGAGAACAAACATCGGCTTCTCCCGTACAGAAAATTTTCCTCTCCTGATTTGGTAACCATATGCTTGCTTAGCCAAATTATTTGCAACCGAATTGGCCTCTCTTGACACATGAGAAATTTTGAAGTCATCAAAAGTAGAAACTATGTCCAGGCACTTATCCAAGTAGCTGTTTAGCAAGCCATTAAAATATTGAGCACTCTTAGCCACTTGTTGTACTACTAACAGGGAATCACCATGTGCATGAACATGTTTAGCACCCATGGAATCTAACAATTCCAGCCCTAGCATTAAAGCCTCGTATTCAGCTTGGTTGTTGGTAGAGGGAAATTCTAAGCGAGCCGAGGTTTCAAAGTGCGCTTCGCTAGGTGATATGAGGACCACTCCAATACCTCGGCCATTTTTGCAAGTTGAACCATCAAAGTAAAGTTTCCATGACATTACTTCAATCAAAGCAATATTGTTGCTCCAACTGACGTCTATGTGATGATCCACTATAAAGTTGGCTACGATCTGGCCTTTCATAGCTCTTAGGGGTTCATAAGCCAAATCATATTCAATAAAAGCGTAAGCCCACTTTCTGATTCTCCCACTTAGAATCGGCTTTTGCAACATGTGTTTTATAACATCAGTTTGGCAAACGACAACACATGTAGTAGGGAAAAGATAGTGGCGCAACTTAGTACACGTGTAGTAAAGTGATAAACACAAACATTCCACAAACGCGTACCTGGTCTTGGCGTCCAGCAGGCGGCGGCTCAAGAACATGATTATGTACTCTTTTCCTTCTGCCTCCTGGGTTAGCACGGCCCCGATCACGCTATCTTTAGCAGCGATGTACAACCGAAATGGAATTCCGGCTTTGGGTGCTCTCACCACGGGCGGTGATGACAAGCACTCCTTGATTTTCTCAAAGGCGCTTTGTTGTCTTGCCCCCAAGTGAACTTGGCCTTGTTCTTTAGCCGGAGTATGGGGACAAAGGCATCAATCTTGCTAGGCAGGTTAGATATAAAGCGACACAAATAATTCATCTTGCCTAGCAACTTTTGTACGTCCTTTTTGCATGTTGGCGTTGTAATGTTTCTAATTTTCTCAAGCCTCTTAGGATCAATCTCTATGCCTCTTTCATGAATCATGAAACCTAAGAACTTACCCGCCGACACGCCGAAAGCACATTTGAGTGGGTTAATTTTTAAACCATACTGCCGCATCCTATCAAAAGAAACTGTCAAATCGACTAAATGGTTTCCCATAGCGTCCGATTTGACTACGACATCATCAATGTAAACTTCTAACATAACTCCTAGCAAGTCATAGAAGATCAAGTTCATAGCACGCTGATACGTGGTGCTAGCATTTTTCAAACCAAAAGTCATAACGACCCACTCGAATAAACCGACAAAACCAGGGCATCGAAAGGCAGTCTTGTAGATGTCCTCTTCGGCCATAAAGATTTGATTATAACTAGTATTGCCATCAAGAAAACTTAGTACCTTGTGTCCTGAAGCATCGTTGATTAGCATGTCGGCTATCGACATTGGATACTCATCCTTCGAAGTGGCCTTGTTCAGATCCCTGAAATCAATACATACTCGTATCTTGCTGCTCCCTTTCTTCTCTACAGACACAATGTTAGCAACCCATTTTGTGTACGTGCATGGCCTAATAAATCCAGCTTTGAGTAGTCGCTCTACTTCTTCTTTAACTCGGTCATAGACGGCCGAGTTAAAGCGACGAGGAGGTTGTTTATAAGGCCTAAATACGGACTTGATAGGTAGCCGATGCTCCACGAGCTCACGGCTTAGTCGACATATGACCGAAGCAACTTTATTACTTCGGCCTTTTGATCAGGCTGTAAATGTTGGTTTACAAAAGTCGGCCTCGAGATGCTACCATCACCTATGTCAACTTCTTCTAAGGGATCGGCCAACGCAAAACATTGTTCTAATTTCTCTACTTCGCTAAAGTCCTTGATGGCCTCGACAATACCATATTTATTAGACCGATACTGCTCTACACGAGACTTTAGCCAATCCAGATTACTCTTGCTAGACATGACTACTGATACAAGAATTGCTGTGCTACACCAGGCAGGTTTACAGACACTGGTACAAAACATCCTCCAGACACGCTAACAAAATCGTAATCCGAAAGATCTCTACCTGACAGGCACTCTACCTTGTTGTGAACGGCGTCAACTGACACATCGGCCAATGCTACTTGGGCCAAAGTGTCTACGGGAATGACTTCTGCTTTATCGATGTCCCACTGAATTAGGCACTGGTGCAGAGTACAAAGAATGCAGCAATTCGCGTGAATCCAGTCGCGCCCAAGCAGTACACTGTAGTTACCTTGTACATCAACAATGAAAAATGTTGTTGGCAACGTCTTATTGCCCATTGTAAACTCCATGGAGAGCACGCCCTTGGCCTCAGAACTCTCGCCGTTAAAACCGTTGAGCATCAAGTTAGTCTTCTTCAGATCATCCTCATCCCTACCAAGTTTCTTCAACAGCGAGTAGGGCATTAGGTTAACAGTGGCGCCACTGTCAATGAGCATCCAGGAAATGGGTTTTCCGTCAATGTGACCTTTGACGTAGAGAGGCTTCAAATGGCGAGCCGAGTCCTCGGGCTTCTCAAAAATAGCGTTGCGTGGGCCAAGGTTCAATTGAGCAACCTCAGCCTCATCCTGCAGTAGGGCAAACTCGGCGGGCAGCGTGACGACGTTGATGTCCATCGCCTAGGGTGCAGGCCCCTCGGAGACAGGCGATTAGTCATCGTCGAGCATGTCATCATCGTCATCGCTCGGACTAGGAGTCGGGTTGGTCATCTCAACCGGCTTCATCCTCCATACCTGTGTTGTGGCGGATTTCTTCAAAAATAGTGTTGCGCTCGTCCCCGGCTTTCTTCTCGCACATCTCTTGTGCCCGTAGTCGTTGTAGATGTATCTTTTGTTATTTGGACATGCCTGGAGGTTCCCAAGATGGTTGTGTCTTGGTGCTAGGTGCCACTGCTTGGTTCCTGTCAACTTTAGCCGAAGTGGTCCTTCCCACCTCGGCCTCGTGCACTCTGTATCCAGAGGGGCCTTCGCTGCGGACCCCGGCAGTCGAACTGGCCTCATTCGGTCGATCGGACCATGCTCCAGCGCGGGTTTCGGACGAAACAAGGAACTTACCTCCGTCAGACTTCGGCGATAAGGCCTTCGGGATTGGGACTTCCTGAGACCCTACTCTGACTGCGATAGCTTTGGACTCCCTGTCCTCAGCCTCTTTGCGCCTGTATTATTCGACTTCGCTCTACACGGGCCGATTTGGAGGTACCACGGATAGCCTGTGGATGATGCCTCCCTCCGATGCGTCTGTTTGTCCCTGCCATTCATAATACTCCTAAGGAAAACAGGGCATAGCGTTAAGTTGCGGAGGGTACTCCGGTTGCGATATGTATGGAGCCCACGGAGTCCCCGCCCAGTTGTACGGTGGAGGCATCGACGGCTCCAGTGGCTTCGCCCACTGTGAGCCGAACCTGTTACCCGGAGGGGGGTTCGGCAGAGTCGACAGTGTCTCGAACCATATCAGTGAGGGGTCCTGCTAGGCCGGAGGTACGTTCGACAAGTGCAGGCCAAAGCCTCCTGTCAAAGGGTTCGTCCAGAGTGGTGTGGGGTCAGGCCATTGGGAGCCGAACTCGCTCCATATGGGGTTCATCCACTGGGGTCCGAAGCTATAGTACGGGGGGATCAGCCATTGAGGTTCGAAGCCACCGTACGGAGTGTTAGGCCACTGTGGTCCTAAGTCCCCGTGCGGAGGGTCCGACCATTGTGGTCTAAAATCATCATGAGGAGGCTCGGCCACTGTGGTCCGAAGCCACCCTCCGAACGCCTTAGGCCCTTCGGCTGACTTAGTTTTTTAGCGCGGAGGCCTACTTCCTTGGCTTTTCTTTGATGCATGTTCAACAACATCTTGTATGTTACCTTCAGCTTCTTGCGAGCCTTAGCCGAAGGGATGCTGATGTTTTGTTTCCACACTCCCACCTCGGGGTTCTTAGGTATGAGTGTGCACGTGCATGGTTCTTCGACAATTATCTCCTTCCCTCTAATCGACTCAGCCTGTTCTGGCCGAATCAATACCTTCCTCTCACCGAGGTCGATGGCGTTGACGGGGAAAGGATCTTTGTCTAGCTTCATCTTTGGATTATGGTCTATTTTCAATCGTCCTTCTTCTATGGCCGATTGAACCTGCCATCGAAAAACATTGCAGTCGTTAGTATTATGTGAATGTGAATCATGCACTTACAGTATGGATGTTTCTTCAATTCGTCGGTAGATGGGATGACTTGGCCTTTAGGAAACCTGAGAAGTTGGTTCTTCAAGAGAAAATCAAATATTTTATCACACTTAGTTATGTCAAATGAGTACTTGACCTCACTAGACCGATTCTTTGTGGGAGATGGTCGTAACTCGGAGCACGTGATGGGTTTACTCTTAGCGTTCCAAACCATTCGGCCGTGTACATGTCGGCCAAATCCTCCTCTTCTGACTCCTCCTCATCGTAGTGTTCCATGACGTGGATTTCAGCCCTAGGCTTGTTAAACGTCTTAACAAACTTTTTATCTTTGGCTCGGCCTTCCTAGACCAGAGCCTGCTGCAAGTCGGCCAACTACTGCCACATCAACAGAAGTCGACCGACCAAGAGCTGACTCCCTTCCATGTGGTAAAGTCTGTGGCGCAACTGAGGCACAACGGCTATCTCTGGCGGACTGGTACCACGTGGCACCAGTCGGCCGTTCAACCGCTGACTGGCCACCACATGGTGCCAATCGGCCCATGAAGAGCCGACTCCACCCCTATATAAAGGGGGCCGAACGGCCCCTTCTCCCACCCCAATCTTGGCTGCACCATCACCCCTTGAGAGGTATGTGTTATTCTCTCTAGTTTTAATTTTTGTAGTATAGTTTAGGAGTAGTTTAGGAGTAGTTTAGGAATAATTTAGGAGTAGTTTAAGAGTAATTTAGAAGTAGTTTAGGAGTTGTTTAGGAATAATTTAGGAGTAGTTATGTTGAATGCCCCCCTTCTCCCACCCTAACCTTGGCTACACCATTACCCCTCAAGAGGTATGCGCTATTCTCTCTAGTTTTAATTTTTGTAGTATAGTTTAGGAGTATTTTAGGACTAGTTTAGGAATGATTCAGGAGTAGTTTAGGACTAATTTAGGAGTAGTCTAGGAGTAGTTTAGAAGTAATTAAGTAGTAGTTTAGGAGTAATTTATCGGTAGTATAATAATAATTAGCAGTAATGTAATGGTAATTTAGGACTGATTTAGCTGTATTTTAATAGTCAATTAGTGGTAATTAAATTGTAAGTACCAATACTTTAGTAGTAATTTTACAATACTTTATGATTAATTTATTGGTAGTTTAATAATACTTAGTAGAAATTTAATGGTAATATGGTGAATTATCCGAAATTTAGGAATAATTTATCGCCTAGCATGTCTTCGTTGCTCTCTGTACCTAAGTTATTTTTCTCTGTTGTACTCCATCTATTGTCTATCCTCTTCACTCCATCTCGCACTCCTCGCTCGATCATCAACTTCAATTCTTCTTGTTTCGTACTCGAAGTGACTTTCTGCCTCTATGATGGAATCATCCTCGTATGTAGATTGTGTGACATCTATCCATCATCAGAATGAGCATCTCCTAACAGAGATAGTATCTTGTAAGCCGACCTTTACCCCCAATAAGCTTCTTTGACACTGAGGTTTAATGTTTTTTATGGTTCCAATCATTGTAAAATTTGACATGAATTATTTATGTGGAATAACTAAGAGCTGACAAAAACAAGCTTGTCATTGCTAAATCCTTATTTGTCAAATAAAAACTCCAAATATTTATTAACGAAATCTATAAATACTTTTGCACCATTGGTTCAACGAAAAACTCTGATTCTGAGAAAATGAGTTTATGTTCTGAAAACAACCCAAATACTCCATTGCAAAGCTCTGTGTTTCCTTTGGTGTATGCTTATTGCTTACGGAAGGATAAAGGACACAAGTGTTAGCGCATACATAGCTACCATGTGCATCTCCACTCACGCAGGTTCTGTTAGCGTAGTTCGGCCACACATCTGGCCTTGCGGGAGTCTGTTAGCATGTGTGTGTGTGTTTGTATCTAGCATAAATTGATCTCCTCTTTAGTTAATGAAACGTTGTTGATGCATTCTCCATCTTCACGGTATCTGAGACCGAACACCTTTCCTCCAGTTTGTGCTCACCATCTCTCCGCTGTTTCCTTGATTCAATGCTCGACAAGTTTGGTTTGACGTCCCACGTCTCCTCACCACCGCCTCTCGCCGACCGCAATGCCGACTGGATTCTCAATGATCACAGCGTCACCAACTGGCTCTACACGACAATCAACAAGGGCGTCTTCAACATCGTCTACTGGCCACACGCATCGGAGTGCACCATCTGGACTGCCATTGAGATCCTATTCCGCGACAACGAGCTCCATCGCGCTGTGTACATCAAAGTTGAGTTCCGCAGCCTTCACCAAGGTGATTTGTCCATCGGTGATTACTGTACACAACTCAAGGCCCTGTCTGATGCCCTTCGGGACCTCGGCCAGCCAGTCTCCGAGTCATCACATGTGCTCAATCTCCTCCGCGAGCTAAACAACAAGTATCGCCACCTCAAGCCGGACGTCACCGCCAAATCGCCGCCACATACCTTAATGAGTGCTCCCTCCTCCCTTCTCCTTGAGGAGTTGTGCCAGCGCCACGACGACAAGGTGGATGCTGCCCAGGACTTTGCCACCGACCACGGCTTGTCTACACCACTTTTGGTTGGTCCTACTCCCTCCGACCACCACGGCCTAGGCTCTGGAGCTCCTGCTCCCAGCGGCGCCTCCGGCCAAGGCTCCAACAACTCTCGCAACAACGACCGATGGAAGAAAAAGGGTCGTGGCTCAAACAGCTCCACTGCTACACAACACGGATCGACTGACTTCAACCCTCATCCCCCTTGGATGGGCCTCGTTCAAGCCTGGCCAATATTGTTGTTGGGGGAAAATGCTTCACTTTCAGGACTTAGAGATTAACAGTTCAAAAAGACGTACTAACCTTCGGAGCCGATGGGCTCATACTCGAAGGTGGAGGCGTTAAGCCGAAGGGTGCCTCGATCTGAAGTCCAAAGGAGCCTTCCGCAAGATATGAGGCTCCGAAGCAGAGCGACAGGATTGATAAGACGTTTGGCTTATCCACTTACCTCGAATGGATTTTACCATTTTAACCCTATTCAGGGTACCGAATAGTTTCCACTATGTCGGTTGTAATCAAGGGGTAAATAGGTCTTTTCCTTAGACATTTTTGCCTATAAATACCCCCTCTTCACCCTGTAACAAGGATCGAATACTCGACTATTCTAATACACACATTCGGACTACTTAAGCTATTATCCATTCGGAGGCTTGAGATAGTCCTTAAGCACAAGCTCACTGTTTGTCCGTTCTTGATCTCAGAGAACCTGTTAGTGTAATCTTTTACGCCAACAGTTGGCGCCGTCCGTGGGGAACCAAGTTCTAGAAGCTTGTTCTCTACCGCTGACTGCACTTCGAAGAGCACTTACGGAGGGAGCCTCGGAGTCCCAAGATTCCGCGCACCCTTTGGTAAGGGGCTTCTTAGTGCGGTTCGAAGGCCTTCCCTCGCCTTCCCAGACCAATCGAAGTCCTCGGTCTTCGGACCTCTCCATTACTAGCTATGCTCCGAAGCGAAGCCAAGCCTTGGGTCCTCTCCAAAGGTCCCCTCGGACCAACGGAGCCGGACCCTCAGCTGTTCCAATGATTCCCGAGGGTGCCGCTGGGCGTCGAGTGCCCAGGGGCCCTAGAGCTCCTCCTACGGTGCTCCGAACTGATTATGTCAGTTCCCAAGACCCGGAGCTACCCTCCGACGAAGACGAAGACCTTCCTGGAACCGAAGCTACTCAGTTAGCAAGGCTTCAGGAGGAAGTGGCTAGGTGGAGGCAAGAGGCCGCCGATCGCCTCCGCACCCAAGCCTCCACCGAGACTCCAGAAGGGCCCCAAGACGGTGGTGCTCGCAATCTTCCCGAAGCTGTTCAAGTCCCGGAGGAGGCTAAGAACGCATCTTTTGATGATGAGTCTCCGCTACATTCGGACTTACAAAGAGTGCCCTTTGATCCCAGGTTCAAAGCCTCGAAGTTACAAAAGTACTCTGGTGGGTCAGACCCCAGAGAGTTTGCTCGTTCATACGCCCTGGCGATAGAAGCAAGCGGAGGGGTGCGCAACACTATGGCAAAGTGTTTCCCCCTCGCTCTCGAAGGTGTGGCGCTCTGATGGTTCTGGTCCTTGAAGTTAGGATCGATTAGATCTTGGGAGCAGTTGAAGAGGACGTTTGTAAGCAACTTCCAGGGTACCTTTGTGGCTCCGATGTCGACAGGGAGCTTGTTCCAGGTGAAGCAGCGAGCGGGAGAAACACTTCGGGAGTACTTCACGGGCTTCGCCCACACCAAGTCGCAGATTAAGGGCCTGTCTACCTCTTCGGTAGTCAACGCCGCCCGCGAAGGGGTGCTAAACCCCGACCTCCTCAGCAAGCTCCATCGGAAGCCGGTGACGTGTTTGGCACAGCTGATGGCATACTTCGAACAGTATGCCAAGGCGGAGGAAGGTTGCCTTCGGCGAGCCGTAGCGCCCGAACTTGCCCTCCGAGAAGTAAAGACGGAGCCCGAACCCTCAACTCCTCTGCAGCCCCCTCAAGACAATCTCTTCAACGAGCACAGGCGAGGAAAGAAACATTTACGTTTGGAGGTGCTAAGCATCGCACCCTTCGTTCTGAAGGCACCTGCCAGTTATCAGCAGGTGCAAGGCTTCAAGGCTGGAGCGCTGAAGCCTCAAGAAAGAGTACCTGGTAGGCGCCAGAGTTTTTTCTGTTGCGTGCATGGCGATAATAGAAGCCATGACACGAAGGACTGCAAGGCAGTGTTGGCCCTTCGGGGCGACTACCTAGGGCGAAGTACCGGGCGGGGTACTTCAGATCGAGCCCCACCAGCGGCACGGTAGGAGCCTGTGCAAATCGTGGCCCGAGCCGGTGTCCCCAAAGCCCCCATGCGACTTCCGGTGGCCAATATTATGCCACCACCGAAGTAGGAAGACCCACAAGACCGCGGCAAGCGAGTGGTCCTGCCCATCTCCAGAGGGGGGACCCTCGGAAACATGTCCAAGAGGCAGCGACATGAATACGTCCGCGAAGTAGGGCACATTGGGACTTCAAGCTCCGCGGAAGGAATGCCAGAATGGTCTCATGTGCCCATCTCTTTTACTGCTAGTGATGCCGCGGGGGTAAAGTTCCCCCATGCTGACCCCTTAGTCATTTCCGCAGACATAGCAGGGGTAGAAGTCCGAAGGATCCTGGTGGACGGCGGGAGCTCCGTAGACATACTTTTTGTCCAGGCCTTCGATCAAATGTGCATACCTCGGAAACATCTACTTCCAGCGGCCCGGCCACTTCAAGGTTTCTCAGGACCGCCTCTCGATGCCCTCGGCCAGATAGGCCTCGAGGTTGCTTTCGGAGGGGGGCCTTTGGCCAGGGTAGAAGAGGTGATCTTAGCCATTGTCGACGCCCCCTATGCTTACAACGCAATCTTCGGGCGAGGGATGCTGAACCAATTTGGGGCTATAGCGTATCACAACTATCTCTGTCTCAAAATGCCCACGCAAGGTGGAGTTCTTACTGTTTCAGGAGACCAAGTTATAGCCCGGATAATGGAGTATGGGCACGGCCAGTCGTTGGATCCCCGGCAAGTGCACAGCGTGATGGAGCGCACAGAAGAGGTTCTGGAGGCTTCGAACTCTTCGAAGGGGCTCTCTCTTAAGCCAAGCCCAAAAGGTGATGTCGAGACGAAGATAATTTCAAAGGATGGCAAAGAATACCCAGTACAGTTCGGCAAGGGGCTATCCCCAGAGATAGATGCCTCGTTGGAAGAAGTCGTCAAGCAAAATCTGGACGTCTTTGCCTGGACTGACGAAGACATCACCGGGGTTGATCGGAGTATCATCGAGCACAGCCTGCTCGTCAACCCGAAGGCTAAGCCAGTGTGCCAAGGGCTCCGCAAGCTGTCTACAGAAAGGGCAAGCCTCGCCAAGACCGAAGTAGAAAAATTGTTAAGGGCTGGCATCATCAGGGAGGTAGCCCATACCGAGTGGTTGGTGAACCCTGTTTTTGTAAGGAAGAAGGACTCGAACAAGTGGCGCATGTGTATTGACTTTACTTCATTAAATAAAGCATGCCCGCGAGACCCCTACTCGATGCCCCGAATAGACCAGCTGGTGGATTCCACAGCCAGCTCCGAATTGCTAAGCTTCCTCGATGCTTACTCCGGGTATCATCAAGTCTGGCTAAAGGGTGAAGACGAAGCCAAGACAAGTTTCATAACTCCTTCCGGGGTATTTTGTTATGTAAGAATGCCTTTTGGCTTGCGGAATGCCGGAGCCACCTTTTCACGTTTAATAGCTAAGGCTCTAGGTCACCAAATAGGCCGAAATGTCGAAGCCTATATGGATGACATTGTAATAAAAAGTGCTCAAAAGCACAAGCATAGCCTAGACCTAGCTGAAACGTTTGAGAGCCTCCGAGCATGTGGAGTATGCCTCAACCCTAAAAAATGTATATTCGGAGCACAAGCAGGAAATCTGCTAGGGTACTTAGTTTCGAGCAGGGGAATTGAAGCTAGCCCAACGCAGATAAGTGCACTGCAAAGAATGGCTCCACCAGGGAATTTGAAGTAAGTCCAGAAGCTAGCAGGAAGGCTCGCAGCTCTTAGTAGATTCCTGGCCAGGTCAGCAGAACGAAGCCTCCCAATTTTCAAAGCCCTAAAGGGGTCTGAAAGCTTTAGTTGGACGCCAGAGTGCTAGAAGAGCTTCGATGATATAAAAGCGTACCAAGGAAGCCTATCAACACTTAATGTGCCCCTCCCAGAAGAAACACTCCTCCTTTATCTTGCAGCAACAGGCTCTGCAGTAAGTGCAGTACTGGTCAGGGAAGTTGAGCTTAAGGGAAAGCTGGTGCAGAATCCAGTTTATTTTGTTTTAGAAGCTTTGTCCGGAGCTAAGATAAGATACTCCGAGCTCGAGAAATTCGCTTATGCCCTGGTAATGGCCTCGCGGAAGCTAAGGCATTACTTTCTGGCGTATAACCTAATCGTTCCTACCTCGTACCCTCTTGGTGATATGCTCCGAAGCAAAGATTCTACGGGTAGGATCAGAAAATGGGTTGTCGAGCTAGCCCCCTTCGGAATATCCTACACGGCAAGAACAGCTATCAAATACCAAATCATAGCCGACTTCATAGCAGAGTGGACGCCATCTGCAATTTGGGCTCCGGAGGAGCCCTCCGAAGGTTTATGGATAATATTTTCTGACGGAGCTTATCAGGCATCTGGTGCCAGAGCTGGAGCGGTCATCATATCACCGTCAGGGCAAAAGGCCATGTATTCTGCGAGGATCAACTTTAAGACCACCAATAATATCGCAGAATACGAAGGGGTCCTGCTAGGCCTCCGAAAGGCAAAGGCACTTGGAGCAGCAAGGATAATAATTAAAACAGATTCCCAAGTCGTCGCAGGGAATGTCGATAAAAGCTTCCAAGCAAAGAACCCGCATCTAGCGCAATACCTTGAAGAAATCCGCAAGACTGAAGCAGCATTCAAAGGATTTTCTGTTCGAAGTATCCCTCGGGCAGATAATCAACTCACATATATTCTAGCAAAAGCTGCAGCCGGAGCATTGGACCTCCCGGAGGGTGCTTTCTACGAAGAGCTAGTTAAGCCTGCAGTCAATCAATTACCCTCCGCAGAAGTACTGTGCATTCCAGCTACAGATTGGCGGGCTCCGATAATGAATATATTGCAAGGTGGCACAGATTCTTCAGAGGGTCTGGACGCCCGAAGATTGAAAGCAAGGGCACGAAACTACAAGCTTGTCAACGGAATATTGTACAAAGCAGGAGTGTGTTCCCCTCTACTCCGATGCATCTCCCAACCCGAAGGCCAAGACATACTTCGGGACATTCACGAAGGTTTGTGCGGAAGCCACCTGGCCCCTCGTGCTCTAGCAGGCAAGACACTTTGGTAGGGGCTCTACTGGCCGACAATTGTAAGAGATGCGGAGGAGTTGGTTCGAACCTGCCAAGGATGCCAGTGGATAGGAAGACGAAGCCACCGTCCGCCAGTTCCACTTCAAGTTATTACCCTGGTATGGCCAATGGCTCGGTGGGGCATGGACCTCATAGGCCCTTTTCCAATGGCAAAAGGCAGTTTGAAGTTTGCGGTGGTAGTAATCAAATATTTTTCAAAGTGGCTCGAAGAAGAACCATTGACTGCTATCACTTCAAGGAATGTGCAAAAGTTTTTCTGGCAAAATATTATATGCAGGTTCGGAGTGCCAAGGGAGCTAACCGTGGATAATGGAACCCAGTTCGAAGCTGACACATTTAAAGAATTTTGTGAAGAACTGGGCATTAAGTTGTGCTTCGCTGCAGTGCGCCATCCACAGTCCAACGGAGCTGTCGAGCGAGCCAATGGGAACATTCTCTCCGGTCTGAATTGACGAATTGTCGGGTTGGCCAAGGGGCTGTGGGTCGAGGAGCTTCCCAAGATCTTGTGGTCCATTCGAACCACTCAAGCCAGGTCCACAGGCTTTACCCCATTTAGACTACTATTCGGAGATGAGGCCATGACTCCTACGGAGCTCAGGGGTGGATCCCTTCGTGTAGTGCAGCCCAGAGATGAAGATGAAATAAACAATTCGCTGGACTTGTCAGAAGAAACAAGGCTTCAAGTTGTCACCAATTTGATGAAGTACCAAGGCCAAACAAAAACATGGTATGACCCGAAGATAAAGCTGAACGAGCTTAGACCAGGTCATCTAGTTTTGCGAAGTGTAATAGCCCCGAGGAAGCTAGGAAATAAATGGGAAGGACCATATATCATCCTACGCTCAGGACGCCCTAGATCATTTAAATTAGCTAATTTAGAAGGGGAAGAATTGAAACATGCATGGCATGCGGAGCACCTTAAGCGTTACTACGCTTAGGGGCTCCTTGTAATCACTTGTAAAGAATTCCTTTTCTAAATAAAGTGGAGGGTCAAATTTTGTTTGCTCTTCGAAAATCCCTTACTTCTGATGGACGCATCGGTAGGACGGAGATGCTTGCGGAGTCAAGCATCTTTCCCAAGACCCGGGCAACGGCTTGCGAACCATGGGTTCAGGGGGCTTCGCTGCCAGCCTACGGATTCCAGGCTCCGGCTTGTTAGAATCTGTAGAAGAGTCTAAGGACTTTAAAAGAACAGATTTTCGGCCTCTGGGTTCGAAGTATCTGTAAAAGAGCCAAAGGTGGCCAGCCTACGGATTCCAGGCTCCGGCTTGTTAGGATCCGTAGAAGAGTCTAAGGACTTTAAAAGAACAGATTTTCGGCCTCCGGGTTCGAAGTATCTATAAAAGAGCCGAAGGTGGCCACCCTACGGATTCCAGGCCTAGGCTTGTTAGGATCCGTAGAAGAGTCCAAGGACTTTAAAGATAAACAGATTTCTGGCCTACGGGTTCGAAGCCTCTGTAAAAGAGTCGAAGGTGACCAAGTAATAAGGTTTCAAGGCTCCGGCCAATGAGACACTTTTAAAGTCCTAAGCGACCAGTATAAAACCCTGTAAAGGTAGATTCCACTTCGAACCTTAGAAAATCATAACATAAAACTATGTTCGAAGAACCCTACGAAAAGGTAGAATAGGGATATTGAGTGTTGTGCGAAGCATCGGTTTGTTCTGCGCGTCATTGTGTCCGGTGAACCTTTTTGCAATACAGAAGGTCCCCCACCCACAAGGAGGGGTAGGAGGGTAAAGAACAAACAAGATGCTTAGGGTGCAATTCACATTAATTCATCATACTCTTACATCAAGAGAAATTTTGCTCCAAGCCTAAGAAAAATCGGAGACCCTGTCGGTCTCTAGAGCTACCTCTCCGGCTACTCTGTCCTTCGGAGATCGAAGCCACCGAGATTGTCCTTTTTGTTCGAGTGCTTCTCTTCTTCTTCGAGGCTCGCAGTTTCTTCTGCTCCTCTTGAAGCTCGGCCCAAGTCAGAAGTCTTTCGGAGTTAGCCTCCGTAGGGTCTTCGGTCTGGTACTCCGAATCAGACCAATCCATATGTTTAGAGGATGAAGATGCCTTCTCTTTTTCCTCTTCCTTGATATAAGCTAAGACTTCTTGAAAAACCTCGAGGGTTACCTCCCCTTTGTCTCTGCGAGGAACAGAGAAGCGAGAGCGGTGGTAAAGCCTTAAGCTCTCGAGGCTTGCCCACTCTTTCCGGAGCCCTTTGTTAAAATCCAGTATTTCGAAGTCAGGTTCCGAAGGGCATGATAGAACCTAAAAGAGCAAAACACCCAAACAAGCTCTTCGTTTATAAACTTTTCATTAATGCAAGGGGCTTTACAAGATTTCTTATACATAATTGTCCTATGATCTAGACCTGCGGGTCGGTTGGTGGAGCAGGAGGTGTCGGAGCTGGCGAGGTTGGAAGCGGTGACCTTGTCTGCGCTTGCTTCTGCCGACGGGCCTCATCGATCCAAGCTTTAGCTGCGGCCTTGTGGTCTGTCTTCCAGGTTGACCGAAAGACTTCCCAGGCCGAGGCTACATTCGGCGAAGGATGCAACAAGTCCTCGGAGGCAAAGCTTCCGGGTGTCGAACCCCCGAACGGAGCGATAGGAATCTGAAGGGCTTCGAGGTGGCGAAGAACTCCAATTCCGGCGCACTGTCCGGAGATCTCTCCGTACTGGATACCAGAGTTCATCATCAGCGACGCCGCCACTTGGATCCTCTTCAGCTTCCGGTCGAGGGACTCACTGGCCACAGCAGAAGACGAAGGGCACATGGTGCCAAAATATTCCAAGGTACCCTGAAGGGCATCCAAGGTACGTTCTGCTACGTTGGCATTCTTCTTCTCTGCCATCTCCAGCCCTGTAGCGGTAGCAGACACTTCGGCCATCTGGGATAGCAAGGAGCTCTTCTGAGCCATCGCTTGCTTGAGAGAGCCTTGGAGCTCTACCAGCTGGGTGCTCAAAGTAGCCGCCGCCTGCCGGAGCTTCTCAACCTCAGCCCGGAGCACTAAGCACTCGACTTCAACTTCTTGGGCTGAAGTCCGGAGCGCGTCGCTGTCCTGCCTTGCGATTCGGAGGGCTTCGTCGGCTTCGGCCCTAGCCCTCCGCTCTTCGAGGACTTCTTCCTCCAACCGAAGTGCTCTCTCTTCAGAGCCCTTGAGCGTGGCTTGGAGGGTGATAACCTTCCGTTTGAGTCGATTGGTTTCGACCTCATTGGAAGTTGCCGCCGCTCTAGCAAGGACAAATTGCTGCAAAAAAAACAAGTACCAAGTATTTACAATTACTAATCAAAAATGGTTGCGGTGCTTTTTATACCTAAAGGGCAGCCCTTTCGAGGGCCATGTTGAGCACCGGGGCCCTGGCTTCGCTTAGAACGGAGACCAAGTCGGAGTTGGGAACTTCCTGGATTTTCTCCGACAAAGGCTCCAAGAGTGTCTGGAGACCCATTCGTTGCTCCAGAAACGGAGCCAGCAGAGGAAGCCAAGACAAAGCTTGGCGATCGTCTGTTGTGGCCTCTTCCTCCGAGTTGCTAGCCGAAGGCTCATTGGAAGAGGGTGTTGTCGTTGGGCCGGGAGGGAGTCCGAGGCTTGACATACTTTTGCCCCTCCCCGGCATGAAGACAAGCGGCTCGACTCCGGTGGCGGTAGCTCCTCCTTCGGCGGTTACCCCTTCGTCTGGAGTCGCATCGGCAGGAATGTCCCCAGCCACTGGAGCCGCATCAGCGGGGATGGCCTCGGCCACCGGAGCCGCGTCGGTAGAAACAGCCCCTGCCACCGGGGTCAGGGCGTCTAGCGGAGTCGAGGTGTCCATCGGAACCACGACCCTAGAAGAAGACGGAACTTCGTGCGTCGCTGGGGCTTCGTTGCCCCTCGATGTACCTGCAGTATCAAGGTATTTGGTGAGCATTTACAAGTAAAAATTGTTGCAGGAATCGACCAAGGCAAAAGATTCGAAGTATACCTTCGGAGGCACCATGAGGCAAAATCGTCGGGTCCTCCAGAACTTCGTACATCCGGAGGATCTCATCGATGTCGTCCCCCGAAGTCCTCTCTGGTGTGTTTTCTGCTGGAACCTCGACCTCCGCCGTGATCACCCCAGCTACGGGCAAGTTGGGGGCGACAGTGTTCGGCTCCGAGTTCACGACAGCGGGCACATGTGTGTGTGCCGAGTGTACCTCCACAACCTCCTGAGCAGAAGCTTCGGTTGGGACCCTTGCCGCATCTTCGTCGCCCTCCAAGAGATAGTTCTCGAAGGTCTTCGCCAGTTGGGCGCTAGAGTCCTCGTTCCCGGAATCCTCCGAAGCCGAGCTCCGAACGTCCAAGGATGAAGTAGACGAAGCGGGAGCCAGTTGCGGAGGGATCTTCGCCACCTTCTTCTTCTTAGGGGGGGGGTCTTGCTGGCCTTCTTCGGAGGCTCGGCGACGGCTTTCCTTTTCCGAGAAGCCGCTCCGGCCAGGTTAAAATCTGGCAGAGAAGGGGGCACCATCCTGAGAGCCCCCACACTCTGTTGGAGCGCTCCCAGCTTCCCACCAGCTCCAACCTCTTCTGCCTTTCATCCACCGTAGGGGCTCTGAGGACCCTTTCGGTGGCTCGAGTTATCTACTCTGGGGCTAATGCCAGTGGAGCCGCTGAAAAAAGGTAACATATTATAAGTATGTTATTTTCATCATCTAACATATTATTGCAGGAGTTGAAGTCTTACCTAGAGTTTGGAGCTCACCCTCCGAAGCTTGTTGAAACGCTATCGGCCAGGTGGCCCTAAGGGGTGGAATCCGAAGAGAAATGAACTCTTCGGCGAGGTCGCGCATGCTCATGCGGCTGGCCACTGAAGTCAGTAGCCCTAGCCACATTGAGAGAAGGCTACGGTTCGGCGTAACCTCCGCCTCCTTCCGGAACCAAATCTCCTGAAGGGGTCCAGCGAGAGGGGAGTCCTCTCCAACTTCGGCGTAGAACCACCGAAGGATCCAGTTGGTGTACCACCGGTCGTTGATGGCCTTCGCTGGAAAGTGTTGGGCGTGCTCCCTCCGCAGTTGGAAGTTGACGCTGCCGAAGGTTGTTATCACCTTAGTGTCCCCGGGGCCATCTTGCAGCTTCGGCTGGCAGATGGCTTCGTGGGTGGCGGCAAAGACTTCCGATCTCCCCTCGCACCCCTCGGCCTGAAGCGCCCATTCGAAGATAGCCAGGCGAGCGATGGCATTGGGAGACAGTTGAGGTAAGGTGATGTGGAATGTGTTCAGTACCTCAGATAAGAAGTTGATGGCCGAAAGCCCTAGGCCTGCCTCGAAGAAGGCCTCGAAGACCAAGACTTCCCAGCTTCGTGGCCGCGGAGTCGATTCCGCCCCGGGGACTTGAGTCCTCAGTCCAGTCCCCAGCTTCCCTTCCACGACCTCTTCAATGGACTCTGCAATGCTGGTGGATTGGCCGATGAGGAAGCTTTGGGGGATTTTCTTCTTGGATGGCGGGCAGATCTCCCGGGGGTTCTTGGGCCAGGCATCGCCCGGAGCCCCCGCCATTGCTGCTATGGCTGAGGCGGCCCATGCTTGCCTCTGCGCCAGAGTGCCTGCTGCCGCCGGCACGGTGTGGATGGTCCTCGCCATGGCTCGGTGGATGGAGAAGTTGTGAGAATTGAAGGTTGAAGGAAGAGAATCACGGATGCTAGGCACGGTAAAAAGTCTTGAGTAAATTCTAGTCCCCTTTTTATAACCGTCCGCTAGTTGATGTGCTTCGATCACATTCACATTGCAGGTTCGACTTCCGTCACTGGCAGGTGGGTCCCGAGAGTGGAACGGCGTGAGACCGCTGTATATTTCGACCGTTACCTTTTACAGAGTATAACGGCTACTTGCGCAGTAACGATTATAATTAAACGGCTCTTCACGACGTTTGGGCTTCGTAATGGTTCTCTTTCCCACAAAGCGTTCACACGGTGGTTAGGGGCTCGAAGCCGTGGTCCGAATGCTTCGGTGCAGAGATCCTCCGACAGACTGTAATGTGCTCAAGTTTTCTCTAAGTCTCAGAATATGAAAATATTCCTTGCGTATACTGCCTCCCTTCTGTACAGGTTAAATTCGGAGAGGCGTATTCGAGGGGCTACTGTTGGGGGAAAATGCTTCACTTTCAGGACTTAGAGATTAACAGTTCAAAAAGACTTACTAAGCTTCGGAGCTGATGGGCTCATACTCAAAGGTGGAGGCGTTAAGCCGAAGGGTGCCTCGATCTGAAGTCCGAAGGAGCCTTCCGCAAGATATGAGGCTCCGAAGCAGAGCGACAGGATTGATAAGACGTTTGGCTTATCCACTTACCTTGGATGGATTTTACCATTTTAACCCTGTTCAGGGTACCGAATAGTTTCCACTATGTCGGTTGTAATCAAGGGATAAATAGGTCTTTTACTTAGACATTTTTGCCTATAAATACCCCCCTCTTGATCACCCTGTAACAAGGATCAAATACTCAGCTATTCTAATACACACATTCGGACTACTTAAGCTATTATCCATTCAGAGGCTTGAGATAGTCCTTAAGCACAAGCTCACTGTTTGTCCGTTCTTGATCTCAGAGAACCTGTTAGCGTAATCTTTTATGCCAATAATTGTTTCGTGCTCCTGGCATAGGAATCCTTGGTGCTTGACCTCCGGTTCAACCCCAACAGGCTATGACTGCGCATCACCAACAGATCGGTCATCCAGCGCTACCCTCCAACATCTAGGATCAGCAGGCGCTTCTTTTTGCGCTTGCGATGACTGGCGTCCATCCATCCAGTGCTAGTGAGCGGTACCTCAACACCAGCGCATCTACTCACGTGTCCAATCAATGTGGTATCTTCTCATCGTTTTGTCCTATTTCATACCCTATGTCCACTACAATCGCTAATGGAGCTGGCCTACTGGTGACTCACGTGGCGACCATATCCCTCCCAGCTGACAAATCAATCTCTATCAACAATGTTCTTATTTCACCTTCTGTCATAAAAAATTTGATTTTTGTCGGGAGGCTAACGCGTGATAATAATGTTTCCATTGAATTTGATTCGTTTGGTTTCTCTATCAAGGATCTTCAAACTCGAATGGCGAAGCTCCGATGTGATAGCTCTGGCGATCTCTACCCTCTTCGGTTGACGCCTCCGGTTTATCTTTCGGCCACACCCACCACCGTCGAACTATGGCAACGATGTCTCGGTCACCCCGACCGTCGAATATCTACCACACTTCTGCAGTGATTTGGTTTCTCATGTAATAAGTCTGAACATCACTCTTGTCATTCTTGTCATCTCGGCAAACATGTGCGGCTTCCTTTTCAAAATTCCACCAGTAGAACTTTCTTTCCCTTTCAATTACTTCATGCCGACATTTGGACTTCCCCTATTGCAAGCTTCTCTGGTTACAAGTTCTATTTAGTTCTTTTGGATGATTTTACTCACTATGTGTGGACATTTCCATTGCGTCAAAAGTTTGATGTTTTTCCGTTCCTGAGATCTTTTCAATCTTATGTGCGTACTCAATTCGGTCTTGGTATTTTAGCATTGCAAACCGACAACAGCTGCGAGTTCATCTCCGCCGCAGTCCACAATCTTCTCTCCACCACTGGAACTACTCTCCGTCTCTCTTCCCCTACACCTCTCAACAAAACGGTAAGGTAGAACGTACCCTTCGAACAATTAACGATTGCATGCGCACTATTCTTCTTCATAGTGCAGCTCCCTTGGAATTTTGGGCGGAGGCCCTCTCGATGGCGACATTCCTCGTCAACCGACGTCCCTGTCTAGCCATAGGGACTACCACCCCCCACGAGCTGCTGTTCAGTGTTCCACCGGATTATACAGCTCTTCGTGTGTTTGACTCGTTATACTACCCCAACACGTCATCAACAGCCACCAACAAGCTGAGTCCCCGCTCCACGCCATGTGTATTTGTCGGCTACCCCGCCAAACACCGTGGCTACCGCTACTACGACCTCAGTACATGACACATCATTACATCACACCATGTCGCCTTCAACGAGAGTGTCTTCCTCGCCAGCACCTTCAGCGGCCTTCGATGGCTACAACCACGATGACGCAGATGTCTTGGTTCCTCCAGACCCGACAACCGCAACATCCACACTAGCCTTCATCGAGCGCTTGCTCCAACCTACATCGCCCCCTGCCATCGATGCATCGCCAACTCCGCCGGTTGCTCCACCTAACTCTACATCGTCGACACAGATCCCCCACCATCCCATGGTCACACGCGCGTGGGCTGGTATCCATAAGCCCAACCCGCGCTATGCCTTGGTATCCTCTATAGAAATCATCTCTCCTCTTCCAGGCTCTGTCCGTGCAGCACTACAAGACCCCAACTGGACTGGCGCCATGCAAGCAGAATATGTGGCTCTCCTTCGGAACAACACATGGGAGCTTGTGCCTCGTCCTCCGAATGAAAATGTGATCTATGGTAAGTGGGTGTTTTAGCATAAGCTGCACTCAGACGGCTCGCTGGAATGGTACAAGGCGAGATGGGTGGTTCGCGGATTTCATCAGCGACCGGGCATGGATTTCGGTGAAACCTTCACACAAGTTGTCAAGCCCGCAACTATCCGTGTTGTCCTCACGGCTGTGGCTTCCAAACAGTGGCCGACTCACCAACTGGACGTCTCCAATGTGTTTCTTCATGGCGATCTACAGGAGCGAGTCTACTGCCAGCAACATACTGGCTTCATTGATCCTAGCCACCCCGACATTGTCTATCTTCTTCGGTGCTCCCTATACGGTCTACGTCAAGCACCTCGCGCTTGGTTCATGCGCTTCACCAACTTCATCACTACTATTGGCTTCAAACAGACTCACTCGGACTCTTTCATTTTTTTCTTCAACCCAGGAAATGATATGGCTTACCTTATACTATATGTTGACGACATGGTGCTGTTGGGCTCCACAATACAACTGCTCCAGCACATCGTCTCCCAGTTTAAGTCTGTTTTTGCCATCAAAGATTTGGGGCCTCTGCAATACTTCCTCAGCATTGATGATTAGCGCTCCCACGACAGCTTATTCCTCTCACAATCTAAGTACGTCAACGATTTACTCGAGCGTACCGGGATGAGCAACTGCAAGTATGTCGCCACACCATCCGAAGCCAAGCAGAAGCAAATCTCACTCTGATGGAAAACTTATCTCCGAAGCTAGCTTCTACCATAGCATAGCTAGCACGTTGCATTACCTCACCGTAACTCACCCGGACATCTCCTTCGCTGTCCAATAGGTCCGTCTACACATGCACGCTCCTCACGACATTCATTTTGCGATAGTGAAACGGATCCTGTGGTTCATCAAAGGCTCACCAAGCTTCAACATTCTTCTACGCGCCACCACGACAACACAATTGACGGCATTCTCCGATGCGGACTGAGCAGGATGCCCAGATACACGTCGTCTGACGTCTGACTTCTGCATCTTCCTTGGTGACTCCTTAATATCGTGGTCGGCTAAGCGACAAGCAACTGTCTCCAGGTCAACTGTGGAAGCAGAATACCACGGTGTTGCTAATTCCGTGGCCGAGTGCTCTTTGTTACGCCATCTCCTCACCGAGCTTCACTGCGGAGTGGACAAGGCTACAATCATATTCTTCGACAATGTCTCTGCTGTTTACATGGCGAAGAATCTAGTACATCACAAGAGGACCAAACACATTGAGCTTGACGTCCATTTTGTGTGTGAGAAGGTTGCCATCGGTGAAGCACATGTTCTACATGTACCCAGCTCTCAACAGCTCGCAGATATCTTCACAAAAGGCCTATCAACGAACATCTTCTAGGAGTTCAGGCGCAGTCTTTGCATGGAAGGAGCGAACATCTTCCAGGAGTTCAGGCGCAATCTTTGCATGGAAGGAGCCAACATTGCGCCTGCGCGGGGTGTGTGTGTGTTAGCGCATACATAGCCTTTCTGCTGCTGCCGATAATGCATGCATGGCTACCATGTGCATCTCCAAATATTTATTAATGAAATCTATAAATACTTTTGCGCTACAACGGTCAGTTTTCTGACCATTGCGGGGTTGCTTGGGCTCCCCGAGGGCGCCCTGTCGCGCCCTGATTTATCGAAATCGGAACATTATTGAATTTCATGCTAAAAACAATAATACAAGAGGTTCATCATGCGACAATCGTACATACGAAAATGTTCATGGTACGCAGACCATATTTATTACATCAGAGTTTAATAAAAACAATAATAAAGATAATTAAAATGCATGAAGAATGCCTTCTTCAAGATCTTTTTGCTTGACTGGGTCGCTACTCCAGACCGTCTTCATAGTAGGCATCCTCTGTGGTGTTCAACGGGTATGAGTACAAAAAATACTCAACAAGCCACCGCAAATGCAGGTAATAATGCAAGGTAATAACAAAGGAAGGATAATTGGCTAAGAGTGCGGAAAAGTACATTTTCAGTTATTGCAGTTAATGTGGTCAAGTTTTATCATGTGGAAAGTAAACATGAATAACATCATCTAACTCGAGGAGTACGTTTTACCTCCTCGCACAATAGTCCTTACATGTCAAACTAGCATGCACATACATTCCAAAAGTAAACTAACTGTGGGATGTCACGCAACCCGCCCTTGACCGTGGGCTTGGCTTTTCGAAAAGATTTAAGACTCTGATCAGAGATGTACTACTGTACCCACAAGGCACGCACTCATCCCAAACGAGATGACCCATACCACGGGAACTCATGCCAAAACCTCAGCATGAAATGCTCCAAGCGATAACCACCCGCTCTAGGTTTCGCCGGTGCGCCGGGCCGCATCCCGGCTAACGTCACACACCCTTTTGCGCCACGTCGGTACAAGCCACCCGCAGGTGCTGCTTGACCCATCTCCAAATGGTGGCCTCGGTTTGGAACACTCCATACCTTAGTTAGGACTTACCCACTAGACTTGTGGTTAGTATGGAAGTGTATTGCAACGGATCCCGTAGACCGGTCCTTATAGTGCCCCAGGTGCTACCGACCAATGCCCTAGCTTGCACCCGGAACCCACCATGCATTCACTCACAACCACGACTCATCATCGACAGAATTCCAAGGATAAGAAGTGACGGGGATCATATAGTAGAACCATTTTGCTACGACTCATTTTTATTCTATAGCAATCGTGTCAATACATTGGACACTAGCTAATAATACTAATCATATGGTGACAAGGAGGTTAGGCGAGATAGCATGGCTTGGGTTGCACATCAAGGTCGGGGGATCCTAAATAAATATATTGTAAGGGTTTACATTGGACTAATGCATGTATAGCCTATGTGTTTTAGCGATAGTTTAATAAAAATAGGTTCAATATGCTCAAAAATGTTGTTTGGTGACTTGCCTTGTTCAGCGAATGGGGAGGGAGGAACTTCCGGGTAATATTCCGGCTCCTCGGCGGCATCGTAGTCTTCCCAATATAAATAAAGTAAAATGAAATAAATACCACATTCAAGTAAACAATATAAAATCACACAACACGCACATAGGTTTAAATTGGTTTAATTTAAAGGAAATCAAGTTGTTAAGTTTCTGAAATTTATTTTATAAATAATTTAAAAGGAATTATAATGAAATGTAGTCCTTTGTAAAAGGGTTTTAAATGTGGGTAACCTCATTTTAACCTTCTAATCAATTTAAGATGAAAGGTTCATGGGCAATTTAGTGGTTTTCAGTATATGAACAGAAATAAAATAAATATAAACTTTACTAAAATTTAAATAATTGAATTTACATTTTTACCCTAAGGGCATTTGAATACCTATTTAAATAATCATGAAAAATCCAAAGTAAACATACTGTTTTTATTGAACTAATGTGTAGAGAATAAAATTACAAAATTTCTGGAATTGAAATGACAATTTTTAGAGTTCAAATGCGCCAGATATGAATTTTACAAGTTTAAAATAGTTTCTAGAATTTATTTTCAAATTTAAAACGCCTCGGGTCCACGGTGAGCCAGGCCCATGGTGAACCCGCGCACTGTGCGCATGGATCGGTTGATCCAGAGCCGTTGGATCTGGATCCGGTGGCTAGGCGTGAGGCGGGAGGGGTTAAGTGATAATGGACGACCACGATTAAAACGCGCGAAAGGGTACAACATGGACGCACGAGATTGATTCATAGTTTCAAAAAGCGACCAACGGCTCAGATGGCCTGGTACCCCTTTGACCAGATCAAGGGCGGAGATTAAATCCCGGGGGCTTTAATCAGGACGCTCTGATCGCGATCGTGCGGCCAGGATTAAATCCAGCACGACACGCGCTAAGGGGGCCTGTACCCCCTTCGTCTTCGGCGATGGCGGGGTTTGGGTGTGGTGGCGACGGCGCCGACGAGGGGGCTAGGCCCTAGTTTTATGCGAAAATGGAAAGAGGAGGCTACGACGGTCATGATGGTACCTTCGACGGCGATGAAGGACGGCGGACGACGATCGGCGGTGAGGGTAGACGCGGAGGGCTCCTCGGGTGCTCGACGGCGACGTCGATCTTGCGGTCTCCTTGGCTAACGGAGGCGTGGCCGAGGTCGGGTGGTCGGCGACGCTCACGATTGTGGCGACGGCGTGAACGGAGGCGGTCTGAGGCGACGGCGAGCGGTGGCCGGAGATGAAGCAAGAGGGGAGCGCTAAAATGTGAATAACGGGCGTTCTGTTCGGTCCTGGACTACGAGAGCATGGGGGTCGATCGCGGTGGAGGCCAGGGGTATAAATAGTGGCGCCAGCGAGGGTCAGAGGGGGTCGCATGCAAGGAAAGCTGAGGGGGGTATTTACTCGCCGGCGAGGTTTTGCCATGCCGGTAAACGCGATCCGGGGGCTTAAACGCGTGCCTTAACGCGTTTAAATGGTCGGCGGGCCTCGGGTAATTAAATGCCGGCGTCGGTTTAATGGGAGGGGGAGCCGGCGACCAGATCCGAGGCGAGGTCATCGGCCGGCGGAGTTAGGGGGTTGGCGTGAGGTGGACGACGGTCCTGACAGGCGGGGTCCACCGGGCAGCGGGCACGGGCGCATCTGAGGGCGAGGCTGATGGGTGGGGTCGGGCTCGGGCGCGAGAGGGGGCGGTTGGCGCTGACAGGTGGGACCGGGGCGTCGGGCGTGCGTGCGTGAGGAGAGGGGGTCACTGACGGGTGGGGTTGGGCTGTCAGTCCGAGGTGGGCAAGAGTGATGGGCTGGGCCGGCCGGGAGAGAGAGAAAGGGAGAAGGGAGCCCGTTACTGTTTAAATAAATTTCTGATTAAAAATAATCATAGAAAATGGATTAAAATATTAAGGCTACTTCCAAAGTTGATAAAAATTTGTAAAAATTCTCAAAAATATATCTTGGCCTTGGGATCTCATAAAAAAATTTTCAGCTCCTGGTTTGGCCATTTCATCTAGGTTGTAGTTCAAAAGGGTAAAGGAGGGTATTGAAGGTATTTCCAAAATAATAAAATTCCAGGAAATTGGATTAAATAATATTTTTATTTCTCTGAAAATTTGGGGTGTTACAAACCTATCCCCCTTACAAAGAATTGCATCCTCGAGATTGGAGTGTTACTTGAATAGTTCAGGGTACTGGGCCTTCAGCTCGTCCTCCTTTTCCCATGTAGCTTCTTCGGCGGGGCGGTTGTTCCACTGAACCTTGCAGAAGCGAACTACACGGCTCCTGGTTACCCTTTCCTTGGTTTCCAAGATCTTGACGGGTTTCTCGATGTAGGTCAAGTCTTCTTGGACGTTGAGCTGTTGAAGATCGGCTTGCTCGGTGGGTACACGAAGACACTTCTTCAGTTGAGAGACATGGAACACATCGTGAACTCCTGCCAATGATGGAGGCAGCTCCAGTTGATATGCCACTACTCCTTGCCGTCGAAAGATCTAAAAAGGTCCGACGTAGCGGGGTGCTAGCTTGCCCTTCATGTTAAATATTTGAGTGCCACGGAGGGGAGTGACTCGGAGATAGACATATTCACCCTCCTCAAAGGTTAGGTCTCTTCGGCGGTTATCGGCGTAGCTCTTTTGTCGGGACTGGGCTATCTTTAATCGGTCCTTATGATCTTGACCTTCTCTTCAGCTTCTCTCAATATGTATGTCCCAAACAGTTGCGACTCTCCGGTCTGGTCCTAGAGCAGCGGTGTTCTGCACTTACGCCCATAAAGTGCTTCGAACGGGGACATTTGCAGGCTAGCTTGATAGATATTGTTGTAGGAGAACTCCGCGTAGGGCAAGTTCTTGTCCCACATTCCACCAAAATCTAGAGCGTAAGCTCTAAGCATATCTTCTAATATCTGGTTGACCCTTTCGGTTTCTCCGTCGGTCTGTGGATGATAGGCGGTGCTAAAGTTCAGCCGGGTGCCGAGTTCCTCTTGAAGGTTCTTCCAAAACTTGGAGGTAAACTGACTCCCACGGTCAGATACAATCTTCTTAGGAACTCTGTGAAGGCACACGATCTGGGTCATATACAACTCGGCCAACTTGGCGACGATGTAAGTTGTCTTGACGGGGATGAAGTGAGCCACCTTGGTGAGTCGGTCGACGATCACCCAGATAGAATCATGACCAGCTTGGGTCCTAGGCAGTCCCATGATGAAGTCCATTCCTATTTCTTTCCACTTCCATTCAGGGACCTTGAGGGGTTGCAACAGTCCAGCAGGTCTTTGGTGCTCTGCCTTGACTCGCCGGCATGTGTCGCACTTGGCCACATACTCAGCTATTTCCCTCTTCATGCTGACCCACCAATATTTCTCCTTCAGGTCTTGATACATCTTTGTACTCCTGGGATGAATGGAGTATAGAGTATCGTGGGCTTCTTGAAGGATGAAGGTCTTCAACTCAGGCTTGTCGGGTACGCATATCCGGTTTCCAAACCAGATGGTACCATGCTCGTCCTCGAAAAATCCGGGGGCTTTACCCTTTCGCATGTTCTGCTGGATCTCCAAGATGTCCGGGTCTTCCTTCTGCTCTTCTCGGATCTGGTCTATTAAGACAGGCCTAGACTCCAAGGCAGCGAGGTACGCTCGGGTGGTGATCCCTAAATTCAGCCTTTCCATCTCCTTGTATAACAAAGGGGCTTGGTCCTAAATCATGATGGCATTACAGTACCCTTTTCGACTAAGGGCGTCTGCCACCACATTTGCCTTGCCTGGATGATAATGGATGCCCAAGTCATAATCCTTGATCAGTTCCAACCACCTTCTTTGCCTGAGGTTTAGGTCTGGTTGGGTGAATATGTACTTGAGGCTTTTGTGGTCGGTGAAGGCCTCACACCGATTTCCCACAAGGTAATGTCTCCATATCTTCAAGGCATGAACCACAGCTGCTAACTCCAGGTCGTGGGTTGGGTAGTTTAGCTCATGCGGTCTCAGCTGTCGGGAGGCGTAGGGTATCACCTTCCCATCTTGCATCAAGACACATCCTAAACCTTGGCGAGAGGCATCGCAGTAGACGTAGAAGTCTTTCTGGATGTCTGGCAGGGTCAGGATTGGGGCTGACACGAGCTTCTCCTTGAGGGTTTGGAAGCTTTCTTCACAATCTGGGGTCCATTCAAACTTCACTTCTTTCTATAGAAGTCTAGTCATAGGCTTGGCGATCTTCGAAAAATTCTCAATGAACTGACGGTAGTATCCGGCCAATCCAAGAAAACTCCGGATCTCGGTCACGGTAGTGGGCTGCAGCCAGTTGGTCACTGCTTCCACGGTGGTTGGGTCCACTGCTATTCCTCCGGCAGATATGACATGACCGAGGAACTTTACCTCAGACGTCCAAAATTCGCACTTGCTGTATTTGGCGTACAATTGCTGTTCCCTTAGCTTTCCGAGGGTCAGACGGAGGTGAGTTTCGTGTTCTTCCTTGGTCTTGGAGTAGACCAGGATATCGTCGATGAATACCACGATGATTTTATCCAAGAACTCCATGAAAACATTGTTCATCATGTTCATGAAAAAGGTCGGGGCATTCGTGAGTCCGAACGACATCATAGTATACTCGTAGAGTCCATAGCGAGAGGTGAAGGCAATCTTGGGTATGTCCTCTTCTCTAATCCTCAACTGGTGATAACCTGACCTGAGGTCAATTTTGGAAAACACCGAGGATCCCTTGAGTTGATCGAACAGGTCGTCGATCTGAGGCAATGGGTATTTGTTCTTGATGGTTACATCGTTCAAGGCTCTATAGTCCACGCACATCCTTTTGGTATTGTCCTTTTTCATGGCAAAGATGACCGGTGCACCCTAGGGTGAGGTACTCGGTCGGATGTACCCTTTCTGCTCCAAGTCTTCGATGTTGCTCTTGACTTTGGCTAATTCATTAGCGGCCATCCGGTATGGGCGCTTGGAGATTGGAGTGGTCCCGGGGAGAAGTTCGATTCTGAATTCGATGTCTCGCTTGGGAGGCATTCCTGGCAGGTCCTCTAGGAAAACGTCCATGAACTCCTTGACTATGGGCACTTCTTCAAGGGCTAGCGAATGGAGGGACGCTTCAAGTGGTTTGCGACTGGTCATCCAAAAGGTGACGACTTCACCTTCAGGGTTGGTCACTGTGATGGACTTGTTGGCACAGTCAATCACTCCCTTGTGCTTCATCAACCAATCCATCCCTAGGATGAGGTCGAGTCCGATGCATTCTATGAGAACTGGCTCGGCCCGAAATAGTACTCCTAGGATCTCTATCTTAACCTTAGGACTGTATAAGTGGGCTAAGGTTTTATTGCCTGGAGTGGCAATCTTCATGGGGATGGATAGAGGGAGCACGTCCAAGTTGTGGGTTTTCACAAAGTCTTCCGAGATGAAGGAGTGTGTCGCTCCAGAGTCAAATAAAATCATACCTGGTACGGAATTTATGGTAAACGTACCGAGCACGACTTCGGGAGCCTCCTGAGCTTCCTCTGCGCTGACGTGGTTGATGCGGGCACGATCCACCTGGTTGGGTGCCGCGCCTTGGGGCTGCTTGGGGTGGGGACACTGGTGTGAATAGTGCCCTTCCTTCCGGCAGTTGAAGCAGACAACCGGCCTCCCTTGGCGATCCTTCAAGATCGGGGCCTTGGCGGCTGGCGTCGGCTGAGCGGCCGGAGCTGGTGGAGCGGGGCGAGGATGCCCAGCGTTGGATCCACCGGCGGCATGAGGCGGCCTGTAGGCGAGCCGAGGATGGTAGGCGGGCGCTGGTGGAGGAGGAACGAAGCGGGGCCTCTAGGAGTTCGCCTGTTGATGCTTGAAGGCGATCATCTTCCTCTTCTTGAGGTCCAACTTGTTCTGCTCAGTCTCTTGGATGAGCGCTTTATTGACTAGCCATTGGAAGTCGGTGTAGTCAGTGGCGACGAGCTGGATGGACAGCTCATCCTTGAGTCCCCGGAGAAACTTGGCCTGGCAGAGGGCGTCGGTTCGCACTTCTTCCGGTGCATAGCGAGCCAGGCGGTTGAATTCATGGAGGTACTCCAAGACAGTTCGGCTGCCTTGTTGTAGGTCGTGGAACTCCTCCTGCTTCACCGCGATGACTCCGGCGGGGACGTGGGCGGCGCGAAAGGTGATGGTGAACTCCGCCCATGTCACCACGTGGTCCTCGGGCTAGTGAGGAGCCATCCTAAATAGCACATGTTCTACATGTACCCAGATCTCAACAGCTCGCAGATATCTTCACAAAAGGCCTATCAACGAACATCTTCTAGGAGTTCAGGCGCAGTCTTTGCATGGAAGGAGCGAACATCTTCCAGGAGTTCAGGCGCAATCTTTGCATGGAAGGAGCCAACATTGCGCCTGCGCGGGGTGTGTGTGTGTTAGCGCATACATAGCCTTTCTGCTGCTGCCGATAATGCATGCATGGCTACCATGTGCATCTCCAAATATTTATTAATGAAATCTATAAATACTTTTGCGCTACAACGGTCAGTTTTCTGACCATTGCGGGGTCGCTTGGGCTCCCCGAGGGCGCCCTGTCGCGCCCTGATTTATCGAAATCGGAACATTATTGAATTTCATGCTAAAAACAATAATACAAGAGGTTCATCATGCGACAATCGTACATACGAAAATGTTCATGGTACGCAGACCATATTTATTACATCAGAGTTTAATAAAAACAATAATAAAGATAATTAAAATGCATGAAGAATGCCTTCTTCAAGATCTTTTTGCTTGACTGGGTCGCTACTCCAGACCGTCTTCATAGTAGGCATCCTCTGTGGTGTTCAACGGGTATGAGTACAAAAAGTACTCAACAAGCCACCGCAAATGCAGGTAATAATGCAAGATAATAACAAAGGAAGGATAATTGGCTAAGAGTGCGGAAAAGTACATTTTCAGTTATTGCAGTTAATGTGGTCAAGTTTTATCATGTGGAAAGTAAACATGAATAACATCATCTAACTCGAGGAGTACGTTTTACCTCCTCGCACAATAGTCCTTACATGTCAAACTAGCATGCACATACATTCCAAAAGTAAACTAACTGTGGGATGTCACGCAACCCGCCCTTGACCGTGGGCTTGGCTTTTCGAAAAGATTTAAGACTCTGATCAGAGATGTACTACTGTACCCACAAGGCACGCACTCATCCCAAACGAGATGACCCATACCACGGGAACTCATGCCAAAACCTCAGCATGAAATGCTCCAAGCGATAACCACCCGCTCTAGGTTTCGCTGGTGCGCCGGGCCGCATCCCGGCTAACGTCACACCCCCTTTTGCGCCACGTCGGTACAAGCCACCCGCAGGTGCTGCTTGACCCATCTCCAAATGGTGGCCTCGGTTTGGAACACTCCATACCTTAGTTAGGACTTACCCACTAGACTTGTGGTTAGTATGGAAGTGTATTGCAACGGATCCCGCAGACCGGTCCTTATAGTGCCCCAGGTGCTACCGACCAATGCCCTAGCTTGCACCCGGAACCCACCATGCATTCACTCACAACCACGACTCATCATCGACAGAATTCCAAGGATAAGAAGTGACGGGGATCATATAGTAGAACCATTTTGCTACGACTCATTTTTATTCTATAGCAATCGTGTCAATACATTGGACACTAGCTAATAATACTAATCATATGGTGACAAGGAGGTTAGGCGAGATAGCATGGCTTGGGTTGCACATCAAGGTCGGGGGATCCTAAATAAATATATTGTAAGGGTTTACATTGGACTAATGCATGTATAGCCTATGTGTTTTAGCGATAGTTTAATAAAAATAGGTTCAATATGCTCAAAAATGTTGTTTGGTGACTTGCCTTGTTCAGCGAATGGGGAGGGAGGAACTTCCGGGTAATATTCCGGCTCCTCGGCGGCGTCGTAGTCTTCCCAATATAAATAAAGTAAAATGAAATAAATACCACATTCAAGTAAACAATATAAAATCACACAACACGCACATAGGTTTAAATTGGTTTAATTTAAAGGAAATCAAGTTGTTAAGTTTCTGAAATTTATTTTATAAATAATTTAAAAGGAATTATAATGAAATGTAGTCCTTTGTAAAAGGGTTTTAAATGTGGGTAACCTCATTTTAACCTTCTAATCAATTTAAGATGAAAGGTTCATGGGCAATTTAGTGGTTTTCAGTATATGAACAGAAATAAAATAAATATAAACTTTACTAAAATTTAAATAATTGAATTTACATTTTTACCCTAAGGGCATTTGAATACCTATTTAAATAATCATGAAAAATCCAAAGTAAACATACTGTTTTTATTGAACTAATGTGTAGAGAATAAAATTACAAAATTTCTGGAATTGAAATGACAATTTTTAGAGTTCAAATGCGCCAGATATGAATTTTACAAGTTTAAAATAGTTTCTAGAATTTATTTTCAAATTTAAAACGCCTCGGGTCCACGGTGAGCCAGGCCCATGGTGAACCCGCGCACTGTGCGCATGGATCGGTTGATCCAGAGCCGTTGGATCTGGATCCGGTGGCTAGGCGTGAGGCGGGAGGGGTTAAGTGATAATGGACGACCACGATTAAAACGCGCGAAAGGGTACAACATGGACGCACGAGATTGATTCATAGTTTCAAAAAGCGACCAACGACTCAGATGGCCTGGTACCCCTTTGACCAGATCAAGGGCGGAGATTAAATCCCGGGGGCTTTAATCAGGACGCTCTGATCGCGATCGTGCGGCCAGGATTAAATCCGGCACGACACGCGCTAAGGGGGCCTGTACCCCCTTCGTCTTCGGTGATGGCGGGGTTCGGGTGTGGTGGCGACGGCGCCGACGAGGGGGCTAGGCCCTAGTTTTATGCGAAAATGGAAAGAGGAGGCTACGGCGGTCATGATGGTACCTTCAACGGCGATGAAGGACGGCGGACGACGATCGGCGGTGAGGGTAGACGCGGAGGGCTCCTCGGGTGCTCGACGGCGACGTCGATCCTGCGGTCTCCTTGGCTAACGGAGGCGTGGCCGAGGTCGGGTGGTCGGCGACGCTCACGATTGTGGCGACGGCGTGAACGGAGGCGGTCCGAGGCGACGGCGAGCGGTGGCCGGAGATGAAGCAAGAGGGGAGCGCTAAAATGTGAATAACAGGCGTTCTGTTCGGTCCTGGACTACGAGAGCATGGGGGTCGATCGCGGTGGAGGCCAGGGGTATAAATAGTGGCGCCAGCGAGGGTCAGAGGGGGTCGCATGCAAGGAAAGCTGAGGGGGTATTTACTCGCCGGCGAGGTTTTGCCATGCCGGTAAACGCGATCCGGGGGCTTAAACGCGTGCCTTAACGCGTTTAAATGGTCGGCGGGCCTCGGGTAATTAAATGCCGGCGTCGGTTTAATGGGAGGGGGAGCCGGCGACCAGATCCGAGGCGAGGTCATCGGCCGGCGGAGTTAGGGGGTTGGCGTGAGGTGGACGATGGTCCTGACAGGCGGGGTCCACCGGGCAGCGGGCACGGGCGCATCTGAGGGCGAGGCTGATGGGTGGGGTCGGGCTCGGGCGCGAGAGGGGGCGGTTGGCGCTGACAGGTGGGACCGGGGCGTCGGGCGTGCGTGCGTGAGGAGAGGGGTTCACTGACGGGTGGGGTTGGGCTGTCAGTCCGAGGTGGGCAAGAGTGATGGGCTGGGCCGGCCGGGAGAGAGAGAAAGGGAGAAGGGAGCTCGTTACTGTTTAAATAAATTTCTGATAAAAAATAATCATAGAAAATGGATTAAAATATTAAGGCTACTTCCAAAGTTGATAAAAATTTGTAAAAATTCTCAAAAATATATCTTGGCCTTGGGATCTCATAAAAAAATTTTCAGCTCCTGGTTTGGCCATTTCATCTAGGTTGTAGTTCAAAAGGGTAAAGGAGGGTATTGAAGGTATTTCCAAAATAATAAAATTCCTAGAAATTGGATTAAATAATATTTTTATTTCTCTGAAAATTTGGGGTGTTACAAACTTATCCCCCTTACAAAGAATCGCATCCTCGAGATTGGAGTGTTACTTGAATAGTTCAGGGTACGGGGCCTTCAGCTCGTCCTCCTTTTCCCATGTAGCTTCTTTGGCGGGGCGGTTGTTCCACTGAACCTTGCAGAAGCGAACTACACGGCTCCTGGTTACCCTTTCCTTGGTTTCCAAGATCTTGACGGGTTTCTCGATGTAGGTCAAGTCTTCTTGGACGTTGAGCTGTTGAAGATCGGCTTGCTCGGTGGGTACACGAAGACACTTCTTCAGTTGAGAGACATGGAACACATCGTGAACTCCTGCCAATGATGAAGGCAGCTCCAGTTGATATGCCACTACTCCTTGCCGTCGAAAGATCTAAAAAGGTCCGACGTAGCGGGGTGCTAGCTTGCCCTTCATGTTAAATCTTTGAGTGCCACGGAGGGGAGTGACTCGGAGATAGACATATTCACCCTCCTCAAAGGTTAGGTCTCTTCGGCGGTTATCGGCGTAGCTCTTTTGTCGGGACTGGGCTATCTTTAATCGGTCCTTATGATCTTGACCTTCTCTTCAGCTTCTCTCAATATGTATGTCCCAAACAGTTGCGACTCTCCGGTCTGGTCCTAGAGCAGCGGTGTTCTGCACTTACGCCCATAAAGTGCTTCGAACGGGGACATTTGCAGGCTAGCTTGATAGATATTGTTGTAGGAGAACTCCGCGTAGGGCAAGTTCTTGTCCCACATTCCACCAAAATCTAGAGCGTAAGCTCTAAGCATATCTTCTAATATCTGGTTGACCCTTTCGGTTTCTCCGTCGGTCTGTGGATGATAGGCGGTGCTAAAGTTCAGCCGGGTGCCGAGTTCCTCTTGAAGGTTCTTCCAAAACTTGGAGGTAAACTGACTCCCACGGTCAGATACAATCTTCTTAGGAACTCTGTGAAGGCACACGATCTGGGTCATATACAACTCGGCCAACTTGGCGACGATGTAAGTTGTCTTGACGGGGATGAAGTGAGCCACCTTGGTGAGTCGGTCGACGATCACCCAGATAGAATCATGACCAGCTTGGGTCCTAGGCAGTCCCATGATGAAGTCCATTCCTATTTCTTTCCACTTCCATTCAGGGACCTTGAGGGGTTGCAACAGTCCAGCAGGTCTTTGGTGCTCTGCCTTGACTCGCCGGCATGTGTCGCACTTGGCCACATACTCAACTATTTCCCTCTTCATGCTGACCCACCAATATTTCTCCTTCAGGTCTTGATACATCTTTGTACTCCTGGGATGAATGGAGTATAGAGTATCGTGGGCTTCTTGAAGGATGAGGGTCTTCAACTCAGGCTTGTCGGGTACGCATATCCGGTTTCCAAACCAGATGGTACCATGCTCGTCCTCGAAAAATCCGGGGGCTTTACCCTTTCGCATGTTCTGCTGGATCTCCAAGATGTCCGGGTCTTCCTTCTGCTCTTCTCGGATCTGGTCTATTAAGACAGGCCTAGACTCCAAGGCAGCGAGGTACGCTCGGGTGGTGATCCCTAAATTCAGCCTTTCCATCTCCTTGTATAACAAAGGGGCTTGGTCCTAAATCATGATGGCATTGTAGTACCCTTTTCGACTAAGGGCGTCTGCCACCACATTTGCCTTGCCTGGATGATAATGGATGCCCAAGTCATAATCCTTGATCAGTTCCAACCACCTTCTTTGCCTGAGGTTTAGGTCTGGTTGGGTGAATATGTACTTGAGGCTTTTGTGGTCGGTGAAGGCCTCACACCGATTTCCCACAAGGTAATGTCTCCATATCTTCAAGGCATGAACCACGGCTGCTAACTCCAGGTCGTGGGTTGGGTAGTTTAGCTCATGCGGTCTCAGCTGTCGGGAGGCGTAGGGTATCACCTTCCCATCTTGCATCAAGACACATCCTAAACCTTGGCGAGAGGCATCACAGTAGACGTGGAAGTCTTTTTGGATGTCTGGCAGGGTCAGGATTGGGGCTGACACGAGCTTCTCCTTGAGGGTTTGGAAGCTTTCTTCACAATCTGGGGTCCATTCAAACTTCACTTCTTTCTATAGAAGTCTAGTCATAGGCTTGGCGATCTTCGAAAAATTCTCAATGAACTGACGGTAGTATCCAGCCAATCCAAGAAAACTCCGGATCTCGGTCACGGTAGTGGGCTGCAGCCAGTTGGTCACTGCTTCCACGGTGGTTGGGTCCACTGCTATTCCTCCGGCAGATATGACATGACCGAGGAACTTTACCTCAGACGTCCAAAATTCGCACTTGCTGTATTTGGCGTACAATTGCTGTTCCCTTAGTTTTCCGAGGGTCAGACGGAGGTGAGTTTCGTGTTCTTCCTTGGTCTTGGAGTAGACCAGGATATCGTCGATGAATACCACGATGATTTTATCCAAGAACTCCATGAAAACATTGTTCATCATGTTCATGAAAAAGGTCGGGGCATTCGTGAGTCCGAACGACATCATAGTATACTCGTAGAGTCCATAGCGAGAGGTGAAGGCAATCTTGGGTATGTCCTCTTCTCTAATCCTCAACTGGTGATAACCTGACCTGAGGTCAATTTTGGAAAACACCGAGGATCCCTTGAGTTGATCGAACAGGTCGTCGATCTGAGGCAACGGGTATTTGTTCTTGATGGTTACATCGTTCAAGGCTCTATAGTCCACGCACATCCTTTTGGTATTGTCCTTTTTCATGGCAAAGATGACCGGTGCACCCTAGGGTGAGGTACTCGGTCGGATGTACCCTTTCTGCTCCAAGTCTTCGATGTTGCTCTTGACTTTGGCTAATTCATTAGCGGCCATCCGGTATGGGCGCTTGGAGATTGGAGTGGTCCCGGGGAGAAGTTCGATTCTGAATTCGATGTCTCGCTTGGGAGGCATTCCTGGCAGGTCCTCTAGGAAAACATCCATGAACTCCTTGACTATGGGCACTTCTTCAAGGGCTAGCGAATGGAGGGACGCTTCAAGTGGTTTGCGACTGGTCATCCAAAAGGTGACGACTTCGCCTTCAGGGTTGGTCACTGTGATGGACTTGTTGGCACAGTCAATCACTCCCTTGTGCTTCATCAACCAATCCATCCCTAGGATGAGGTCGAGTCCGATGCATTCTATGAGAACTGGCTCGGCCCGAAATAGTACTCCTAGGATCTCTATCTTAACCTTAGGACTGTATAAGTGGGCTAAGGTTTTATTGCCTGGAGTGGCAATCTTCATGGGGATGGATAGAGGGAGCACGTCCAAGTTGTGGGTTTTCACAAAGTCTTCCGAGATGAAGGAGTGTGTCGCTCCAGAGTCAAATAAAATCATACCTGGTACGGAATTTATGGTAAACGTACCGAGCACGACTTCGGGAGCCTCCTGAGCTTCCTCTGCGCTGACGTGGTTGATGCGGGCACGATCCACCTGGTTGGGTGCCGCGCCTTGGGGCTGCTTGGGGTGGGGACACTGGTGTGAATAGTGCCCTTCCTTCCGGCAGTTGAAGCAGACAACCGGCCTCCCTTGGCGATCCTTCAAGATCGGGGCCTTGGCGGCTGGCGTCGGCTGAGCGGCCGGAGCTGGTGGAGCGGGGCGAGGATGCCCAGCGTTGGATCCACCGGCGGCATGAGGCGGCCTGTAGGCGAGCCGAGGATGGTAGGCGGGCGCTGGTGGAGGAGGAACGAAGCGGGGCCTCTAGGAGTTCGCCTGTTGATGCTTGAAGGCGATCATCTTCCTCTTCTTGAGGTCCAACTTGTTCTGCTCAGTCTCTTGGATGAGCGCTTTATTGACTAGCCATTGGAAGTCGGTGTAGTCAGTGGCGACGAGCTGGATGGACAGCTCATCCTTGAGTTCCCGGAGAAACTTGGCCTCGCGGAGGGCGTCGGTTCGCACTTCTTCCGGTGCGTAGCGAGCCAGGCGGTTGAATTCATGGAGGTACTCCAAGACAGTTCGACTGCCTTGTTGTAGGTCGTGGAACTCCTCCTGCTTCACCGCGATGACTCCGGCGGGGACGTGGGCGGCGCGAAAGGTGATGGTGAACTCCGCCCATGTCACCACGTGGTCCTCGGGCTAGTGAGGAGCCATCCTTAATAGCGTGGGCCTCATGCCTCCAGATGTGATGAGTCATTGTCAACGATAGTCAAAGAGGACAGAAGAAGAGAGGAGATCTGCTGCGTCATGGGCCGCATGTGACTCAGGTACACGAGCAGCGAGTGACTGTCGGGCTGGCCCAATCTGGGTACATGGGCTAGGAGCAGCAGAAGACCCACTGGGCTGTTGACCAGGATTGACTCAGGTACACGGGCGGTGAGCGATTGCCGGGCTGAGAGAGCTGCGGAGTCGGGCCGGCCCAATCCGGGTACCTGGCGCAAAGTTAGTGGAGGCTTTGTCAGTTTCGACGCAAAATTGACAACCGCTGATCTTGTATCAGACTGTCCAAAAGGGAAGCCGTAGTCGCTACGAAAGCTTAGCTTCCGGATAAGTCATTTGTAAATAGGAGTTTTCTATTTTGTCCCTAGGCCCACAGTCAGTCAGTCGAGTCTGTAAAAATATCCTAAGGGCAGTCTAGTCTTTTCCTATTATTTCAGTGTCCGTAAAAACCCTAAGGGGCTGGTGGAATATTCCTAGTCATTGGGTAGCCTATAAATAGGGCCCCAATCCCTAGGGTTAGGTCACCCTTTCAAGAAATCACTTTTTAACCAAGGATTGGGTCATTTTTCCTGCGTTCTCTCTCCTGTTCCCTACGTGCGCCGCCAGGAACGTTCTCCTGTTCTTTGTGATTTCATCTCGTTCTTCTCAGATCTGGATGATTTTATTCATGTTGATTGCGTGTGCAACAGTTCATTAATAGCTCTGCAGTTTCGTTTTGCGTGCAGTCATTTTATTCCTGAGTGAAAGCTTCTCTTGCTGTTTCGCTTCTGTTCTTCACGTGAATACTAGTTCTTGCTGCTGCAACTAGTACCTACTTCCTGTAGCCACAATACTCTAGCCTTGCTTTTTCCTATGTAGCCTTTTTGATCGAGTAGATAGGGCCAAGTCACTTTTCTGGCTGTTTCTGGCGAAGCACCCTTCTCAGTTCGAAGTCCCTTAGCTCCGTGAGGCAGGCTTCGATCTGGCATCTTCGAGGGCTTTGTTTGAACTTCAACTTCGTTTTGTGTACTGTGATTCTTGCATCGAAGTATGTTTTGTGCTTAGTGTCCGTTAGCTTGGCATACTTCGACAGTCTTTACGAAGGTGTACTCCGACTCGAGCTTTTCGAAGTCAATACTTCGATAGGCTTCGAAGTTGGCTTCGAAGCATGTCTCTCTTGACTTCGCTCGGAGTATTGTTCTGAGGTCTTTTTGCTGTCATTTTCGAGGGTCTCATTGTGTAAGTTCGGAGTTTGTCATTCAAAGTTAGCCCTCGGATCGGAGGTCACAACTTTGGTTGTCATACCTCGATCAAGCTAGCTTCGAAGGTAGAGTGTAGGCTTCGATTACTTCTTGCTGCTGTGTGTTTGGCTTCGCTTGTTTCTCGAAGGTAGCTTCAATACGTTCATACTTCGCTCACTGCCACACTCGAACTAGGCTAGACTTCAACAAGGGACTCTGAAGCAGGCTTCGCCAAGTTCCGAACAGGAGAAAGATTTTGAACAGTAACTTCTCATCCCATTCCTTGTGTACTTAAATTATTCTACTGAGAAGTTTGATCTGCCATGTCTTGAATATTTTGTTTATCTGCCTATTAGCACTGTATTGGTGTTTCTCTGTTTTGACACCGGTTGTTTCTAGGCTAGATACTTTTAGACTTAGGCAATCTGTTCACGCCTTGTTGCTTAGTCTCTTGAGGAGCGTTGGGTGTTGGGAGCAGGCCATTGATTCGAAAGAATTTTTTAGGTGCCCATTCACCCCCCTCTGGTCGCTACTTTTGGTCCTACAAGTGGTATCAGAGCCTGGTTAGGGTTTTTCCATACCTTAACCGGTTCTAAACCCTAGTAGTGATCATGACGTCTCCTGGCAAGGTCTCGTCCTTGGAAGCCTATGGCTATAACTATTGGAAGACTCGCATGCGAGCCTATTTTATGAGCCAGGGTTCAGACATATGGGACATTTGTGTTCACGCTATGTTTGTTATATTGCCAGTCGCTGAGCATGGTACTACTAGTATCATTGCCCAGCATCTGAGCAATAGTAAGGCTGTGAACATTTTGTTTTTTGGTTTAGGTCCCACTGAGTTTGAGCGTGTGAGCCATCTCTCCACTGCGAGAGAGATCTGGGCTACCCTCAAGGCACACCATGAGGGAACTGCTCAGGTCAAGGCTTGGCTCTATCAGACCTACCGGCGTGAATATGAGAACTTCACACAAAAGCCGGGTGAATCTGTTGAAGCGTTGTTTGGTCGTTTTCAGTCGATCATAAACAAGCTTCGGGACAACAAGGCTGAGGGTGCTCAGTTAGTCTCAGATCACGAGCAGGCGCTCAAGGTTCTCCATACCTTGGACCCAAAGATCTGGGAGATCAAGGTATCCTCTATCATTGAGAGCACCTCTTATGATACCTTGACCATTTCTGAGTTATTTAGCAAGCTGAAGGCTACTGAGGTTGATATCCAGCTGAGATCAAATCTCACTAGCTCTGGATCAAAATCTCTGGCCCTTGCTACACCTTCTGTTGATCCCTCTTCTGTGAGCTGTGCTTGGTTCTCTTTGATGTCTATCACTGAGGACCAGCTTGAGTCTTTGGGAGATGATGATTTGTGTCTCTTTAACAACCGGGTGCGTCGTGTTTATGACAAGAGAATGTTCAAGAGACACGGCACAAAATCCGGGTGCTTTGAGTGTGGTGATCCAGGACACTTCATCGCCGACTGCCCCAAGCGCAATGGACACAAGAAGGGCACCAGTGGTGGCTTCCACGACTCCGGCAAGCACGACAGCTCTTCCTTCAACAAGGGCAAGCCGAAGACCAGATTCTTCAGAAAGGCCTTGAAGGACTACCGGCGAGAGAACAAGAAGCGCGACAAGGCCTTCTTCACCGAGATGGAGAAGAGCTACTCCAAGCGGTCCACGTCTTCTTCCTCTTCATCGAGTTCAAGCGATGAGGAGATCGTCATCAGGATGGGGAAGGACAAGGACGATCCGGTGGGCCTCTGCTTCATGGCCTTCGGGGACAGACCAAAGAGCTGCTCACATCAGCGTCGAAGATCCCGCAAGAGCTTCTGCTTAATGGCTCTTGGGGATAAGGAAGAGAAGAGCTCCTCTGATGACTCCGACGACGATGACAACAAAAAGGTATCATCTTATGAACGTGAAATTGTTGATTTACTTGAGAGCAATCGTCAGGAGTTGAAATATCGAGAAAAACTGCTTAGGGGGGCTAAGAAGAGGATAGATGAGTTAGAGAGTGAGCTTGCCGTGGCCAATGGCAGAATTGAGAGTCTATGTTCTTCTCCTTGCTTGGGTGATAGCAGTGAGTGCCCAAAGTGTGAGGTGCTTCTGTGTGACCTGTCGACTCTGAGTTCCAGGTACACAGAAAGGGTTGATGAGAGGGACGCTTTGGCCACTGAGCTTGAAAGCACTCAGCTGGAGCTGAAAGATGCTCAAGTCACTATCGTCGCACCCTGTGTTGATTGCCCATCTCATCTTGCTGTCTTAGCTGAGCTAAAAGCCAAGGGCGATGAGCATTTGGGGGATTTGAAGAGAGTGAGAGCTGAGCTTGCGTAGACTAGGCTAGAGCTTGAGACACTGTCAGTTCCACCCACTGTCTATGAGAACTGTCTGTCTCTTAGATTGGAGTTTATTAAGATGAAAGCCGAGAAATCTGTCCAGGTAGATAGCGAGTGTGAGACCTGCTTGTCTCAGGTGGAGGTACTAGCTTCCTTGAGAGAGGAGTTAGCTGATTCTCAGAATGAGAACTTTTACCTCCGTTCTATCCTGAGTTGGATCAGTGCCCGAGAGCCACAGCTTGGCATGATGATCTGGCAGTTCAAGAGGCAGGATGGGTTTGGGGTAGGTTACACCTACACCAAGGCTGACTTTGAGAGTGCCATTAGCCGGGCAGTGGAGTGGAGTAAAATGACTCCTGAGTAGAGATATCCCAAGACTCACTCCACTGAGTCTTTCCAGGCTAGTCAGCCCAAGAATGGAGTTATCCAAGAACAGCCCAAAGCTCCACCCAAGAAGCCCATCTAGGTTCCAAAGCCCAAACACCTCCACACTTCTCTAGACTCTCTTCCTAGACCCTCTCAATCCAAGAAGACAACACCAAACACCACTAAGCCTAAGAACCCCAAGACTCAACCACATCCCAAGAAGCCCACCTACCATTGCCAGTATTGTCAGAGAGATGGGCATCTTGCGGAGTTTTGCTTCAGGAGGAAGCGGGTTGAGAGAGCAGAGAGAGCTTGTGGTGGTCAGGAGCAGTTCTACCAGTACAGTAGGGTGGTAGACTGCGTGTTCCTCGACGCGGGGAGAGGCTAGAGGCCAGGCCACGTCATGTAGGTGGTGGTAGAGGAGACGGCTTTCGTGCCCGTGCTCCAGATGGTGGTGTTCGTTCCGGCAGAGCTCCAGGCCATTTTGCCTACGGCCCTGGACCTCGTGGCCGAGGTCTTAGGCAGAACTGAGGACCGCGCTTTGAGTCGCGTGTTGGTCCAAATTCTTATGATGATTTCTGCTTTCCGTCTTTTGAGCAGATGGCTCGACACTGGTTTAGCTCTTTTGCTAAACCTGGTGCCGGACCATTTGCTCCCACTTACAACCACTAATTGTGCAGGATCGGGGACTAGAGGACATTTGGATCATGGACTCAGGATGCTCTCGCCACATGACGGGACATCGCAGATGGTTCTCCAGTCTCACTCCTCCGAGCTCCAAAGAGTACATCACATTCGGGAACAGTGGTCAAGGGAAAGTAAGTGGCATTGGCTCAATTCGCATTTCAGACCATTTTTCTTTGAAGAACGTTGCTTTGGTTGGAAACTTGAACTTCAATTTGATTTCTGTTTCGCAACTTCTTGAGGATGGTTTGGAGGTGTGTTTAAGAAGGGCAATTCTTCTGTGTTTGATTCTAGAGGGTCTTTGATTTGCCAGATCTTACCATTCGGTAAAGTTTTCTGAATTGACTTCTCTAGTTCTTTTGGCCCTTCTCGCTATTTGATAGCTGGATCTTCTTCTGAGCTTTGGAAGTGGCATAGGAGGTTAGGTCATTTGAGTTTTGATCTGCTAGTCAGGTTAAGCTCTATGGACCTCATCCGAGGATTGCCCAAGCTTAAAATGGAGAAAGATCTAGTTTGTCATCCCTGTCATCATGGGAAAATGGTTGCCGCTTCTCACTCACCTGTGACTCAGGTGATGACTTCGTATCTGGGCGAGCTATTACATTTGGACACTGTCGGTCCAGCTCGGGTACGCTCAGTCGGTGGGAAGTGGTACGCACTTGTCATTATTGACGACTTTTCTCGATTCACGTGGGATTTCTTTTTGGAGTCTAAGGATGAAACTTTTCAGTTTGTTCATGACCTGATTTTGAAGCTGAAGAATGAGAACAATGGTCGGATGCGAGCAATTCGCTCCGACAACGGCTCTGAGTTCAAGAACTCTCAGTTCGTCAGCTTCTGTAGTGATCAAGGTCTGGACCATCAGTTTTCTTCTCCTTACACTCCCCCATAGAACGGCGTTGTGGAACGAAAGAACCGCACGCTAGTCGAAATGGCCAGGACGATGCTCGATGAGCACATGACTCTTAGGCATTTTTGGGCTGAAGCCATGAACACGGCTTGCTATCTGGCCAACCGTATTTTTCTTAGAGCTTACATTGGTAAGACTTCATATGAGTTGCGGTTTGGCAGACAGCCCAAGGTGAGCCACTTGCAAGTGTTTGGCTGCAAGTGCTTTGTGCTCAAGAAGGGAGAGCATTTGGACAAGTTTGAGTCTCGTTGCTGGGACGGAGTTTTTCTTGGTTATGCACTGCATTCTCGAGGTTTCCGTGTTTGGAACCTCGAATACCAGCAGCTTGTCGAGACTTGTGAGGTTTCTTTTGATGAGTTCTTGCCTTCTTTGACTCCTTCTTTTGAGCTTTCTGGTGATAATGAGCTCGGAGAGTCCATCTTCGAGGAAGATGAGGATACTCCAGCTGCTGATGAGGGTGGGCCTTCTGCACCCCCTGTAGAGCCCACACCTTTTGAGACTTCGACTGAGGACGAGGGCGGACCTCTGATCACTTCTTCCACTTCGATTGAGCCCCCTCAGTCGAGTCCAGAGGGGTCAGCTGCTGACTCCGGTGATGTGACTTCAGATCACTACAGAACCCGAGCAGTTCAACGTGACCATCCCTCAGAGCTCATCATCGGTGATTTGACTGAGAGAACTTTTCGTTCATCGGGTAACTCTCTTGCTATGTTTGCCGAATCTGCTTTTGTTGCATCTTTTGAGCCCAGAGATATTTCTCATGCTCTTTCCGATTCTAATTGGATTAACGCTATGCAAGAAGAGCTTGAGAATTTTTTCCGTAATCGGGTTTGGATACTAGTTGAGCCGCCACCAGGATGCAACCTCATAGGCACCAAGTGGGTGTTCAAGAACAAGCAAGGGGAAGATGGGGTTGTGGTGCACAACAAGGCTCGATTAGTTGCCCAGGGTTTTTGCCAGAAGGAGGGTATGATTTTGAAGAAACCTTCGCCCCTGTTGCCCGTCTTGAGTCCATTCGCATTCTCTTAGCTTTTGCCGTTTCGAAGGGTTTTAAGCTTTTTCAAATGGACGTCAAGAGTGCTTTTCTGAATGGGTACATAGAGGAGGAAGTTTATGTTAGGCGGCCCCCCGGTTTTGAGAACCCTAAGTTTCCTCGACATGTTTTTAAGTTGCAGAAGGCTTTATACGCGTTGAAACAAGCCCTCGGGGCTTGGTATGACCGGTTGAAGCAGTTTTTGTTGGGGAAGGGCTTTGTGATGGGTTCGGTGGCTTGGTATGACCGGTTGAAGCAGTTTTTGTTGGGGAAGGGCTTTGTGATGGGTTCGGTGGATAAAACTCTTTTGTTGCTCAAAGATGCTTCAGATTTCTTAGTTGCTCAGATTTATGTGACGATATTATCTTTGGCGGTACTACTAATGTTCTTGTGTCCAAGTTTTCTGAGTAGATGCACAGTGAGTTCGAGATGAGCCTCATGGGTGAGCTCAAGTATTTCTTAGGGCTCTAGATCAAGCAGACCAAGGACGGCACCTTCATCCACCAAGGTAAGTACACTCGTGAAAGGTTGAAAAAATTTGACTTTGGTGGAGAGTTGAAGCCGCAGATGACCCCGATGGGCACATCTGGGGGTCTGGACAAGGATGAGAGAGACGTCAAGGTCAACGAGAGGGAGTTTCGAGGGATGATCGGTTTGCTGCTGTACTTGACGGCGACAGGACCGGACATACAGTTCGCCGTAGGACTTTGCACGCGCTTCCAGTCTTCACCACGCGCATCTCATCGGCAGGCTGTCAAGCGTATCTTCAGGTATCTCACTTATGCGCCAGATCTCGGTCTTTTCTATTCAGCATCATCATCTCTTGATTTATCTGGCTTTTCGGACGCCGACTTTGGTGGGTGCTGGTTGGATCGCAAGTCGACTTCCGGTACTTGCCAGTTTCATGGTTCTTCCCTTGTCTCTTGGTCTTCTCGAAAGCAATCTGGAGTTGCTCTTTCGACTACTGAGGCTGAGTATGTAGCTGCTGCTAGCTGCTGCTCACAGTTGGTTTTGATGATTTCCACTCTGCGAGATTTTGGGTTGTTCTTTCCTACCAGAGTTCCTTTGTTTTGCGACAGCACCAGTGCTATTAGTGTAGCGTAAAACCCTTTTCTCCATTTAAAAACCAAACACATTGATGTGCGCTTTCATTTTCTGTGGGATCAATATGGAAAGGTGTCATTGACCTTGTTCATGTTGATACCCATCATCAGTTGGCTGACATTTTCACCAAACCCCTAGATCAGTCTACCTTTGAGCGTTTACGAGGGGATTTGGGTGTTGTGTATCCTTTCTTGGATATTTTGTGTCAGTTTTCTTTCATCTTTACACTTTTCTTGAGTCTTTTTTGTGTGCGTTCATATCATACATACTCACATATCACACTTTTGAGCCTACTTCTGTTATATGATTGAACTGCTTTACTTATTCTAGCTGGTACATGCTTTTGATTACTTGTTGATGATCATGCTTTGCTTCAGTTCATTCGATATGTCTAATCTCTATCATATGCATGGCTTTTGTGCTTTAAACTTGAAAAATGATCATCATTGCTTCTGGTAACTAGCATGTGTAGGCTGAGTACTTTTGCTATCTGTTACATGCCTTGTAGCTAGTTCCTCACATAGACGCAGATATGCAACTTGGACATCTTTATGCTTTAACATGGAAAATGTGCTATAAAAATGATAAAAATCAAAAATGAATGAAAATTCCATGCCTTTTTATGCTTGAGTTGAAAAGATCCAAGTGGGTTTGCTTTGTCGCATTGCATTGTTCTGGACTGCTTACCATAGCACTTTGGTATGAACTAGGACAGTGTAGTGTATGCCAAGACCAATGTCTTAAGCTTCCGATGGTCCAGTTCTGGCCTAGGCTTGACTTGGTCGGTTAGCATAAGGGTTGACATGCAAATAACCCATGGCAAAAATGAAAAAGCCTGAAAATTAAAAAGACAACAAGTTTGCTGAAGCACTTTGTTTTGGACAATGCTTATCTTGGTAGATATCAGTTAGCTTCTGCATCTCATGCTTTACCTTGCTTGTTAACTGGAAAATGTGGTGATGCCTTTGTTTGCAAAAACTGAAAATGGCGTGCTAAATGACTTTCTTTGGATATCATCTGTTGTACTGATTATGCCATGTGACTTCGACAGTATGTCTTTTGCTATACTTGTTAGATGTTGTAATTGCAGTCAATCATATCTGAGAAGCATGCTTTCTACACTCCACTTGCACCCCAGTTGCATTCATTACATATTTTGAGGGGGAGTTGCATTTCAGGGGGAGTCTGTGTCCTTTTCGAGTGCTTGATGAGTTCACTTGTCAACAAGGGGGAGAAATTTTGGGATAAGAGTTTAAGGGGGAGTTTTTTGTCCTGATTGTCCTTACTCTTTTGATATCCTTGTTGATGATTCTGAGATCGCACTCTTTTCACATTTTGGTTAACCATAGTGATCACTTCTTGTTTTTGTTTGGCTTTTTGATCATTAGGGTTAAACTTTTTACTTTATTTTTCTTCTTCTTTGTTTTCTTGTGCCTTTGAGAAACCAAGGGTTGGTTTCGGTGTTTTGTGATGAGTGATTGACAGGATTTTACCCTCTGTTCGAAGGGTACCTCCGAAGGGTGTTCGGAGGCTGTACCTCCGGAGGGGTTTCGGAGGTTGTCATCGAAGTGTGTTCGGTGTTTGCTTGCTGCAGCTGTTGCAGCGAAGTGTGCGTGTCGGAGGGGTCCGACAGTACACGATGACTGGGTTTGTACCGAAGGCTTCGGTACTTTAGGCGGTACACCGGAGTGTGTACCGAAGGTTGCTAACCCGGAGAGGTCTCCGGAGTATTGGATACGCTTGTTTGCTTGTCTGTGGTGCGCAGGGACTTCGGAGGCGACAGACAAGGTGCGCAGCAGGTGAACCTGGGTCAAGCGGGAGGCTTGATGCCAGGGGAGCAGGGAGCTCCGTCACGGTGGCTGCGAAGGTGGTCCGGGTCGGTCCTCGGGTCGAGGCGTGCCAGGTGAAGGCAGAGAGTGCAGAGCGTGGCTCCGGCTGAAGGTGCTCCGAGACAAAGTCCTCGGAGGCGAGGCACTTCGAAGGTACTCCGGATGGAGTGACTTCGGAGTTGGTTGGAGCAAGTCCTCTACGGAGGCAAGGAATTCGAAGTGTGCTCCGGAAGGAGACATTCGAAGGTGCCCGACGAAGGTCTCAGAAGTCGAGGCGCATCGAAGGCATGGTCCGGGTGAGGCTCGTTGAGGAGTGTGCTCGGGGAGAGACACTGCGATGAAGTGCTCATGGAATGCTTCGTGCGGAGGCCTTGGACGAAGGAGGGACTTCGAAGGGTGGTACTCCGAAGGTGGGGCTTCGGAGTGAGGAAGGCTTCGGAGCGAGGCTAGCTCCGGAGCAAGGTTGACTTGAGGTGCTTCGGCCTGCATGGCTTCGGTACACGGACTGACGGAGTTCGAGCTGGGTGAAGCTGCGAAGCCGTGGTGATCCACTCCGGAGGTGTTGGTGCGAAGGACCAAGGGCTTTGACGGCTTCGGCTCAAAACCGTCACTGTATCGGAGGCCATCTTCGGCAAAGCGAAGGCCACCAGGCTCAAGGCTTCTCGCCGAAGCTACCGCACCCTCGCGTGCGAAGGGAGGATTCCAGAAGGTCAAAGACTGCAAAGGCTGACACTGTCTGTTCTGTAAAAGGCTGACACTGTCCCCTCTGCAAAGCTGACAGAGAAGCCTCCAGAATAAAGGTGGACTACCTTTTGTACCCCTTAGTTCTGTAGAGTCAAATCCTTTGTAAACCCTAGGGGTAGTGTAGTCAATTCCTTTGGGTGAACTGTGGGCTATAAATATGGGGGCTCGGTAGGTAACATTTAACACTTTGAGCATTTACTGTTGAGCTCCTGTAGCCACACACTTCGTTGTATTTCATCCAGAGTTCAATTTATTTTGTGTTCCTTGTTCAAGGGGCGAAGCCCTGCGTCTCTGTGCTTTTTGCTTGAGCTTGCGTTACATACTTCGCTAGTTGTAGTGCACCGAAGCCTGTCTAGGTGAAGGTTGTTTGTTCTGCGAAGTGTGTTTTCAGTGTGCTGTCGCTCTGTGTAACTTGAGGCCAGACCTCACAGCTTACTGGTGAAGCCCTGATCGAGGCCCGTTTTGCTTCTTGTGTCGAAGCCCTTAGCGTAGTCCATTTGTGTGCATTTAGACCTTCGTGTACGAAGCCCAGCACCAGTTGCTGCTGCCAAGTACTTGGTCGAAGTCCTCAGTGGGGTGTCCACTCTTGCGAAGGGTGAAGTGCGAAGCCTGCTCAAAGCACCCTGGGTGCGGAGCCTGCACTGACTTAGCAGAGTAGATTTTCGAGGTTTGTTAGTGGAGCGAAGTCTTCTTGGCTTCGAACTTTTGCTCCTTCGAAGCCTGTGTTCGGAGCTGTCAAAGTACCTCCGAACCAGACCTTCGAAGGTTGTGTTCGAAGCTTGTTCCGCAGAAGACAGAACCAAACCGAAGGCTAGTTTTTAGCCCGAAATTTTAAAAGCTCCCATTCACCCCCCCTCTGGTCGCCGTTTCCGGTCCAACAATTGGTATCAGAGCAGGTTAAGATCACCAGTTGACCTTAACCGATTTTGTGATCTGTTGGCGACATGGATAGAGGCAGTAAAATTCCTCTGTTCGATGGGACAGATTTTGCTTACTGGAAGGTGCGCATGGAGGCTTACTTGTTAAGCCAAGGAAATGCAATTTGGGAGATTGTGGACTCACAATACTCCATCCCTGAGACTCGCACCTCTCAGACTGAGAAGGATCAGTATAATGCCAATTCCAAGGCAAGAAATATACTGTTCATCGGTTTGAGTAGAAGTGAGTTCGATAGGGTGCAGCACCTTAGGACTGCTAGGGAGATTTGGACAACGCTCACTGTCTTTCATGAGGGCTCTACTCAGATTAAGGCCAGGCGCCAAAGCACCTACAATCAACAGTATCAGCTGTTTGTGCAGGCACCTGGTGAATCTATAGATGCCATATTTTCTCGCTTTGACGCGATAGTGAGTAACTTGCGATCCAATGGGACGCTTGCTTATAGTGATCATGATAGGGCTATCAAGCTTCTCTATGCTCTTGACCGTAGCATATGGGAAGTAAAGATATCCAGCATTGAGGAGTCCACAGGTTATGACACATTGACCTGTGATGAACTCTTTAGCAAGCTGAAGTCCACAGAGATTGCCAAGGCATCTCTTGCAGTGCACAGAAGCTCTTTGCCACAACCATTAGCATTGGTTTCTAGCACTAGCCGTGGCACCACTGCAGAACCAAGCACATCTGGTACTTGTGTTTTTGCAGATGGTTTTGCTTTATCCTCTCTGGTCTCCGTCACAAAGGAGCAGGTGGACACTCTAGCTGATGAGGAGCTTGCTCTCATTGCCCGGAGGTTCACCCGTTTTCATCATGAGAGACGGGATCAGAGGAGAAGTGGTTTTAGTGGTTGCTATGAATGTGGTGACACCTCTCATATTAAGGCCAATTGCCCCAAGCTCAAGAAGAAAGATGAGAGTGAGCGCCCTAAATACCACAAGAAAGAGAGGAAGCCCTTTGTGAAGGGCAAGCGCGGCAAGATGGCTAAGAAGGTAGCCAAGGCAGCTTCCAGAGCGTTTGTTGCTGCTCTCAGCGACATCGACACATCCTCAACTGAGGAGTCGAGCTCTGAGGAGGAGGAGTCCCCAAGGAAGGAGGACAAGAAGGACAAGAAGGGAAGGGACTTCACCGGCCTTTGCTTCATGGCCGACAGCGATCACAGCAGCGATGAGCTTGACTCATCTGAGGTAAACCTATCATCTGACCAGCTACTAATTAAATTAGATGAGCTGAATGAAGTAGTGCTTGGTCAGGATAGATTACTTGTGCAAGCCGCTAGAGAAAGAAAAGACCTTAGACTTAGGCTAGAATCTGTTTCTACTGAATATGCCATGCTTAAGTCTAAGTTTAATGATGCTGAATGTGAGTCCTGTTCTGTTGTCATGGGTGAGCTTGCTCAGTTGCGTTCTGTTCATGCTCAAACTCTTTCTGAGCTTGAGACTGCACAGAAGCAGCTTTTGGAGGTGGATTCTAGACCTCATGATATTATTGATTGCATGAACTGCTCTTTATTACGCGAAAGCATTAATTTACGTGATAAGCATGTTCATGATTTGGAGGCTAGATTGGAGAGGGCCGGTAGTTCTAAGGATGTGCAGCCTGTGTGTGACACTTGCATCACCCTTAAGGACCAGCTGGGCACTGCTAGAGAGCGAGATGAGAACCTCATGTCCGAAAATGAATACCTTCTTTCTGTGGTTAATAAATGCACTGAGGGAAAGGGTAGGATGGATTTGCTCTTGGCCAAAACCAAGTTGTGTGCTGACAGAGCAGGGGTAGCTCTAGGTTTGGGTTTTGAGAGGATACCTTCAGACAGTAAGACCAAAATTGTTTTCTCCTCTCCCACTACCCTAGAGAAAGAGAGAGCTCTGTTAGACACCCCACCAGCCAAAAAGCCTACCCATCCACCAAAGAAAACCACTCCTCCTGCCAAGAAAAATCCTCCCAAGAAAATCACTCAGAGAAAACCCAAGGAGCCTGTGAGAGTTGCTCCTGTGACCCATGAGAGTGCCCCCAGGAGAGTGTTTCATTGTTCATATTGTCAGCGGGCGGGTCATTTGGTTGGGTTCTGTTTTCGTCGCATCAAGGATGAGCGACTTTCTCAGGCGATGAGTTACCAGGACATGCATTACCCATCTTTAGGTATGCATGAGTCTGAGTTGTACTATCGTCCTGCTTTTGAGGCTCCTCGTGCTTCTCGGAGAGGTTTTGCTCCTCGAGGTGTTCACTATGTTCCATATGGTGATAGACCTCGGGCTAGCAGATTTGTACCTCATCAGAGTAGGAGACCTCGACATGTTGTTCGTTCACAGCATGTAGGTAGACCTCGCACTTTGCATCAGTCTGATTATTATGTGCGTAGACCGCCTGCTTTTACTGTGCCTACTACTCGTGTCACTCAGTGCTGGATGCCTCGTCATTATTTCACTCACCCCAGCACTGAGCGATCGAGACATTCTCATCATGTGTAGGCGACAGATCGAGGCTTGGAGGGCACGTGGATCATGGACTCCGGTTGTTCGCGCCACATGACCGGAGATGCAGCATGGTTCTCCAGCCTCACCACAACCAAGCAAAGGGAACACATCACCTTCGGAAACAATCGAAGGAGTAGAGTGAAAGGTAAAGGTGTGGTAAGAATTAATTCGAACTTCACTCTCAAAGATGTTGCTTTGGTTGAAAATCTGGGATACAATTTGCTGTCTGTATCTCAGTTGCTTGATGAGGGCTTCGAAGTGCGATTTTATCGCGATACTTCGCAAGTGCTCAATTCTGATGGCGTTGTGGTGTGTAAGATCTTTAGAGTTGGGAGAGTTTTTGGAGCAGATTTTTCAGAGTCATCTGGTTCTTCTCATTGTCTTGTTGCACATTCGACTTCTGAGCTTTGGAAGTGGCATAGGAGACTAGGGCATATGAGCTTTGAGTTGCTCGCTCGTCTGAGCGCCCTAGGCCTGATCCGAGGATTGCCCAAGCTCAAGTTTGAGAAGAATTTAGTTTGCGCTCCATGTCGACATGGAAAAATGATTGCCGCTTCGCATTCGCCAGTCACCACAGTGATGACTGAACAACCCGGAGAACTTCTCCATATGGACACTGTAGGTCCTTCTCGGGTTAGTTCTTTAGGCGGCAAGTGGTATGTTCTAGTAATTGTCGACGATTTCTCTCGCTACTCTTGGGTCTTCTTTCTTGCCAGCAAGGACGAAGTGTTTTCACACTTTCGGAGCTTGGCTTTGAGACTTTTTACTGAACTCCCTGGTGCATTAAAATTCATTCGAAGCGATAATGGCACCGAGTTCAAAAACAGTCTTTTTGTTGACTTTTGCATGGAGCATGGCATAGAACATCAATTCTCTGCTCCGCGGGTTCCTCAACAAAACGGTGTTGTTGAGAGAAAGAACCGCACTTTGGTTGAGATGGCTCGGATGATGCTTGATGAGCATAGGACTCCTAGAAAATTCTGGGCTGAGGCCATGAACACTGCTTGTTACATCTCTAACTGAATCTTCTTGCACTCAATTTTAAATTTAACATCTTATGAGCTGCGTTTTGGGAGACAGCCCAAGGTTACTCATCTTCGAGTTTTCGGCTGTCGCTGCTTTATCCTAAAACGTGGTAACTTGGATAAATTTGAGTCGCGCTCTTCTGACGGGATCTTTTTGGGTTATACTACTCATGGTCATTCTTATCGTGTTTATAACTTGGAAACTAACACTGTCATCGAGTCATGTGATGTGACTTTTGATGAATCAACCCCCTCTGTTAGTTCTGCTTTTGAACAGGCAAATGAACACGACATGGAACAGACCTTATTCGAAGACGAAGATCCCGGAGAATTCGAGGATGATCCCCTTCTACCCTCGACATCAACCCCCGAAGCTGACCCCGCTTCAACTACTTCGGCACGAGGTCCCGAAGCGACTACCTCAACATCGGTCATCTTGGACCACTCCAACGCACAAGTTGAGGGGGAGACTGCATCCCGCCGCGAGGCTCCACACCATGTTCAAAGGATGCACCCTCCCGAGCAGATTATTGGTGAGCTTGATCAAAGGGTAACACGTTCTCACGCTCATTTCACTAATTCTGCTTTTGCTGCTTCTTTCGAGCCTTTAGATGTTAGCCATGCACTTTCTGATTCTAGTTGGATCAATGCCATGCATGAGGAACTTGAAAATTTTGAGAGAAACCAAGTCTGGACTTTAGTTGATCCTCCACCAAATGTTCATTTCATTGGAACAAAATGGATTTTCAAAAACAAACAAGGAGAGGATGGTTCTATAGTTAGAAACAAGGCTAGACTTGTAGCTCAGGGCTTTTCTCAACTAGAAGGGATTGATTTTACTGAAACTTTTGCACCTGTTGCTCGCCTTGAGGCCATTAGGATTTTGCTTGCCTTTGCGACATCCCGGGGATTCAAACTCTATCAAATGGATGTCAAAAGTGCTTTTCTTAATGGCTTCATAGGTGAAGATGTTTATGTAAAACAACCCCTGGTTTTGAAAACCCCAAGTACCCACATAAAGTCCTTAAACTTCATAAGGCTCTTTATGGACTCAAGCAGGCCCCTCGGGCGTGGTATGATAGACTTAAGTCTTTTCTGCTTGAGCGAGGGTATTTGATGGGATCTGTTGATAAAACTTTGTTTACTCTCAAGCATGGCAAAGATTTCCTCCTAGTGCAGATTTATGTGGATGATATCATCTTTGGTGGCTCTTCTCATGCTTTGGTTGCCGAGTTTGCAGATACCATGAGCAGGGAATTTGAAATGTCAATGATGGGTGAACTCACCTTTTTCCTTGGTTTGCAAATCAAGCAAAGCAAACAAGGTACTTTTGTCCACCAGACAAAGTACACCAAGGACCTGCTCAAGAAGTTCGACATGTCCGATGCGAAGCCCCTCGCCACTCCAATGGCTACATCTGTAGCATTGGACCCTGACGAAGATGGAGAAGCCGTAAATCAGAAGGAGTTCCGAAGCATGATCGGATCCCTCCTCTACTTGACTGCCACGAGGCTGGACATACAGTTCGCAGTGTGTTTGTGCGCTCGTTTTTAGGCTTCACCACGAGCTTCGCACCGCCAAGCGGTAAAGCGCATTCTAAGGTATCTCAAACACACCCTTGAATTTGGCATATGGTATTCAGCATCTTCATCTTTATGTCTTCGAGGTTATTCCGATGCGGACTTTGCTGGGTGTAGAATTGATAGGAAGAGTACCTCTAGTACTTGTCATTTTATGGGTACTTCACTGGTTTGCTGGTCTTCCCGCAAACAGTCTAGTGTTGCACAATCGACGGCTGAGGCCGAATATGTTGCTGCAGCTAGCTGTTGCTCTCAGATTTTGTGGATGACTTCCACTTTGCGGGATTTCGGGTTAGAATATAAGAGTGTTCCACTTTTTTGTGATAACACTAGTGCTATTTGTATTGCAAACAACCCGGTTCAGCACTCCAGAACCAAACACATTGATGTACGGTATCACTTTCTCAGAGATCACAATGAGAAGGGTGATATTGAACTTCAATATGTTGATACCCAACACCAGCTTGCCGATATTTTTACAAAACCCCTCGATGCTTCTCGATTTGCTTACTTGCGTGGGGAACTTGGCATTTGTCACCCTTACGGCATTTTGTGAGGGGGAGCTGTTTTAGATGGATGTGCTTTTGCTAATTGTGCTGAAATTGCATTTACATCTTTTGCACTTATATGCCTGCTTTTAACTCATGAAATCGTGTCAGCTCAGCTCTTTTTAATTTATCTGAAACTTTCATGTGCATGATGTTTTATTTTCAAAATCAAATCGTGCTCACTGCTTAGTCTTGAATCTAGCATGTTTAGGCAGGACTGCTTTTAGCTATCTTTTATCTGCTTGATAGCAAGACATATTTCTTTGGATGCTAAAAATTGCAACTTGAAAAATTGTTCTCTATTTTCATGGATATTCATAAAGTACCAAACAATTGGTTCACTTGGTTAAAATCAAAAATTCCATGATTTGCATGCTTTAAGTTAAAAGATCCAGGTGGGTTTGTTTGTCGCACTACCCTATTCTAGACTGCTTACCATTGCACATTGGTCTGAACTGGAATAGCGTAGTGTATGCCAAAATCTATGTCTTAAGCTTCTTATGGCTTTCATGCCTAGGCTTGGCCGGATTGGAAAGTATAAGGTGGACAAACAAATAACCCCTGGCACTAAGAAAAGAACAACAAAATTCATTGATTATCAAGTTTGCTTTTCAAGCTCCATTTGAATTGGACTTGTCTGTCTAGAGTAGAAATTGACTAGCTTTGCGCAGTCCTTGCTTGTCTAGTTTCCTTGACTAAGTGGTGATACTTTTATTTCAAAAATGATCAAATCTCATGCTTCATCATGCTTTTAGAGAATATTAATTTGAGCTGAGCCCATGATCATTGGTGTTTTGGTTGGCATATTTTTGCTTCATATGTCTTTGCCATTCTGCTCAATTTGAAGCTTTGCATCTTTTACAAGCTCCTTGATGCTTGCATTGCCAAAGGGGGAGAAATTCCTCGTTCTCTGCCGCAAGGGGTATAATTTCCAAAGGGGGAGAACATTTGACATAAAGGGGGAGAAGGTTCTTTATTGCCAAAGGGAAAATTTAACTCAGGGGGAGTTTTTATTGCCGAAGGGGCCTTTTACTCTTTTGAAAAAGGGGGAGGAAAATTCTTCTGTCAAGTGACACGATTTGGCTCTTTTCTGAGTTTTTATGGTCACTTGTGTGCTGAAAATTTTTAAATTTTCTTGAACTTGGATTTGATTGTCAATGCACTCATCAAGGGGGAGATTGAGAAACCAAGGGTTGGTTTCGGTGTTTTGTGATGAGTGATTGACAGGATTTTACCCTCTGTTCGAAGGGTACCTCCGAAGGGTGTTCGGAGGCTGTACCTCCGGAGGGGTTTCGGAGGTTGTCACCGAAGTGTGTTCGGTGTTTGCTTGCTGCAGCTGTTGCAGCGGAGTGTGCGTGTCGGAGGGGTCCGACAGTACACGATGACTGGGTTTGTACCAAAGGCTTCGGTACTTTAGGCGGTACACCGGAGTGTGTACCGAAGGTTGCTAACCCGGAGAGGTCTCCGGAGTATTGGATACGCTTGTCTGCTTGTCTGTGGTGCGCAGGGACTTCGGAGGCGACAGACAAGGTGCGCAGCAGGTGAACCTGGGTCAAGCGGGAGGCTTGATGCCAAGGGAGCAGGGAGCTCCGTCACGGTGGCTGCGAAGGTGGTCTGGGTCGGTCCTCGGGTCGAGGCGTGCCAGGTGAAGGCAGAGAGTGCAGAGCGTGGCTCCGGCTGAAGGTGCTCCGAGACAAAGTCCTCGGAGGCGAGGCACTTCGAAGGTACTCCGGATGGAGTGACTTCGGAGTTGGTTGGAGCAAGTCCTCTACGGAGGCAAGGAATTCGAAGTGTGCTCCGGAAGGAGACATTCGAAGGTGCCCGACGAAGGTCTCAGAAGTCGAGGCGCATCGAAGGCATGGTCCGGGTGAGGCTCGTCGAGGAGTGTGCTCGGGGAGAGACACTGCGATGAAGTGCTCATGGAATGCTTCGTGCGGAGGCCTTGGACGAAGGAGGGACTTCGAAGGGTGGTACTCCGAAGGTGGGGCTTCGGAGTGAGGAAGGCTTCGGAGCGAGGCTAGCTCCGGAGCAAGGTTGACTTGAGGTGCTTCGGCCTGCATGGCTTCGGTACACGGACTGACGGAGTTCGAGCTGGGTGAAGCTGCGAAGCCGTGGTGATCCACTCCGGAGGTGTTGGTGCGAAGGACCAAGGGCTTTGACGGCTTCGGCTCAAAACCGTCACTGTATCGGAGGCCATCTTCGGCAAAGCGAAGGCCACCAGGCTCAAGGCTTCTCACCGAAGCTACCGCACCCTCGCGTGCGAAGGGAGGATTCCAGAAGGTCAAAGACTGCAAAGGCTGACACTGTCTGTTCTGTAAAAGGCTGACACTGTCCCCTCTGCAAAGCTGACAGAGAAGCCTCCAGAATAAAGGTGGACTACCTTTTGTACCCCTTAGTTCTGTAGAGTCAAATCCTTTGTAAACCCTAGGGGTAGTGTAGTCAATTCCTTTGGGTGAACTGTGGGCTATAAATATGGGGGCTCGGTAGGTAACATTTAACACTTTGAGCATTTACTGTTGAGCTCCTGTAGCCACACACTTCGTTGTATTTCATCCAGAGTTCAATTTATTTTGTGTTCCTTGTTCAAGGGGCGAAGCCCTGCGTCTCTGTGCTTTTTGCTTGAGCTTGCGTTACATACTTCGCTAGTTGTAGTGCACCGAAGTCTGTCTAGGCGAAGGTTGTTTGTTCTGCGAAGTGTGTTTTCAGTGTGCTGTCGCTCTGTGTAACTTGAGGCCAGACCTCACAGCTTACTGGTGAAGCCCTGATCGAGGCCCGTTTTGCTTCTTGTGTCGAAGCCCTTAGCGTAGTCCATTTGTGTGCATTTAGACCTTCATGTACGAAGCCCAGCACCAGTTGCTGCTGCCAAGTACTTGGTCGAAGTCCTCAGTGGGGTGTCCACTCTTGCGAAGGGTGAAGTGCGAAGCCTGCTCAAAGCACCCTGGGTGCGGAGCCTGCACTGACTTAGCAGAGTAGATTTTCGAGGGTTGTTAGTGGAGCGAAGTCTTCTTGGCTTCGAACTTTTGCTCCTTCGAAGCCTGTGTTCGGAGCTGTCAAAGTACCTCCGAACCAGACCTTCGAAGGTTGTGTTCGAAGCCTGTTCCGCAGAAGACAGAACCAAACCGAAGGCTAGTTTTTAGCCCGAAATTTTAAAAGCTCCCATTCACCCCCCCCTCTGGTCGCCGTTTCCGGTCCAACAGCCTTGTTTTCGTGTTTCCATAGTTGCTTGCAGATACTGAAGAACTGAAGAAGTGAAGTGTTGACAATGCACTCATCAAGGGGGAGATTGAGGAGCCATGCTGAATAGCGTGGGCCTCATGGCCCCAGATGTGATGAGTCATTGTCAACGATAGTCAAAGAGGACAGAAGAAGAGAGGAGATCTGCTGCGTCATGGGCCGCATGTGACTCAGGTACACGGGCAGCGAGCGACTGTCGGACTGAGAGAGCTGCGAAGTCGAGCTGGCCCAATCCAGGTACATGGGCTAGGAGCAGCAGAAGACCCACTGGGCTGTTGACCAAGATTGACTCAGGTACACGGGCGGTGAGCAATTGCTGGGCTGAGAGAGCTGCGGAGTCGGGCCGGCCCAATCCGGGTACCTGGCGCAAAGTCGGTGGAGGCTTTGTCAGTTTCGGCGCAAAACTGACGACCGCTGATCTTGTATCGGACTATCCAGAAGAGAAGCGGTAGTCGCTACGAAAGCTTAGCTTCCGGATAAGTCATATGTAAATAGGAGTTTTCTATTTTGTCCCTAGGCCCACAGTCAGTCAGTCGAGTCTGTAAAAATATCCTAAGGGCAGTCTAGTCTTTTCCTGTTATTTCAGTGTCTGTAAAAACCCTAAGGGGCTGGTGGAATATTCCTAGTCATTGGGTAGCCTATAAATAGGGCCCCAATCCCTAGGGTTAGGTCACCCTTTCAAGAAATCACTTTTTAACCAAGGATTGGGTCATTTTTCCTGCGTTCTCTCTCCTGTTCCCTACGTGCGCCGCCAGGAACGTTCTCCTGTTCTTTGTGATTTCATCTCGTTCTTCTCAGATCTGGATGATATTATTCCTGTTGATTGCGTGTGCAGCAGTTCATTAATAGCTCTGCAGTTTCGTTTTGCGTGCAGTCATTTTATTCCTAAGTGAAAGCTTCTCTTGTTGTTTTGCTTCTGTTCTTCACGTGAATACTAGTTCTTGCTGCTGCAACTAGTACCTACTTCCTATAGCCACAGTACTCTAGCCTTGCTTTTTCCTATGTAGCCTTTTTGATCGAGTAGACTGGGCCAAGTCATTTTTCTGGCTGTTTCTGGCGAAGCACCCTTCTCTGTTCGAAGTCCCTCAGCTCCGTGAGGCAGGCTTCGATCTGACATCTTCGAGGGCTTTGTTTGAACTTCGACTTCGTTTTGTGTACTATGATTCCAGCATCGAAGTATGTTTTGTGCTTAGTGTCTGTTAGCTTGGCATACTTCGACAGTCTTTGCGAAGGTGTACTCCGACTCGAGCTTTTCGAAGTCAATACTTCGATAGGCTTCGAAGTTGGCTTCGAAGCATGTCTCTCTTGACTTCGCTCGGAGTATTGTTCTGAGGTCTTTTTGCTGTCATTTTCGAGGGTCTCATTGTGTAAGTTTGGAGTTTGTCATTCAAAGTTAGCCCTCGGATCAGAGGTCACAACTTCGGTTGTCATACCTCGATCAAGCTAGCTTCGAAGGTAGAGTGTAGGCTTCGATTACTTCTTGTTGTTGTGTGTTTGGCTTCGCTTGTTTCTCGAAGGTAGCTTCTCGGTGAACTATGTTCGAAGCTTGCTGATCGAAGTCTTTGGCTTCGATGTTTACTATTCGAAGCAAGCTTCGATATGTTCATACTTTGCTTCAAAGCATACTTCGCTCACTGCCACACTCGAACTAGGCTAGACTTCAACAAGGGACTCTGAAGCAGGCTTCGACACTGCGAAGCAGGCTTCGCCAAGTTCCGAACAGGAGACAGATTTTGAACAGTAACTTCTCATCCCATTCCTTGTGTACTTAAGTTATTCTACTGAGAAGTTTGATCTGCCATGTCTTGAATATTTTGTTTATCTGCCTATTAGCACTGTATTGGTGTTTCTCTATTTTGACACCGGTTGTTTCTAGGCTAGATACTTTTAGACTTAGGCAATCTATTCACGCCTTGTTGCTTAGTCTCTTGAGGAGCGTTGGGTGTTGGGAGCAGGCCATTGATTCGAAAGAATTTTTTAGGCGCCCATTCACCCCCCCCCTCTGGTCGCTACTTTCGGTCCTATAGCTGGGACTCACGATAGTTGTCCCACCACTCGGCGGCGGGACCCTGAAGCTGGTGAGTGGCGAAGTCCACTCGCTCCCGGTCGGTGCAGGGAAGGAGATCTAGCTTCTTCCCAATGGTGCGGAACCAATCTCTGACCTCCATGGGGTTGGTGGTGCTCGAGAAGATGGGCGGGCGTACTCGCAGGAACTCCGAGAGTTGGGGAGCGGGTGCGGGTGCTGGTGCGCGAGGGGCAGGTTTCCCATTTTGCAGACGGCCCAACTGAGCTTGTTGGTGCTGCATTTGAGTGAGGAGGGCGGTGATTAATTGGTTCTGGTTCGCCATCATCTCCACCAAAGTAGGATGGTTGCGGATGGCGACCCAGATTGTCGTGGCCCCATTGCACCCCAGTTGGGTACAACACCCTCGGGCACGTCACGGCTTCCTCCTTCTCCGTTGTTGGAGCCGGTGTTCTGGTGGTCGGCCATCTTCTGAATATGCGATGTTATAAGGTAAAAAGATGATGACAATACAATTAAAGAAAATACCTCATAAGGCTCATGCATATAAACCAAGAGGTAAAAATTGTTCATTACAATCAAGCTCTTATTCTATCTACAACACAACTCGTTGTAGATAGCACCACATAAAAAAATTATTTTATTAAAATAGCGGCATCTAGCGCCTACTCGCCACCGGAGGCGGTCTCCGTGCTCTCGGAACCACGAGTACGCGGCTCCCGAGGGACGGTGGGCTCGAGAAAGTTCTCGATAATCGAGTCGGAGACGAGACCAGAGCGTGGTGCAGGGGCGCTGGTGGATGGTCCGGCGGGGGAGCGGTGTGGCGGGATCCTCTTGGGGCGAGGGGCGGGCTCACGGATGGGCTTTCTCTTTCTCGGGAGGAGGGGAACCATCTCCGCGATGTCCTTCTGTAGCTGCATGATCTTGCGCTGCAGCTCGCCATTCTGCTGGATCAAGTTCTTCATCTCCTCACGAAGAAACTCAATCGCCTTGTGGTGCTCATCGGCGTCGAGCATTGCCTCAGTATGGAGGTCGTCCATAGCCTGAAGAAGGCGCAAATGCCAGGCCATGACCGGATCACGCACGGAGTGAACTTCGAGGTAGATGCTACGGTAGGCGCCAGGAGTGCGCTTCGGCACAAGCCGGAAGGACGAGTTCTGAAGACGATCGTCATAGATCATCCTCAACTCCATTAGGGCCTGGAGAGCGACACGTTGGCACGCGACGTCGAATGTCGGGCCCCCAAGCGCGGTGGTGTAGGGCGGCAGGTGCTCTCCGGAACCGTGGACGGTGAGGGAGACGTCGTAGGGCTCGGCGAACTCATCCGGGTACACCCCTTGGAATTCAGGCTCGAAGAGGAACCCGAGGAATGTGAGCATCATGCGGAGCTCCCGGACGAAGCCCTCATAATGGCGGCAGTAGTTGTGGACTTGGTAGACAGGCATCTACAAAACAACAAGTTGAAGAAAAGTGAGGGAAGGAACAAAGTTTATAAAGTAGGTTTTCGAGAAATAATTTTCTGCAGCTATTGGCTAGGCGGGTCTGTTTGGCTTCCTATAGTCAAGTCGGCTCTGATACCATCTTGTCGCGCCCCGATTTATCGAAATCATAACATTATTGAATTTCATGCGAAAAACAATAATACAAGAGGTTCATCATGCAGCAATCATACATACGACAATGTTCATGGTACGCAGACCATATTTATTACATCATAGTTTAATAAAAACAATAATAAAGATAATTAAAATGCATGACGAACGCCTTCTTCAAGATCTTTTCGCTTGACTGGGTCTCTACTCCAGACCGTCTTCATAGTAGGCATCCTTTGTGGTGTTCAACGGGTATGAGTACAAAAAGTACTCAACAAGCCACCGCAAATGCAGGTAATAATGCAAGGTAATAACAAAGGAAGGATAATTGGCTAAGAGTGCGGAAAAGTACATTTTCAGTTATTGCAGTTAATGTGGTCAAGTTTTATCATGCGGAAAGTAAACATGAATAACATCATCTAACTCGAGGAGTACGCTTTACCTCCTCGCCCAACAGTCCTTACATGTCAAACTAGCATGCACATATATTCCAAAAGTAAACTAACTGTGGGATGTCACGCAACACGCCCTTGACCGTGGGCTCGGCTTTTCGAAAAGATTTAAGACTCTGATCAGAGATGTACTACTGTACCGACAAGGCACGCACTCATCCCAAACGAGATGACCCATACCATGGGAACTCGTGCCAAAACCTCAGCATGAAATGCTCCAAGCGATAACCACCCGCTCTAGGTTTCGCCGGTGCGCCGGGCCGCATCCCGGCTAACGTCGCACCCCCTTTTGCGCCACATCGGTACAAGCCACCCGCAGGTGCTGTTTGACCCATCTCCAAATGGTGGCCTCGGTTTGGAACACTCCATACCTTAGTTAGGACTTACCCACTAGACTTGTGGTTAGTATGGAAGTGTATTGCAACGGATCCCACAGACCGGTCCTTATAGTGCCCCGGGTGCTACCGACCAATGCCCTAGCTTGCACCTGGAACCCACCATGCATTCACTCACAACCACGACTCATCACCGACAGAATTCCAAGGATAAGAAGTGACGGGGATCATATAGTAGAACCATTTTGCTACGACTCATTTTTATTCTATAGCAATCGTGTCAATACATTGGACACTAGCTAATAATACTAATCATATGGTGACAAGGAGGTTAGGTGAGATAGAATGGCTTGGGTTGCACATCAAGGTCGGGGGATCCTAAATAAATATATTGTAAGGGTTTACATTGGACTAATGCATGTATAGCCTATGTGTTTAGCGACAGTTTAATAAAACATGGGTTCAATATGCTCAAAAATGTTGTTTGGTGACTTGCCTTGTTCAGCGAATGGGGAGGGAGGAACTTCCGGGTAATATTCCGGCTCCTCGGCGGCGTCGTAGTCTTCCCAATATAAATAAAGTAAAATGAAAGAAATACCACATTCAAGTAAACAATATAAAATCACACAACACGCACATAGGTTTAAATTGGTTTAATTTAAAGGAAATCAAGTTGTTAAGTTTCTGAAATTTATTTTATAAATAATTTAAAAGGAATTATAATGAAATGTAGTCCTTTGTAAAAGGGTTTTAAATGTGGGTAACCTCATTTTAAGCTTTCTAATCAATTTAAGATGAAAGGTTCATGGGCAATTTAGTGGTTTTCAGTATATGAACAGAAAAAAATAAATATAAACTTTACTAAAATTTAAATAATTGAATTTACATTTTTACCCTAAGGGCATTTAAATACCTATTTAAATAATCATGAAAAATCCAAAGTAAACATACTGTTTTTATTGAACTAATGTGTAGAGAATAAAATTACAAAATTTCTGGAATTGAAATGACAATTTTTAGAGTTCAAATGCGCCAGATATGAATTTTACAAGTTTAAAACAGTTTCTCGAATTTATTTTCAAATTTAAAACGCCTTGGGTCCACGGTGAGCCAGGCCCACAGTGAACCCACGCACTGTGCGCGTGGACCGGTTGATCCAGAGCCGTTGGATCTAGATCCGGTGGCTAGGCGCGAGGCGGGAGGGTTAAGTGATAATGGACAGCCACGATTAAAACGCGCGAAAGGGTACAACGTGGACGCACGAGATTGAGTCATAGTTTTAAAAAGCGATCAACGGCTCAGATGGCTTGGTACCCCTTTGACCGGATCAAGGGCGGAGATTAAATCCTGGGGGCTTTAATCAGGGTGCTCCGATCGCAATCGTGCGGCCAGGATTAAATCCGGCACGACACGTGCTAAGGGGACCTGTACCCCCTTCGTCTCCGGCGACGGCGGGGTTCGGGTGCGGTGGCGACGGCGCCGACGAGGGGGCTAGGCCCTAGTTTTATGAGAAAATGGAAAGAGGAGGCTACGGCGGTCATGATGGTACCTTCGACGGCGATGAAGGACGGCGGACGACGATCGGCGGTGAGGGTAGACGCGGAGGGCTCCTCGGGTGCTCGACGACGACGTCGATCCTGCGGTCTCCTTGGCTAACGAAGGTGTGGCCAAGGTCGGGTGGTCGGCAATGGTCACGATGGTGGCGACAGCGTGAACGGAGGCGGTCCGAGGCGACGGCGAGCGGTGGCCGGAGGTGAAGCAGGAGGGGAGCACTAAAATGTGAATAACGGGCGTTCTGTTCGGTCCTGGACTGTGAGAGCGTGGGGGTCTATCGCGGTGGAGGCCAGGGGTATAAATAGTGGTGCTGGCGAGGGTTGGAGGGGGTCGCATGCAAGGAAAGCCGAGGGGGGGTATTTACTCGCCGACGAGGTTTCGCCATGCCGGTAAACGCAATCCAGGGGCTTAAACGCGTGCCTTAATGTGTTTAAATGGCCGGCGGGCCTCGGGGAATTAAATGTCGGCGTCGGTTTAACGGGAGGGGGAGCCGGCGAGCGGATCCGAGGCGAGGTCATCGGCCGACAGAGTTAGGGGGGTTGGCGCGAGGTGGACTATGGTCCTGACAGGCGGGGTCCACCGGGCAGCGGACGCGTGCGCGTCTGACGGCGAGGCTGACGGGTGGGGTCGGGCTCAGGTGCGAGAGGGGGCAGTTGGCGCCGACAGGTGGGACCGGGGCGTCGGGCGTGCGTGCGAGAGGAGAGGGTGTCACTGACGGGTGGGGTTGGGCTGTCAGTCCGAGGCGGGCGAGAGTGACTGGCTGGGCTGGCCGGGAGAGAGAAAGGGAGGAGGGAGCCCGTTATTGTTTAAATAAATTTCTGATTAAAAATAATCACAGAAAATGGATTAAAATATTAAGGCTACTTCCAAAGTTGATAAAAATTTGTAAAAATTCTCAAAAATATATCTTGGCCTTGGGATCTCATACAAAAAATTTCAGCTCCTGGTTTGGCCATTTCATCTAGGTTGTAGTTCAAAAGGGTAAAGGAGGGTATTGAAGGTATTTCCAAAATAATAAAATTCCAGGAAATTGGATTAAATAATATTTTTATTTCTCTGAAAATTTGGGGTGTTACACGCCCCGTCAATCTCAACAGGTATTTATTGCCTGTGCAAATCGAAGCCACCCTTCGGTATAAGCTCCGAAGGCTTGCCTTCTCCGAAGCTACTTTTACTCCAAGTCATTTGTCCCGAAGCGCGCGCACCCCTTCGCTCCGAAGGGTTACGTGCGCGGGGCTACTGTTGAGGAAATAAGTTTTCCTTAAAAAGGGGCCAAATGACGTCAGCCTCCGAAGGCCTCGGGCCTGGAGTCTGTCCTCGCTGAAGTCTGAGAACAAAGTACGGCCCCCTCTGACGAAGACAATTCCAAGTGCAGCCAGGTTTATCCCTCCGGAGCCCTCCGGAGCCAAGCCTCCGGGACCCCTCCGGTCCCCTTCGGAGCAAACCTTCGGCATTCTTCTACGCGCCACCACGATGACACAATTGACGGCCTTCTCCGATGAGGAGTGGGCAGGATGCCCAGATACACGTCGTTCGACGTCCGGGTTCTGCGTCTTCCTTGACGACTCCTTAATCTCGTGGTCGGCTAAGCGACAAGCAACTGTCTCCAGGTCAAGTGAGGAAGTAGAATACCGCGTTGTTGGTATGTCGTGGCCGAGTGCTCCTGGTTATACGCTATCTCATAACAGAGCTGCACTGCCGAGTGGACAAGGCTACAATGTCTCTTCTGTTTGCATGAGAAGGTTGTCGTCGATGAAGTACGTGTTCTTCATATACCCAGCTCTCAACAGGTCGCAGATATCTTCACAAAAAGCTTATCAACGATCATCTTCCAGGAGTTCAGGCGCAGTCTTTGCATGGAAGGAGCCAACATTGCGCCTGCGCGGGGTGTGTGTGTTAGCGCATACATAGCCTTTCTGTTGCTGCCGATAACGCATGCATGGCTACCGTGTGCATCTCCACTCACGCAAGTTCTGTAGCATAAATTATTCTCCATCTTCAACAATACTAAATAAGCTTGAAGATTTGAACAGAATAGCAGTCATGAAGACAACACTCAATAAGCTGAAGATTTTCTGAAAAAGAGATGACGTTTTATTGCTTCCTTAAATTTGTCCGAACATGAATATGCGTAATTACAACGAGTAACAGTTGCAAATCCAATGTTCTCGTGCAATCATCAGTCCTAACTCCTAAAACAAAACGACTACCAATGCTAAGTTACAGACACACTAATGACTAATCTACTAGCCAAACAGAGGCACGTATCCAGCGAACTCTGTTTTCTCGTCCTCCTCGGAGAACCACCGGTGCTCTCGTGCTTCCGCTGCCGTCAACCTCTTCTCCGGGTCAGAGGCCAGCAGCCCGGTCAGAAGCTCGCGCCCCGCCGGCGACAGCTTCGGTAGGAGATCAAATAGCTCGGTGATCTGGTCTCCGAGGTGGTCGGACAACTCGGCGAGCAGCTCTTTCTCTGTCAAGTAGCCTCCGAACAGTGGCGCGCCGGTGAGGAGCTCGCCCATGATGCAGCCCAGCGCCCACATGTCCACGGCAGGGCCGTAGCATCGGTTGCCGGCGAGCTGCTCCGGCGAGGTGTATGTCAAGGTACCTACTAGACATTGCCCGTACGGCTTCTCGGCCGGCTTCATCAGCGTGGCCGCACCAAAATCGCAAATCTTGAGCGTGCCATCGACGCTTACGAGGACGTTCTCCGGCTTGATGTCGCGGTGGATGACGCGCGAGCTGTGCATCTTCTTGGCGGCGTCGATGAGCTGCCTCATCATCACGCGGGTCAGGTCCGCAGAATAGGACCGGTAACACTTATCCCGGAGGTTTCCGTCTCCGACGAACTCCATGACGAGAAAGATCTCCCCTGTCTTGCCGTCGCCGACCACATCCTTGATCTCCACGATGGACGGGTGGCCGCGGCACGCGGTGTGGCAGGCGGCCTCAACCCTCACCGCATCGAAGTCGGGAGCACCGTAGCCGCCCTCATCCTGACCGTGGAGCCGCTTGAGCGCCACCTTCTTACCGGTGCGGCGATCCCGCGCCTTGAACACGACGCCGAAGGCGCCGTGACCGACCACGTCGAGTTTCTCGTAATCGTCGGCGCTCGCCAACACGTACCGCCGCCGCTTCGCGCCGTCCGCGGTGCCGGATCCGCAGGGGCGCGGTTCTGGGTCCGCCTCCGCGGCAGGGCGCTTGCGACTCTCCGGCTTCTCCGCCTCCGCCGCCATGATCGGAGCAGAGCAGGGGAAGCCAACTCCAGTTATTGCGTGGACATGCGGATCGGCGCTGCTGGATTTATAGGCGATCCGACGGCTGCCACTCCGAGTTCGAGTCATAGGCGAGTTCGAGTCATAGACGGCTTGATTGAGGACACGTTTGCCAATCTGTTTCTTTTTTAAATTATGGAGATATTATTTTATACATGTGTAATAATTTTTGATATTGAATTAATTAATTTAAACTTTAAAATAATTGACACAAACTATTTCATTTGTAATCTATCATGTTAGACATATACCCTGGGCTGGAGTCATGCAACGGCAGAGCGCGTCCCACGCGCACGGACGTCAACAGCGCCTCCTTGTTTGGCAAGTTTGTTATTTAGGCATGTATGGCGTATATGACCAGGATTAGATCAAATCCCTGAAATCTCTCCCTCTGTTGTACCTCTCCTATATATTTGCCTAATGATCAATGGATTGCCTATCACGTGAATTAGTTTCCGCTTTCATATCACCCAACTTCCGTAATATTTAGACAACTATTACATTCGGTTTTAAACGAGACATTGACAGGCGTAATATTTAGAATGTGTTTGTTTGAATTTTTTAATTGGTTTCTTGGTAAAAAGTTAAAAGCTAAACTAAACAAATATCAGATAAAATTAGGTTTTACAACTATAACAACATATTGTTGGTACTAGATAAAAGTTGTTAATTCTTATATTAGACAATTTCACAGTTTAAACCGTTTAATTTATTTGTTAGTTCCTACGAGATTATTATATTTTTTATTAATTAAGATATGGAATTTTCATTTTCTGTTAACCCTTTTTAGTTTTTTCAAGATTCATGTTTTTATAGTTTATAGCCCACAATAGTTTTTTAAAATCTAACACGTCGCGAGACCAAGCGGTTAACACTGTGGGAAGATCGAGCCATTGATCTCTTTTGGCGGAGATTTTTTTTTAAACTGTTTCACTCATTTTAAATTATTTACGAGACCAAGCAGTTACCAAGCAGTTGACACTGTGGGAAGATCGAGCCATTGATCTCTTCCAATGGATATTTTTTAAACTATTTCACTCTATTTGAATTATTTACGAGACCAAGCAATTGACACAATGGAGAGATCGAGCCATTGATCTCTTCCGACAGAGATTTTTTTTAAAAGTGTTTCACTCTATTTGAACTATTTACGAGACCAAGTGGTTGACACAGCAGGGAGATCGAACCATTGATCTCTTCCGACGGAGATTTTTTTAAAGGTGTTTCACTCTATTTGAATTATTTACGAGACCATGCGGTTGACACAGCGGGGAGATCGAGCCATTGATCTCTTTCGATGGAGATTTTTTTAAAAGTGTTTCACTCTACTTAAATTATTTATAAGACCAAGTGGTTGACATAGCGGGGAGATCGAGCCATTGATCTCTTCCGATGAATATTTTTTAAAATTGTTTCACTTTATTTGAATTATTTATGAGACCAAGCGGTTGACATAGCGGGGAGTTTGAGCCATTGATCTCTTACGAGTGATATTTTTTAAATAATATTTTTAAAAACAAATTTAAATCTGATATATGCTTTAAAAAATTGCAAAACTAACATTTGTCAGCAATTCAACTGTCGATCTAGGTTGATTGACCAGGCCTAAATCAGACCGTTTCAAGCTTTGTCGATGTTTGAAACGCTGATCTAGGGGCCAATGGCCCTAGATCGATATTTCAAATGCTGACAAAGTCATCCTAGGTTGATTAGTCTAGATCGACTAATGAAGTGCTGATATAGGCCGTGAAATATCGATAAAAAGCTAAATTTGTAATTTTTTAAAAGCGTGTACCAGATTTAAAAATTATTTAAAAAATGTATTATTTCAAAAATAAATTCTCGATCCGGTGGAGCAACATCCGTCGTACGTTGAAAAAAATGGAATTTTTCTCATCCATTTAATAGCCGCCTCGGGCGATTTCTGAAGTGAGCGACCAATTTAACAAGTTTTAATTTTCTAAGAAGCAACTGATAAGCATACGGAGAATCTGATATACTCCCTGCATTAACTTTTTAATGACGTTATTAATTTTTTTCATAATATTTAATTGTTCGTCTTATTTAAAAAAATTATGCAAATATGCAAAAATATTTCAAAAAAAATAATATTTTAAAATTTTGAATAAAACGAATGATCAAATATTAAGATAAAAGTTAATTAAAAGTTAAGGGAGGTTGTTGACAGCTTGAGATTAATTAAGTCAAAGCAGACAAATTAAATGCAGCAGTATACAAATTAAACACATCACCTGGTGATCTTATTCCTTCCTCTACCTTGCAGCAAGATCGAAGCAGATTTTTGGAATCATGATCTTCACACGCCAGATGCAAATTCCTTTACAAAAGCAACCCACAAACCTCTTTAATTTGTTCCCGGTGATGCATGGCCCAAGCAAAGGTGACCATTAACAATACGTACGTCTGCAAGATCTATAAAACGGACACATATTTCATCATATCGATCACAGCCAAGCAAGCGTCCAAGCCCATTATATTCCATCTCACCGCATGCAAGAGAGATCAACGCTAGCTTAATTAGGGCTTCTCCTCTCAAACATTTTTTGTCTTGAGCAGCTAGCTGAACAAGCTAGAGATCGAAAAACTAACCAGCCATGTCGATGGTCGTCAGCTCGTGCGCGTTCCTCGGCGGCCGCCCACTCCCAGCGGCGATGCCGGCGAGTCCCTCCGGTGGCAGCTGCATAGAATCCAAGAAACTGGCGGCGCCGGGTGTTTCGCTGTCGTCGCTGGAGCTGAGGAAGCCTAGGGCTCGTTCTCTGTGCTTCGCGACCGGCCCAAAAACGGATTTGCCAGCGTTCAGCATCTCGCCCGTTGGTAAGTTTTTTCATATAATATGTCACCACCTCATGACCCACTTAATTTCAAAAACGGATTTGTTATTTTTACCTCAGATCTCTTGTTTCTTTTAAAAAACATACAAGCTATAATGATGGAGTTTATGTGGTTTAATTTCATGCGTGCACGTACGTCCAAATTGAAGTACTGGTGAACCCGGTGTCAGAAAGTGAGGAGCGGTGGCAGGTGAAGGAGGAAGCCGAGGCGGTGAGCCTGTGGTTCGAGGTGCCAGGGCTGTCCAAGGAGGACCTCGCCGTTGAGATTGACGAGGACGTGCTGGTCGTCAAGAAGAAGGCCACTAGTAGCAGGGTCGCGAGCGGCGGCGGCGGCGGCGTGCTTGCGCGGCTACTCCTGCCAGGAGGGTACAGCAGGGAGAGAGTTGTCGCCGAGCTCGACTCCGGTGTGCTCAGGGTTCTTATTGCCAAGGTCAAGGATCACGCTCGCAGGAGGATCAATGTCGGGATCACCGTCAAGTAGCATCATCCACGACGAGCTAGCTAAGCTAGTAATCAAAACCACAACAACAGATCGAATAAATGGACACGTGGCTCCATGCATCTTTACAGGCTTTTGAGCGTGGATATATCTCCCTATCTAATTCATTCCGTATAAATTATAAGGTTTTGATATTGTTGACCATAAAGAATGAGTATATATATATACACATGCATGAGACAAATTTTAAGACATATCAAATTAATAAGAATTGTACATTTGTTTTTATAGATTAGTTGTCGTCACTACCACATAAATATATATTATGGGTCATAACTTACAGTGGTGACAGACATGTACCCCATCACCATTATCACATTAGTAAAGCCTTATTATTAATGACGGGTAAATACCCATCACTAAAGGGTCTCTCCAGTTCCCCTCCGCATCTGGCATGTCCCTTTTTAGTTACGGGTAACTAATGTTACCCATTACTAAAACTCATCTTTAGTGATGGGTCACCAATGTCACCCGTCACTAATGTTATGGTCATATTTTAAAAAATAATTATTTTTAGGTTGTATCCTGAATAGGTCATATTAAGTGACGGGGGTACTTTACACCCATCACTAATGTGCTCGTTACTTTACACCTGTCACTAATAATATGGTTATTTTCAAAAAAAAAAGATTGTATCCTGAATCACAGCTAGGATTTAGAAGCCAACATATACAACATCCAAAGCACATCACAGACAATTCATCACAGATGATTCATTACCAAATTAGTATCACGTATATTAACTGCATACTCATTATTTCGAAGAAAATGGCTATAACAAAGAGCGACACAAGATTGTTTCATGACTTCTGAATAGCTAATAGCTAACCTAAAGCGATATCAAGAGCTTGGATAGTATCTTATCACTATCCAAGATTCCACCACCACCACTAGGGACAGCTTAAACAGAAGCCCAGTGGGTAATAGCATAGGAGCACTATGGCAGCGTCCGATAAGGAGCACCACCATCAATAGTCATTCTCACTTCGAGTGTGTTATCTCGAAGAAATTGGCTAAGACCATCAATTATCTCGAAAAAATTGGCTAAAAGCAGTAGATCAGGATACCCTGTAACAATAAAATTGAAACAAAGTTAGCTAGTTAGACAAGAACAATAATATTTCGGACGAGGAAGAGGAGGAGGACAAGGAGGATGCAACCAAGGTGGTGGCAAGTAGGGCGGCCACGCGCGCCAATGGTGTGGGTGCCACGGTCGACAATACATGTGGCCAGGAGCACGACGAAGGCGATGGCGGCGGTGGAGGATAAACACGCTGAAATATCTTGTAGGAGAGTCTTCCTTGCTAAAGTTATATCTGTTAGATTGCCAAAATAATAGATGTGCTTTAATTGGTCCATTTGGTCGGTGTCGACCTCCCTGGCTATCCCCTTCCCCTTCCTATCTACAACATTATTAGACCCCCCTGAATTTATAAGAAATCATGATAAGAACATAAACAAAAGATGTGCATGCGTAGTAATGTCGCTTCTCTATGTATATCACTATCATCATTGTCCTCCACTTTGATGCTCGTTGGGATCTTTTCATTACCTAAGATAGTGTAGAATTTTTCCATAACAGTCAATGGGGTCTGTCTCATTGTTATTACCAAATAGTCCCCTTGTGTTAAGCTACCTCTTCGGCTAAATTCAGTCCACTCTTTGTGGAGACATATCGTACCACCACCCCCACAACTCACAACCTCAACCTTAGTGGTGCACATATTTCTTGTCTTTATTTTGAAGGTGTCGCTAGCACGAATGTTATTGACCTCACAAAATCTTTTTGATAAATACTACAACAGTAACAGTTGTGATTCATTTTATTAACACAATAAATAGGACATGCAATGTACAAAAAACTATAATTAAACCTGGTGACGCCCGTCGTGAACTAGATGATTGATTTTTACTAAGCAATTATCAGGAACATAGATTGATACTTGTAGATCGTTTAGAATCCTTGCCATACCCTAATTCACAAATTTCGGATAAATTATTTTATAAACTGAAATTTAATAGTAAGCATGAACAAACCTACGAGAATGAGAATGCAACTGAGGTGTGGAGGGCACGGGCGACGGAACGGCGAGGAGCACGACGAAAGCGACAGTGGAAGCGGGCTCTGTGGATTAGGGTTGCGCGAAATAAAAGCGTGACGACTCACTTTGTGCTCTGCCTATTTATTAGTGGGAGTCATCAGTGACGGGTGATAAACTTCTTTAGTGACGGGTGGAAAAATAACCCGTCACTATAGGGGAGATCTTTAGTAATGGGTAATATCATGACCCGTCACTAATAGGGGTGCCCTTTTTTAGTGACGGGTCATACCACGACCCGTCACTAATAAGGTAGTGTTACTGACGCGTGTGAAACAACCCGTCACTAAAAGTGTATTATTAATGCACGTCTTTTGCCCGTCACTAAAGTTGTGTCATGATATCTTAACTTTAGGAGATAATAGATCATCTTAATCTAATTATCACATCTTAATCTAATTATCACGATTAAAAAAATGATGTCTTATCTTTTAAAAGCTAATAGATTATTTTATTTTCTTGATTAATGGCTAAGATTAATTTTATCTCTGAGATAGATATACTGTAAAAGAACTCATGTGTGTGTGTGTATATATATATATATAAAGCCAAAATAGATACAAATATAATGCATCATGATGCAAGAGCTACTAAAAGAATAGGTTAGATAGGCCTAAAATCTAAATGCATATAAAAATATAATTTAAAAGCAAAAAACATTTAATTATTATTCAGAATCCACTCACGTCGAGCAATGCACCAATTGCAAAAGGCTCACGCCTAGATCGCTAATTAAGTTTTTCTTTTGCCAATTTTTATTATGACGAGAGCAATCCCAGGATCGAAACATTACTCGACATGCTCGTAATAATTAAGGGCTCATCTATTCAAAAATACATACAATCTGGAGAGATCGTGCAACTATACCTACAAAATAAATATAAATTTTATCACAAGTGTTAAAATTGTGATACGACCTTATTTTGCACAAATGAATTTTGCAACATACCTAAAGTTATTCCTCTGTATTTTGAATTTATTTTGATTTTTTTGGAATTTTGCATGCATCAAACAAATGCATTGATATGCAACAAGAACAATATTTTTTGTGTGAACAATATATTACTCCAATAATTATATAAAAATTGTAAAAAAATATATTACCTAACTAATATTATCCTGTAAAAAATTCATAAATTTTGGAGTTAATTTGTTAACTCAAATCAACTTAGGAATACAACCCAAAATCTGAAAAGAAGATTATTGCAAAGTCTGCTTTGCTAATTTCCCAGAACAAATCGTAGCTAGGTGGAATATTCTACGCATTACGTTCTACACACTAATGAACGCATGCAGATTTTTTTAAATAATATATTTTTTAAAACAAATTCATTTATGGTACACCGATATAAAAATAGCAAAAATGAACACCTATCGGTGGACCATCGATTGAACTAGACCACATCAACCTAGTTCGATCGATCAATGACTGAACTAGCCCTAACGACTAGTTCGGCCGAACTACGGTGCGAGGCCTAACAAACTAGGCCACATGGCCCTAGTTTGGTCATTCATGTGCCAATAGAAGTAATTTTTTAAAAAAATTGCCAACACGGGGCAAGCCCATGCGCGTCGCGTGGCGAGCGGCACGCGTGACGGCATGGCGCGAGGAAGCTCGGCGTTGGGCATGTGTGTGGCACGTGCCACGTGGCGGCCAACGGCAGGCCGACGTTGGCAACAGGGCGCATGAGGGTTGAGGCGGTAGGTGCACTGAGCCTAGGACGCATGCGACGCGTTGGCGAGGCGTGATGGCCACACGGGAGCCAAGGCAACACGTGCGAGCGATAGGCACGAGAGCCGAGGTAGTGGGCACGCGTGGGCAGCAGGAGCGCGTGAGGTGATGGCATGCATGACAAAAGGTATGGTTGGCGATGGGGATGAGAATTTTATTCTTCAGATTCTACACGAAAAGAGGAAAGAAAAACAAAAGCACTAAGAAGGCAAAAAGTGAAGAACCAAGAACATCGAAGAAGAACAGTGAAAAAAGAAAAGGGAAAATGTTAGGGGAAAAACTTACCTCGGGGACGGAGGTGTTGGTTGCCATTGGAATGTTGGGGTCTAGGCTGACGAAGGAGGCAAAAGACGGCGGAGCCACGATTGTGGGGGCACTTGAAGCAGAGGAGGGCACCAACGACAAGCTCGAGGGATAAGAGAGAAGGAGAGTGTTGTGTGCATGTAGAAGGCGTAGAATAAGAAGGCAGATGCTCAGTTGGTACTTATAGAGTGAGGGCAACGCCTTGACAGTCGGGTCAATTCGGTTCCAGTGGATTTGGTGGGGCCAGCCTCAACGTTCGACAAAAGATATAAACATGAGTACAATTTTCGAAACGCCGAATTGTTCTCAGGTCTAGGATTGGAGGAGCAAAATCTTCAGTGATTCTTTTTGAAGGTACCATTGCTAGACTGTGGAATGAAGCCTGGTCCGATACCACCACAAAGAAAAGTAGATACATCAGACCAAGCGATATCCATCACAGCCGTTCATGGCTGAAGAAGAGAAACATGAAGAAGGTGAAAAGGTTGATAAATATACTTAAAATGCATACTACAGATGCAAAAGGTGCCAGAAAATAAAAGGTTTTCAGCTACTAGTGGAAAGCTTGACAAGACTTCTGAGATGACATGGTGTAGAAAGCATTGATTACTGATAATTTCGAAGCATTAGCTATACTTATGCTTCGAAACTGGGGGCATGTGTTGATGTCAAGATTTGGTAAAGCCTAAGCCCATTAGGAGTACCACGAAGTCAATAGAAGTCAAAGGTCTGGTCAAAGGTGGGTCAAAGAAGTTCGTTTGAGTTGTTTTGCATGACCAGGTAAGATGGAGTCGATTGAGATAAAGAGGTGGGGATAAGAACCAGAATCGGTTTGCGATATACTCGGAATCAAGCGACAAGTATCCAGGCTATAAATATGTATATATTAGCTAGGTTAATCAAACAATCTACAAACACAACAACAAACTACTTTCGGCGCATCTCCACCCTTTGCTTTGAAGGTTTAATCTCGGTGGGACTTGGCACTCGGAGCTGGGCTGCATCGCTTCAATCTTCAGCGAAGAGATGAGTCCCGCCACACTGATGATTATATCGGCTAGATTGGTGTCTTTCGAGGTTGCATCATTTGATATCTTGAAGCATTAGTTCGGTCAGTATGATCACTGATTTATCTTTGTGTATTTGCTAGGTCTAAGACTGCATCGTTACAATCTCTTAGATTGATATAAATTAGATATCATAGCTTGAGGCTTCATCGGTTGAGCCTGACATCTTGATCTATTGTATATGATTTATGTTGTGGACCATTCATCTGAATAAAGCATGCTCGATATGTTAAAGTACTATTAATTGTTCATGATTTAGCAACTGACTTGACTAAGTCTGATCTTGTTGTTATGGTGATTTAATAGCATAGACGCATTCTCTGGTATGTTAGATTTAGTTTCTATCGGAGTACAAGCCGATAGATTATCCTTAATTCCATATTACATCTCATCAATGTCGGGGATTATTCATGGGCCCTTGTGCGCAACACGCTATTTGCACGTCCATCGGCCCGATGGCGTGTTATATACATCAGCCGATGGCATAACCGATCCCGATGGTTTGGCTTTTGTTATCGTCTCAGTAGCCGATAAGCACTGGCATTCACGACTATTTCTTATCACCACGGTTATCGGCTCGATAGCCCATCGTTGTTGCTACTAATGCTTTATTATGTCCCTTATCAGTTGCAGTGTCAAATTGATTTGCACGCCTCGAATCTTCTAAGATTGTAAGACCTATACTAGAGTTAAGCAGGTCTTCCAGGCCACATTTGCGACCAAAAATGACACCAACACCATGATAAGATGGAGATTGGTAGAGGAGGCCGTGATGGCAGAGGAGAACGACAGTAGAAGACATGGAGTATGACAAAGGAGAATACATGGCCGTTATGGTTTAGGGTTTTGCGTGATATAAAAACGTTTTGTTGATGTCCTCCTATTTATAAATATTGTCAGTGATGGACAATAGTTTCAATCCGTTACTAATGATATAGTCATTAGTGACTGGTGGAAACTACCGTCCGTTGCTAGATTAGTAGTGATGGGCAATATATAGTTGCTACTCATCACTCCTATTAGTGACAGGTCATTCAATCCGTCACTAATAGATATGTCCCATTAATAGTGACATGCCATATTACGACCCGTCACTGATAAAACAATATTATCGACGTGTCTAAAATGACCTATCTATCACTAAAACTATATTAGTGACGCATATTAATTATTCGTCAATAAAATTTCATCGCTAACAACTATTTTTATGGTAGTGTTGGTCATGCCGCCCCACTGAACCCACATCGGCCTAGCGCCTCGGCGTGCTCCATCGGCCTCCCGTCGCTCATCACTAGCCTCTCGGTCTCGCTCACGTCACTCTCCCGCCGTTCGTTCCTAACATCGTTCTCCTAGCCTTCACCTCGTCGTTGGATCTCCTCTTCCACGTAGGGAATATCCGGAGATCGAGGGTCCTATCGTGAGGACAATAAGGATCGTCCCCATAACTTCTTTTCCGTGTGAACACGATCGATACGCACCACGATCGAGATGTGTCGAACGATAGTACACATCAATTGTTCGTACTAGTGAAGAAACGAATTCTATTACTTTAAACCTCCGCCCCTTTGCTACTCCCAGGATGAGCCACGTCATCGCTTTGCAGAAAGGTCCTCCGATTTTCTGTAATTTGTTAGGCCTCCAAGGCTTTTTGCCTGACGTGGCCACTGCCGCGGGCTGCCACGTCGGGTCTAGCTTTTTTGCGAGAAAGCCCCTGGTTCATTGCTATTTACGGGAAGGTCCGTCGCCTAATGTACACTGAGTTGCGTTTTATTCTTGTGAGCCCCTGTTTCCTAGGATTTTATATCCGAAGGTGAGAAAATTCAGAAAATAGGATGGCGCTCTAAACACGAAAAAGTAAAGGTGTTATTTGCAAAATGTCCTAGGTAGTAAGGATCCCAGCCCCCGCGTGCCCCGTTCCCCATTCGGTATTCCCGTCCCCTGCCTAACCCTAGCCGCCGACGCTGCCCTCACCCCCGGTGGGCGCCGGCATCGCCGCTCGTGGTTCCCGGTGGCTCATCGGCCCCGTCCCTCCACGCGCGCGTATCCCAGGTTCGAGTGTGGCGGATTCCATGCGATCATGGTGCTCACGCGAAGGCCAGAGCTGGATCAGCTGCCGGTGCTGTGAAGTCGCACGTTGCAATCGCGCCGCCTTTGTCGGCGCTCACCGTAGCCATCCGCGATAGCCGCCGCCACCACAAGCCATAGATCCCCCCTTCAGGAATCGTGCTACGGGACGACGCTCCGCCGGACCAGGCAGCAGGACTTCCACTTCCAAGCGCGCCGTCGCCAAGAGATTGGTATATCTCTCGTCTTGCTTTATCATTGTTTGGGATGCTGCTTGATTACAGTGCCAAACTGCCATTATGTAACCGCGTTTAGTATTCGTTGATCCCAATATCTTCTAAGACTCAATACTGAGGGACCTCTGCATATATATGCTACAGTCAATGCACACATCTGCTTCTCTGCACAAGTGATTATTTATTCTCTGTTAGTTAGTATAAATTTTGCTTCAGAACTTAAAGGTTGATTTTACATTTACCCAAAAAAATAACAGGAAATGATGTGGTGGAGATATACAAGAGCATAGCACATTATCTACCCTTGCTTTGTCGATCCTTGCTTCATCTATTAATTGCAGTGTTTGTGCATTTCCTCCTCAATGTAGTACGAAGCTGGATGGGCAATGTCGTTGGTAGTTGTGGCTTGCTTCTCCTTGGCTGCCAAGATTGAGGAGATCATTGTGCCATCCCTTCTGGACCTACAGGCAAGAGCACTTCTACTTCCACTGTGACATCTGTTTTTGATATGTGCGTCTACAGGCTACGGTGAGGTCACCTTCTGTACTGATTATGTTGAATCTTGCGAAAGTCCACTTTACTGTTTTACCTGCTCCTGTCAATTACCCTCTACTGTGCTGCCTGCTCCCATTGATCTGCTGGAGGTTATATAATATGGTGGGCGACATGGTGGTGAGCTCTCTCTCTTTTTTCTGCTGGATTTGCCCCCTCGAACTGGTGAGCTCTCTCCCCTTTTCTGCAAAATTTACTGCCTCGAGCACTTCGTTAGCATCACAGCGCTTATACAATGCTTTATGTGCTTGCTTTTCATGTTTGATATATATATTATCTTGTTTATTGCCTCTATGTGTGTATATATATTCGTGTTTGTGCAATGACTTTCTACAGATTGTCTGTTAGTTGGCAGAAATGTCTAATATATTTTTCTGAAGTTATAACTTCTTCACTTTCTAGGTCATCCCTATGCCTGTTTGGCATGGTAAAGGTTACCGCTCTCTCGGTTTTCGCTTTGGTCGGATATGCTACATAAGGTATGTCGAGTTCGCTGCAAGGTTAATTTGTTACATTGAGTTTTGTTGTCGCAACACACATTGTTTTGATATCTCTGATGTACACAGTGATGTCAGTGATATACCTGAAGAAACTTACAAACTTATGGAAGGTTGTGAACTTCTAATATTGGTATTCATGTTATAACTTTTTCTGCATATATATCTTATTGTTAAAGCATGCAAAAATTGTGTTCTCTGGAAAGCTGCAAATTTGTTATGTTTCTTACTGTTTATGAATTTTTTGCAACTGTATTTAAGGTTGGTCATTATAATTTTTGTCCAGGATGCTCTTAGACCTGATAGGTCTTCTTCAACGCACTTTGGATTATTGTAATACATCAATCAACTCTAGCTTCTTATTGCTTCACTGTATTCCATTGAACTAGGATATGATGAAGCGTTCATGAGATAAGGTCAAGTGCTACCACAAGGACTTCATCATCGATGAGGACAACAGGTGGTTCCTTCAAAAATGGAAAGGGCACATTTTATTTGCACTGTCGACATGGAGGCCAGATAACCGATTCTCTTGCTAGCTTTTTCACCTATGATTACTGTGCAGCATTGTAAATGGAGACTTGTTCATATTTTTTGGGCACTTGAGATGATTGTTCCAGACAGATAGTATATTGCTAGGTATGCTATCTGAACTACTGGGGAATGAAAAGTTTGTGCAGGATGTGTCTTGTATTTCATTTCTCTGTTGGTGTGCAGATGATAAACCGTCTTGTTTCTAGAGTCTATGTAGTGTGCACATTAGTGGGGTGACAGGAGCAGTTCAGTCTTGGTGAAACGGGTAGATATGCTAATCTGTAGACCTAGGGTTGTTTCATGTATGGATCAGTCATCAGTCTAATCTTGTGTAATTTTTCTTCCAAACTGTTCAGTATTGTCTCAGTTTTTGGTCCTGCATAATCTATTTGTATATGTGAAGAATTGCTCTTTATTCCTTTTCTTTCTTTACTTTATTTTTTGAAAATGTGCATGATGCCTGTGTTCTTCAATCCGCGTATTATCTTTATGAAATTGTTTGTGGTTCATGCTTATTTAGTTCTTTCAAGAGTATCATTTGCATAGTGTTTACATCACTATAAACATGCATGTGTATATGTTGAGGACATCATCTTATTTTTTTCCTACTAGAGAAAGAAAGAGTACCAATAGTATGCAGGCCTGTCTCACTAAGGCTGTAGAAAAATGTCACAAGTTCTGCTCTCAAGAACGTTTAGCTCAAAGTTTTTCACAGGCATTCAGTAGGTAATCTTCAGATTATATACATATCATTATGGACTTAGGTCATTGTTGGAATGAAGCCAACTCGAAGGACAGGAAGCTGGCACGAGCAGAGCTAATGAATTGACGTTTTAACCACCATAGGTTTGGGTTAGTAGCTCTCTATTGTGAAGCACAGCTCATTACCACGTCAGTTCATTTATTTCTTGATGCATATGTTGAGTTCAAGCTTTAAATTTTGTAGGATGGCACATGCATAATGTATTGGCCGAGTTTCAATTAAACTTTTGTCTAATGGTGTATGCGTATATGCATGCTTTATGGCTGAGTTTAGACTTAAAATTCTGTATAATAATATATGCATAATTTATCCATGTTATCAATTTTTTTTCATAATTTTTATTTTATCGTTATTGATGTATTAATACTATCATTTTAGTACTAAATGTGCCGACCCTAGATGGAGTGCCCGAAGGGCACCTCCTGGGCTAGTTACATTGATGATGGAGACACATTGTATTGTAATATATGATTTAAGCTGCTAGACCAGCAAAACCAGGTGCTAAACTGGAGCGACGTCGATGTTTTCAAATGTATATACGTACATCACTGTCACGTATGCATATACGCAGGTTTGCTATATATATATATATATATATATATATATATATATATATATATATATATATATATATATATATATATATATATAAGCGAACCTTGGCATGTATGTTATCTTTGACCTTAGCGGCCTTCTTCATAGGAAAGAACATTTCTCCACCAGAATTGCATTGGCTTCATTCTTACCTATGATATTACTAATAGCGGATTCGATAGCAAGAGGAAAGAGAACAGCATATTCTTTTTAAGAGCCCAAAGGGACCGGAACAGTCTAGTCTCTAGCTACCTAAGAGCAACCCCTATTTGTCCAATCCAAAGTAAACCTATTGCCCAAGACCATCCCTCAATCCCTACTGTCCTGATTCTGCTCTAGCTCTAGGACAAAGGAAAGGGGATCATCTTGATCCTCTAATAAAGGAGGAGGAAAGAAGAGATTTTCATTAAACCAAAAGCCAACCAAAGAACCGAAACTGATACAGTCGACGCTCAAGGTACCAAGACCGAGACTGAGACCGTCATTAAAGCAGTCAGAGTCGAACCGAAAGGAGAGGCACCAACCAATAACCAGATAAAACTGTATTCATATATATATATATATATATATATATACAAATGCTATTCTACATCACGGGTGTAGAATGCTATTCTACACCGACGTGGAATGGAGGGGGTGGGATTGGGTGGGGGGTGGGCACGATTGGGATGATCGGTGTAGAATAGCATTTACACCCATAATGTAGAATAACGTTCCCGTTTATATATATATCCTACTGGATGACCATTTTGTGTCTACTGATCGATCCTTATTATTAATTTTGCTAATATTTTGCTTGTCGTATATTTTTGTTATGTTTTCTTATATGATTTATTTTTGCATTTTCAAACTGTTTTTAAATATAAGTCATTTTAATACGAATGTAATGGCTCGAATTTATTAATTGCTTGACACGTAGCACGTGTGTTGATGCATCACAGACAAAATAGGTCACCTAGGTCTGAACTCGCTGATGTTAAGATTTTTTTAAAAAAAAAATCATGTAAAACCTATATTTTTTTCTTCCTCTATTTATTTATATAAAAAAACAAAAAACAAAACAAAAAAAATGCACCCGCCGGCCGCAGCCAGCCGAGCGGCTGCTGGCCACGGCCGTCGCGCGCCCGCGCGTGGCGCTCGGCCATGCGCCGCGCCTCCGCCAGGCCGCATGCCGCCGGCTGCACCAGGCCGCACGCCTGCGCCCGGATGCGGCACCCTCGCAAGCGCGTCGCCCTGACTGCGCCCGGCGCACCCGTCCGCTCGGCCGCTCGCCTGCACCCGCGCTGCTGTCGCGCCCATGCCCGGCACCTTCGCGTCAACACCGTACGCGCCCCACGTCGCCGTACCTGCGCCTGCCACCTCCAACCACTCCGCCATGTCGATCTACAGCGCCGCCGTCCCATCGCCATTACGAGCCGCACGTCGCCGCCCATACCGCCGCGCGCACAAAAGGCCTCCCCGGCTCGCCTCAGTGCACCCACACACTCCCCGCATGTTCCTCTCCACTCTCGAGCACTCGCCGGAGCCATCCGAGCTCGCCCTCGCCGGGAATCTGCCGGAGCCGAACTCCATCGCCACGGTTCGTCCTCAAATTCTCCTTATACCTTTCCCCATTCCATGGGACGTCAACCCAGACGTGATCACTGACCCTTGGAGAACCCTATCCCGCAGTCAATTTTGCCGGAACTCGCCGTCGCCGGAAACCCCCAAATTCGTCGCCGTTCACCGAGCTCCGATTAAGGTACGACCATTCTCCAATTAAATCATACTAGAGCATCCCCATGAATAGTAGAACATGTTCCCTAGCTCGTCGTAGCTCTAATGCCCAATCCAACCGTTGGATATGTTCATCTAGTTGTACTCTAGCTACTGTTAAAATTTCGTAGCAATCAGAGCTAGGATGACAAAGTTATGCCCCATAGAAGTTTCGGCCGTTGGAGGTCGTCTTCAACCTCCAGCCGCCAGCCCCCTCCGCGTCCTAGCCACTGCCAGGCGGGCCCCACTTGCCAGCAGCCCCAGCCACCACCAAGTGGGCCTCACCAGTCAGCAGCCCAGCACTACGCCAGGCCAGCCGCGCGCTCAGCGTCGCGCTGTGGGCCGTTCCGGCCGGCCCACTATGCACAGTAATTTTTTATTTTCCTCGTTTAATTTCTGGAAATCAGAAGCAGGCCGGCCCACAGAAATGAACAGTGCATTTTCTATTTTCTGGAATAATTTCCGGTTCGGCCCATTAGGAATAGTGAGTTTTCTGTTTTTCTGATTTTCAGAATACGATTGCAACTTTAAAAATTCGTAGAAAAATCATTTCAACTCAGAAAATTTCCATTCAAATTTCTATAAGTTTGTAAAAATCTAAACTTTACATAAACGATATTTTCTAAATTTTTAAAATATAAATAAAATCTCTAATTAATTATTGACTCTAAATTCGTAGTAGGGGTTGAAACCGAAGTTCTGGAAGGAAACGACTTCGACGGCCTCGACTATTTCCCCGAGCAAGGCAAGTCTTCCTTTGAACATCCTTGATCCTATTGCATTGATTGTTCCACAAAATTTATATATGCATATTTAGGATTAAACACTCACGTACACTATTAGTCAATTGCTTGGGCAATTAAGACAAATAAAACCTACGCTTGTTAACAAGCCTCCTTGATAATTGAATACCATGTTTACCTTGTCACTCTAGGATTTATTTTACATCCATGATTTAATTTATTCTTTTAATTATTTTTAGCACATTCCTTGTCAAATGGGTGCACTACACATACACTTACACACTTATATCAAAACATTACGACTAGATGTAGAATGGGTGATGATGATGTGATTTTACAAATGTGTTGTGTGAAATGAAATTGTGTGTGTTACAAAGACTATTAAGGACCGATTCCTTGGGAAAGCATGAGCACAACATCGTGCAACCTTGTGGGTACGTGAGAGGTGCCCCTGGGCTAGTACTTAGTGAGTTTGGGATAGCCTGATTGCCGATGGATGTGGAATCACCGGGTGGCTCGTGGTATTACTTGAAAAGTCCCTAACGGGCACGAGATTGTGGTTGTGATTCGAGGAGTTGGGAGTGGAGCACCCGTGTGATTGCCTGGGGAGAAGAAGGAAGACGTACTTTCCGGATCCTTGACCGTGAATCCATCTAGGTGGCAGTGGGATATCCTAGGTTTGCTTTGGAAAGTCTTTGTCTCGAACCTCCTATACCGACGGGTAGCGGAGTAGAGTTTGAGTCGCAAGGGTAAAGTGTGCACCTTCAGCTGAAGTATGAACTGTTCGAACAGCCGTGCCCACGGATATGGGCAAGTGATTTCATGTATCTTCCCTAGCGTAGTGTTTACTTATTTTCAACTAAATGGGAAGTAGGTCGGGACGTTACCAGAGTATACCGATGGGTATACGACTAGCCTTTGTGGCTGGATAACGTTCCTGTGTGGAGCGGGAAGTCGAAAGGCTTCATAGGGAGCGATGTGAGATGTGATAACTAGTTGAGCGTTAAAATGAATTGGGATGAGATGTTGATAATGGGAACACTTCCCCGATGGATGGGTAAGTTAGTACCGAGATAATGATATAAGTGTTATGATGAGGAGTTGATGGTCGTGATTTTGTGGAATTGATGAAAAGAAATATGACTTCTGGAATTGATGGAAATTGATGTTGGGATTTGTTGCAAAGCAATCCCGGTTGGTGAGAATGTGAGGGTTGGTTTAGCTTTTGAGCTATTGCTACTCTATGTGGGAATGGCTAGAGGTTGGGACCTCTACCCGTGGGTATAAGCACTTAGAATAATATAAATTACATCCCTTGAGAACCATAGCCGCTCTTTGTATCCTACATCTATACTACTTCCAAGACTTGCTGAGTACTCTTGAGTACTCACCCTTGTTGTTTTACACCCCCCAGAGTTCGTTAACCTTCCTGAAGATGAGGACAACCTCGAAGATGAAGGAGTTGTCGCGGTTGAAGATCCAGAAGAGTAGGGGTTTCGGGCCTAGTCCCCAAGTAGTAGTTGTTGATCAGTAGTTTCAGCTTTTGGGTGATGTGTTGCTTCCGCTGAACTCTTTTGATATATGTGTCGCTGCGAGGTATGCCTCTATTTGCAGCTATGTAAGACTTATGTGATGTAATATTCAGGTCTGCGATGAAACTACTGCCGAATGGAACGTTTTTATTAAATCCGTTCGTCTTCGATGAAGTACCGGCTCGTCCCGCTCGATGGTATTTCCGAGTTCTGGGACGGGTCGTTACAAATCAACTCTATATACCTATTTTAAAAAATGTAAAAATGGATAGCCGTTAAACGACCATCGATCGAACTAGGCCATATCAACTTTGATTTGACCTAACCAAGGCAGGATCAGGTGTGCGCACGTGAGTTGGCGCGAGAGCACGAGGCGGCAGTAGGGACGTAGGGCGGGCACGCGGCGCGGCGTGCGGGCATGTGGTGTGAGGCGGGTGCGTGGCGCGGCATGCGGGCACGTGGCACGGTATGGGCGTGCCCTGGTTCAGCCGACCAACGGCCAAACTAGGCTGGCATGGCCCTGATTCGGTCAACCATCGGTCGAACCGGGGCCACGTTAGCTTGATTCGACCGACGGTCAGTCGATGGATACTTGTTTTTGTAATATTTTGAAACGGTTATACAAATTTATTTTTTTAAAAAAAAACTTATGTTAATACCTGACAAAAAGGTCAACAAACTGTGAGAAAAAAGCTCTAGGTTTCAATATGTACACATCACATCGCAAGTCAACTTGATTTTAATTCAAAGTTACGTGCAGCTCTCACTATTATCTAGAGTTCAAATTTTATTCAAAATGTAGCAAATAGTACATACAAAAAATACTTTTAACTATGGAGTAACTTATATTACTCTTTAACCACTTCTACATCCATACTCATCCACCCTAAAAAGATTAAAAATATTTTTATATTTTTACTACATATGTCAAAACCTAAAGATTTGGTTAAAACACATGAATTTTATACGAGACACTAAATTCAATCTTCTAAAATTCCTTTAAAAATACTCAGGAGCCTAAAGGTTGCACGGAGGGAGTAATTTATTGATTTAGACATAGTACCACATATGCGTTCATGTCATGCCGGTTGTTGCTCTAACATGGTTAGGTATGGATGTATATATATACTAATTAAGTGTCTGTGTGTTATAACTGAAAACATTCGATAAAATAACATTATTTCATCGTTCGGTTTTAAAAGTAATATAGATTTAACCGACAATGAGAATCCGTGTGTCAGAGGGATTATGAGAGTGGTATATTCATTTTTTAAAATATTTTAGAAATTAATGCGAATTTAAATTGAAACGATGAGAACAATTAATTCGATGCTTGAAGCACTATCAATTCAGCCAAGAATGATCCATCTGTTCAGCTTGATTTTCTGTCAAATGGTGAAGGATAAAATGGATTAAGTCGATCGGGGTAAACATGTAATCTAATCAGCTCATCTCTTTCTGGTAACAAGTAGATGCTATTTATGCAAAACTCAAACATAAATTTGAAATTGAAGTACTGCAGTAGCTATCCTTTTAAGCCATTGGGCCTCTTTAAACAAATCTGGGCACTCCTCTTAAAATTTAGCCCACTGGTGCACATAAATGTGAGATTATATGAACCCTAGAGGCTTTCTAAATTTTTGGGAATGCTGCACATAATGCCACAAATCCATGCACTAACAATGTAATTTAATTTAGTATTCCCGTAATAAAATGTAATCTAATTTATTTGCTCCTTAGTAAATTTTCAGGCGACTATAAAAAGTACACATTAAGGTGGCGTTTGGTTTGCCTCGAGGTAATGTAAATAGTAATGGAATTAATTACAGTGTCAAGTGGTAACAATGTATTATATTGCTAGATTTATTTGGTTAACAAATATAATGTATTCTGTTTATATTATAGTGTTTGGTTGATAAGTATAATATATTCTGGTAACGTAATCTGATACCAAACTTGGTTAGAGTGTAATGGTTGATTACTATGTTGTAATTTAATTACATGGCATATTCAAACTAAACAAAATCTAACGTAATTAGTTTACACTGCAAATAGATAACACGTAAAACAAACTTAACCAAACACCTTTTAAATGTATCTCCTGGATATGCCCAGTATAACTCTCCATCTCAATTATTAAATATTTTAGTCTAAAATTCATCTCTATTTTCAGTGATCTCTATAATATTCCTCCATCATCCTTATAGCGAATGGATCTCATTCCTTATCCATTCGAATCGTACTTATCAGTGATATAAAAGATATAAATAAAAAAAAGATGAGGAATTTGATAAGTACGATCTACATATTGACAACACAAGAGTAAAGCATAAAAAAATGATATCGAAAGTCTGTCGGAGAGTAAAAAGATTAATATATTAAATTTAATTAAGAACACTTCCTATACGTGATTTTAGGGAACTAAAAATATCAACATAAACATTCGCAAAAGTCTGAAAACAGATGTAAACTTTAAAATTAGGCACTGTTAAACCATATGAACAATCAAAACCGTTACTTTAGAATTTCAACTTTTAGAATTTTTAACGTTAAAATGTGGACTAAAAATAATTTTTATTTTTTAAAAAAAGATATAAAGTTCTGGAAACAACAATAATGGATAAAGGGGACAATAATTAAATGTTTCCAGTAATAATATCAACATAAAAAAATCTCTCCTGGAGGTCTCGCGTATATCATACACTTCATTCCATCATTTTGTGTAACTGTTAACGTTAAGTGTTTTTAGCCGCTACAATTACTTTTTATAATCTAAAACTTTTCTAATGGTCTCGATATATTCTAGAATGTGGAACTCCTCGTAAACGATTTAGATTGCGAAATTCAAAAACTCCAAAATCTAAAAATAAACTAAAATCTAAAAAGCACACCATCTTATCCATATACTTATAAGTGTCCCTAGCCGTCAGCCGGCCATGTTTGCCGAGTACTACATGTTGCACTCGGCGAAGTCTATATTACACTCAGCAAAGATTTCGCCGAGTGCCCAATAAAAAGCACTCGGCGAACACCCTCATCGCCGATAAGACGTGTACCGAGTGGGGTTCACCGAGTGTGGCACTCGGCGAAGCCTTTGCTGAGTGCCTTAGACACTCGGCAAACCCTCCTGTTCCCATATTGTTACCAATTCCAGACAGACGTAGATGGTGATGAATCTCAGGGTCTGTTCAGATGAACTAAGACTAATTATTAGCTAGAACTAATTATTAGTTGATTAATAATTAGTTCACACATGTTTGGGTACTCTAAACTAATACTTGAAAAAAGAGTAAAAGGGCTCTATTAGCTCTCATTAATTCACTTTTGTGGACTAATGACTAACTATTAGTTAGCTCATAAACTAACAATTAGTTTAGTAATTAATTGAACTATTTGAGTAAACTAAGACTAAAAATTAATTAGCTGCTAACAATTAGGTTACGGGATCCGAGAAACTCAATAATAGGTCCATAATTTCAAGTAAAACTAAAAATACAGTTTCTCCGTACTTGTCACAACGTCAAACTCATTTGTGTGACGCTGTCAAGTACTCATGCAATATAATGAAAGAAGTCTTCATCGTTAAGTACATACGTATTCAATTCATGCATGCACATGCATCGTATACATGCAATATTCGCAGCAAACGAGATACACGTTGCTGTCTTAAATAATTCCGAGTTAGTTGAACTATCTTTCAGCTAATATATCTTTCAATTCGTCCCAGAAATCTCCCAGCTAGCTGCTTATTAATTGCGTGCAAGGCCGTATGTGCAGTCTTGTTATTTTGTAAAAGTTTTGAGATAAATCATACATATTTAGTTTAAATCCTCTGAAATTTCTTCAAATTTCCTCGGAACCTGATTGATTAGCTCGGGGAAATCGACTGGTTTTTACGCGAAGTTTGTGTGTGGGTGAAAACTCATCAGTCGGAATCTTTGTTGGTTAATATTTCGACATGATCTAAACGTGTTTCTGCTGTTGTATTATTGCTCGCTGTACTTGTGTTGTTCACTGTTGTGATAATTAAAAATCTTGCTTGACTTGCATCCTCCGGTTGTGAAATTGGTGGTCTATACGGTGGATTTGCTAGCTGACCAAACATTCTGTACAATGTGCCAACTTTGACCATTGTTTGTAGATTTCAAAATTTTAAATTTTAGCTTCAAATTTTAGATTTTTCTCCCTCCGCCTGGGAATATTACAACTTTCAGATTCGTTATACGACGAAATGTTAAATTCGATTTAAGGTTATAATATTACGATAAAGATATAGAAGTCTTGTTCTAGAATTACTTTGTGTTACGTGGAAGCCAGGCAAGAGTTATTGAAAAGAAGAAGAAACGAGCGTGGACTAATTGGGAGAGTTTTAGCAAATTTGTCATCTTTTTGTTGTGTTGTGGTAGCCCTCCAAAATTTTGGCAAAGCTTGAACACGATTTGCAGCCGTGGTTGCTGTTCGAGTAATTGTCAGGTTCGAAAAGATTCAGTTTTTGTTTCTTGTTCCATTTGGATTTGGCTTTCATCTGCCTGAAATTTGGCAGATAAAATGGACGCTGGCTGCGGCAACTTGTTGTCGCGGACACCAAAACGCCTATAAAAGCGGCACCTTGTCAAGCTCTCAAGTCTCAAGTCTCACCAGTCACAACCACCGCGAGCTCCGAGCTAGCTAGCAATGGAGGCGGCGGCGGCGTCGGTCATGGAGCGCGAGCGCTTGACGGCAGAGATGGCGTTCCCGCCGCTGGATGTTGTTGCCGAGAAGGGCGGCGCGAACAGGACGGGGGAGACGCCGAGCATCGTGATCAAGATCCGGCGACGGCTGCCGGACTTCGCTCGCTCGGTGAATCTTAAGTACGTCAAGCTCGGCTTCATGTCCGGTGGCTTTCCGGAGGCGTCGTCGTGGGCGGTGTTCGCGCTCGTGGTGCCGCTCGTGGCGGCCGCGGCGTACAAGTTCGGCCGCGTCGACTTCGCCGCGCTATACTCGCTGGATCTCCTCAGCTGTGCCGCGTGGCTCTGCGCGGCGGTGCTGCTCCTCGCCGTCTGCTACCTCAGGCGGCCCCGGCCGGTATACCTCGTCGAGTTCGCCTGTTACAAGCCCGACGACGAGCACCAGATCAGCAAGGGCGGCTTCCTCGACATGACGGAGAGCACGGGGTTCTTCAATGCGGAGGCGCTCGAGTTCCAGACCAAAATCACCAGGCGCTCCGGCCTCGGCGACCGGACGTACCTGCCGCCTGGGATCCAGGCGCGGCCGCCGCGGCTTTCCATGGCGGAGGCGCGCGCGGAGGCGGAGGCCGTCATGTTCGGCTGCCTGGACGCGCTGTTCGCCGCCACGGGCATCGAACCGAGCCGCGACGTCGGGGTGCTCATCGTCAACTGCAGCCTCTTCAACCCGACGCCATCGCTGGCGTCCATGGTGGTGAACCGCTACCGGATGCGCGAGGACATCAAGTCGTTCAACCTCGGCGGCATGGGCTGCAGTGCCGGGCTCATCGCCGTCGACCTCGCCCGCGACCTCCTCCAGGCCAACGCCGACACCTACGCCGTCGTGGTCAGCACCGAGAACATCACGCTCAACTGGTACTTCGGCAACGACCGTTCGATGCTGCTGTCCAACTGCATCTTCCGCATGGGCGGCGCGGCGGCGCTGCTGTCCAACCGCCGGGCCGACGCCAGACGCGCCAAGTACAGGCTGCTCCACACGGTGCGCACTCACAAGGGCGCCGCCGACGGGTGCTTCAACTGCGTGTACCAGCGCGAGGACGACGGCGGGCTGGTCGGCGTGTCGCTGGCACGTGAGCTCATGGCCGTAGCCGGCGACGCGCTGAAGACGAACATCACCACACTGGGCCCGCTCGTCCTCCCGCTCTCCGAGCAGCTCAAGTTCCTCCGCTCACTCCTGCTCCGCCGCGTCGTCCGTGCCCGCGGCGTGCGGCCGTACATCCCGAACTTCCGTCGCGCGTTCGAGCACTTCTGCGTGCACGCCGGCGGCCGCGCCGTGCTGGAGGAGGTGCAGCGCAGCCTCAGCCTCGGCGACGGCGACATGGAGCCGAGCAAGTGCACCCTGCACCGGTTCGGCAACACCAGCAGCAGCTCGCTCTGGTACGAGCTCGCCTACGCCGAAGCCAAGGGCCGCGTCCGCCGCGGTCACCGCGTCTGGCAGATCGGCTTCGGCTCCGGCTTCAAGTGCAACAGCGCCGTCTGGCGCGCCCTCCGCGACGTGCCACCCGTCTCCGCCACCGCCGCGCCGCCCGCCGCCGGCCACCGGAGTCGCCCAAGCATCTGCAACCCGTGGGCAGACTGCGTGGAGAGCTACCCGCCAAAAGCATACATTTGATGATCTTTGTGAGGCGAGTTAAGTCGTTCAGTTGCATCCACGAGATTTGTATGATGATGCGTACGAACAACACATTACACATATATGCATTTTATTTGCTCACTTTTTCGAGTTTGTGTGATGTTATTTGCTAGTAATTAGGATGCAAACTGTTCTTAATTAATTCTATAAACTGTATAGTAGGAGCACAGTTCGAAATTTCAGCATCTGCAAAACTTATTCTTTTTTCAAGTGTGAAATTCATCATCAGTGAGATTTGGATGTGCAAAACATTCTGTGATTCCGGGAAAAATAAGCATTCCTGATGAAACTGTTAAGCATGTACTGGTGGTAAACTTAATTAATCGTTTAGTTTAGATGGTTAATCAACTTGAAATTATCCAAATATGGTAGGTGAGGTAGGTTTGCCAATCTTAATTTGGTCGTTAACTGTCAGAAGATAATTCAGTTCAAGACTCTTCAATTAACAAAATGTCAGTTGACTCTTGGGTATGTAGTAGTAGGAATCTGATTATTTTCGTCAAGCTGCTCATCATATTTTTTGTTGTTGTTGTTGTACTACGTCCGACTCAATTCCAAAATAACTTAAAAATGGAATTTGGATTCAAACAACATCTAGGCGCTTAGATAATCATGGGAGGATATAATTGAAATTTGAAATTTATAATTTATCAGTGCTAGTCAAACCATTGGATCTAGAGATTCAGATGGATTAAGACTATTTAGTTAATAGATTTGATTTCTAGTTTGAAATAAAAACAAACAATTTAATCTATTTTATTTCATCATACAAATTCGATACAACATTAATCTCGAAGCTGGAGCTGTACCAAACAGACAGACACAAAAAGTTTGCTCCAGACGTTACTGCTTAAAATACAAGTTATGATGAAGCTGTTAGCTAGGCATGTTGTGATAAAATTAATCATTTGATTTACATGGTTATTCAGCCTAACAACACTATACGTGGCAGCCTGGCAGGTGAGGTAGTCTTGACTTTTGCAGCCTAATACTCACATCATACAGCCGGTTTAACTGTCAGATGAGATTTTTGTCAACTTAAAAAAGAGGATGATTTCATCATCAATCTAGAAAAATGTGGTTTCATCATCAGTCTATTTATGCAGTTTGTATCTGCATTATGTATTGCTTTAAAGCTTCTAACTTCAGACAAACAGTTATTTTGGGAAAAAGTTTCATATTTATCGCTGAAAGTTTACTTGGTTTTATATTTACCACCAACCGTCTTATTGAATCATGATTTTCAGTGGCATATTAGAAATAATCTCTTATTTTTGTCTCTATTAATTGTAGTTGTAGGATACTTTAGCAAGGGAACTGACACTTGAAAAACTGTCATCTAAGTAGTGATCCATCAACTTGCTGATCCAATTTTTGAATCATGATGTATACATAAAGTTATGTAGTAGAATTTTTGTCCCATCAAAATCACACACCCTTCTGCAATTAAAAAAACTACTGTGTATAATTGGTTTCAGTGGATCTTCCTCCCACAGAATTAAATAAACCAGTGTGTGCAAAATCTTGCACCAGCAGTCAAGCTGGATTGACAATTTAATCAAAGAACAGTTGGAAAGGTTTGCCATCAATTAACAGTGGCCATGAAGTAACAAGTGGCAGCAAATTGCAGCAGTATGTTTAAGCTCTCCCCTGAATTTCACTGAATTTGTATTCTTGTATGAAACTAAATCAACAACAGTTGAATTTGTTTCCTTCCTTAAGTTCAAAGTTTTTATATAGCTTGTCACTCTAAATAAGTCATGAGTTGTCTACAAGACAAAAAATTTATTGTCCAAGTAAGCCATAAGCTTATATTAAATCCTATTGGTGGAAAAAATCATGTTTTGAAGCTTCCTAAGTTTATTTAGATATTTACTTTATCTAATATAAAAATTATTCCAAATAGTGATATTATCAATTAAACATCAAATAAAATAAGTTTATATGTAATATAATTTTTTTATCATACTATATATATAGACAGTAAACTCACACTCCCTCCGGTATAAAAAACAAGTCGTTTTATATATGATTTCAAATACCAAGGAGTTATTAATTAGTATGTATTTTCCTTTTTACTCCTATTAAATACAATGTTGTACTCCTTCCATCCAAATATTGTAGACCTATTAGGTTTTTTTAATCTTTGACCTATTTGTAGTTTACTTAGACTCAAACATTAAATGAGTTTCGTTTATAGTGCTAACCATGTAGTTTTATATACGTAATAGTACTACTATTTAATGCATTATGATGAATACATGAGAAATTAAATGTAATAATAGTACTATTTCTTTTTTTCTTAGTCTTGATGTAAAAAGTAATATCTCTAACATTTTTAGATGGAGGGAGTAGTAAAGATAGTATAGAAAACGAGGAGAAAATAATACTACTTTAGGGGTATAAACGTCCAAAACACATAATAAAATACAAAACAACTTGTTTTAACTAATTCTTGATAAGTAAGTCTAAAACGACTTATTTTTCTATACCGGTTGTAGAAGCTGTTTGTTTAGAACAAGACTTTGAGACAATCGATACTTTATTGGGCAACAGTTTATTTATAGTACTATTAAGTTGAAGCTTAGTTATGAATAAACCAAATCGTCTATGCAAATTGGACTAGTAGAAAAAACATGAATTTCACAAGAAACAGTACATATCGAAGTCACAACCAGGGGATGTCAGCTGGATCTACATTCCTAATAATAATTATGCAGCAGGAAACAGCTTTAAATGCTGATTCCGTTGTGATACTAATTAATAATTATTACTGTAGTTAGTAAGAGATACAGTCGCATCCAGCATCCTTGACCGTAAAGATACCTTTGCCATGTATGTATTATCTTCGGTGTATAAATATTAGTTGTTTTGGTTAGAATTATTCATACCAAATTGATATTAAATATGGTTCATTGTCCTTTCTATCTAACATTTTTTGTTGTCTTAATAGGTTACACACTCTAGTCTCTAGTAATGTCACCGAGTTCGATTTCTAGTGGTCGCACACCCCATTTTGTATGGCGTATACTTGCGTGCTTTTGTACAGGACGACTAATATTTGTACATTCTCGTTTAAATGCCAAAATAACTATTATTAGTATACTGGAAGGAGAATATGCGTGTAGCTCTCATACAGGCGGCGAGAGATGGTGAACTTGTTTAAGGAGACTTTACTTCTAGTCCTCAAATTTAATTAAAAAAATTATTTCATATTGTTGACTACTTTTGGTATGAAAATCAGGAAATTTTATTCACTCGATTGCTTTTATTTATCGCTTTATAATATTATTTTTATTAATAATAGCGATTTTGGTTTTTTTCCTCTCCTTACTAGATTATCAATTCTAACTTAAAAATAAGCTTTTTATGAGTAACCATATACTTTGATTTGCATTCGGATGGATAATTAGCCAGCTCAACTTATACCACTAAAGTTTTTTTTGTTTTGGCTAAAGATTCTTAGTATTTAATTAACTGGTCTAAGATCTAGCTAGTGAGAATATAAAGAAATCGGTGTTTATCAGCTTCTGGGTTCTAGTTCATTTCTAGATAAGACTAGTCTTGAGATTTTGAGAGCCTAGGGTGACCAAAATTTTAGAGGCCCTGATACACTATTAAAATATATCCAAAATAATATTGATATAGAATAATATATGCATATTAAATTATTTTAAAAAAATTATCCATATCAATGCCAATATTATCTTTCGTAGGGTTCTTCTATAGAACTATCGGTGACATATTTGGATCTCGTGAAGTGTTTGTATTACTCTTAATTTTTTTATCAATAAACTATCTTTTTGATTGTATTAACTCATCTACTCATTTTCTCATCTTCCCTTTCTCATTATTTGAAGCATATTTTTTATATGATACGATTATGTTAAAATATATAAAAAAATTCATATTGATTAAACATTCAAATATATAAACACTAAGTTATTCTGAAATAATCTTATCTAATCAAGAGTCACTAATCAGTGTTTAAATAGTTAAATACAATTTAATCTAATCAGACCCGAGAGTTTGATACTTGTAGATCTACATGTAGCACGATACAACAACAGTACGCACCTTGCAATTGCAGAACAACACTACAATAGAAATACATAATCTTCAAATTGAAATTTGGCATTCGCGTGAATGTCGACGATGATTTTCTATTGGTTGCCCGTGTTTCGTAATTGCCTATGTACAGAGATATACATATATGTTGTACCTTCTACATATAGAGAGCTACATATATGTGGGCCCACCAAAAATGTGGGGCCTAGGGCGGTGGCACCTTTGCCCCACCCCCGAGGCTAACCCTGTTTCTAGATTCTCTAACTACTGATTTTCACCATCTGGATTTAGAGTCTAGACTAATTATTTTAGCTTCATATTTTAAGATAGCCGTTGACAAAAGCTAAAACAAAGAGGCCCCAAGACTCGCTCAATCTAGTTCATTATTCTAACGGTAATCCTAATACTAGACATCATGTATATGTATACTTTATATATCTTCCATATCACCTAAAACTAACTAACTAACTAACTATATATATAACTATTTCAATACATTCACTCTGTAGTTTATATATGGCAATTTCATGCCACATCTCCCATATTATGCTTTGGATGAGGTAGGTACTACGTCTTATACAAGAATTACTTTCTTATCCTGCTTCCATAGTTTATATATATATATATATATATATATACACACACACATATATATGCATACATACATGCATGCATGAATACGTACGTACATACGTACATATATATATATATACAGGAGCGCTATTCTACACCACGTGTGTAGAATAACTATTCTACACCAACTACTTTCAGTAGGAGATTTTCTCAGTAGAATAGCAATTTAGTACTATTTTTTTCTCAGTAGTAGATTTCTCGGTAGAATACACTACAAGAAACTGATAAACTTCCGTCGGCCTAATTAACTTCCGTCGGCTTTTGGGCAAGCCGACGGAAGTTAATTAACTTCCGTCGGCCTCCACGAGCCGACGGAAGTTAAATTAACTTCCGTCGGCTTCTGACAGTGGCCGACGGAAGTTAGCGGGGAATTTTCCGCGGCCGCTCGGATCCCCCTAACTTCCGTCGGCTTCAATGCTGGCCGACGGAAGTTAGGGGGATTTATTCCCCAACCGCGCGCGTACAGGGAGCCCTAGCTCCCTGTACGCGCGCACTGTAGCAATCCCCGCCGCCGCCTCCTCCCGCGCCCAGCCTGCGCCGCCGCCGCCGGCCGCCCGCCGCCGCCGGCCGCACACCGCCGCCGGCCGCCTGCCCGCCGCCGGCCGCCTGCCCGCCGCCGGCCGCCTGCCCGCCCGCCGCCGCCCGCCTGCCCGCCCGCCGCCGCCCGCCCGCCCGCCGCCGCCCGCCCGCACGCCGCACACCGCCCGCCGGCTGCCGCCGCCGCCGCCCGCCCGCCCGCCCGCCGCCCAAGCGCCGCCGCCCGCCACCGCAGACCGCCGCCCGCCGCCGTAGGCCGCCGCCCGCCCCTACCGCCCGGCCGCCCCCCGCCACCGCCGGCCCCCGCCTTCGTCGTCGGCCCACGTCCGCCGTAGGCCGCCGCCTGCCCCTACCGCCCGGCCGCCCCCGCCACCGCCGGCCCCCGCCTTCGTCGTCGGCCCACGTGGCAGAGTTCGGGGCTAACTTCCGTCGGCCACGTGGAGCCGACGGAAGTTAGCTAACTTCCGTCGGCCGCCGACGGAAGTTAGCTAACTTCCGTCGCCGCGCTTCCGTCGGCCTTTGGCCGACGGAAGATAGCGTTTTGCCGACGGAAGTTGGCTTCTTCCGTCGGGAAAGGGCTAACTTCCGTCGGCTTTGGCCGACGGAAGTTGCCTGTTTTGTTGTAGTGATAGTTATTCCACACCCGTGGTGTAGGATAGCATTTATATATATATATATAAAGATACCATGCGTGCCACTACATGCAAACAGTTACATTCTGTTGGCCAAAGCCAACAGAAGTTAGGCCAAACCTGATGGAAGTTAGTCTCTTCCATCTACAAAACGCTAACTTTCTTCGTTCTGATCGACGAAAGATAATATACGAAAGATACTTATCTTCTGTCGGCCATAGACAAAAGATAAATATATTTCATTAGCTATATTAGGTTGACGTAAGTTTTTGGCTCACGCGATAATTTTCATCGGCCAAAGGTTAGCCGACGAAAGATATGGCTATTAACTTCCATCGGCTAAAGTCCAGCCAACGAAAGATAGTCTGCCACTAACTTCCGTCGGCTATAGTCAACCGACTTAAAATTTTTATTTCTTTTTTGTCACATTACACAATAATGAATCACAATCGCATTCACATTTAAAGGCACAACCCAACATATATGTCACGTTCACATTGAAATATATAAACAAATTCTTCCTTACAACCTATCGCGAGCTTACAACTCAATCAAAAGGGAAAAAACAACACAGCGTTAACATCGTTCCTGAAATGATGGTTTGATCCCATGAAACTATAAACAGATCCAACATTACAAGCAAACAAATGGAGGGTAAATTGCGGTCTGGATTTTCCTAAGGAAGTGATATTGGACAATGATTGAGAACCGAGGCTCCATTTTAATTTACCTGGAGACAATACAAGTCAATGATCATATATTTCCAAACCCACGCGTCCAAACACTTTCATTAACATGTTTGGTAAAGCTTTGGAACCTGAAATCTATACTGAAACTAGAGTGGAGTACTTGAAGCTGGCTAGACTCTGCTCCACCACTCTAGTTCATTTTTATGTAATGCTCTCAGTAGAAGCCACTACTCAAAAAAAGTGTTTGTATTGACTTCAATTATATAGGAAAAAAACTGAAACTAAAGCTAACACACCCTAAGTTAGATACAATGACACATACCAAACGCACCCTAAGTTAGATACAATGACACATACTCTCGAAGATGTACATGAAAAATATGACAAGTGATCCATAAGCACAAATTGGTTGAGCACTTGGGCATATATACGCTAAAGCAATATATATGTAAACCAATAAACCATTTTCTATGAGCAAAAGAATCGAGCTTACCACTGCACTAATTGGAAAGTTATGCTTTTTCATCAGTTCTAAAAAACCGACCAAAATTTAGTGAGCTATCCAAAAACCTTCAGTTTTCCTGTAATGTGCATTAAGGGATCTCTCTCATCCAAGCATGCATTACATAATAAGCTAATAAGTGTCTAACAATCTTAGATGCATCGGTGTTGATTAGGACATGAAACGACAAGGCGTGACAACCTAAACAATATAATCTTGATCGATGTGATCTCAGATCCTAACAGTCTTGAATATATGATCTCAGTTCGTTGGATATATATATGGCGGCGAGCGACAAGAAACATCCCAAATTCCAAATAAGGAAGAAAACATATATCCCCGACATGATCGAGCAATGAACACGGAAGAAAGTTGGAAGGCAGCTATATCAAAACTCTTAACGCCCACCTATATTTATCGTGTAGAATAGTCCTAGCTAGTACAAAAAGTCGGACGGACGAATGATCCATCCACCAGTTTAATCGGTAGTTCACTAGGTTTAAAACTCTAAACCGAATTATGTATATCACGGCAAACAGCGTGTTTGCAGATTGTCCGAGGATTTACCAAGTGCATTCTATCAGGTATTCAGCAAACCAAACCAAACTTTGCCAAATGTATCCTAAAATATACTCGCAAAAATTTTATACTCAACATATGTTAATCTTCAATGAATGTCAAGTCAAAGACAATCGTCGAATGTTTTGAAAAAAACACTCCACAACAAGGTAATTTTTACCGTGTGAGATTCGCCGAGTGCGAAATGCTGTATTCCTATAGTGGTACTCAAATGTTGTATTCCTGTAGTGGTACTTGTTCTGACTTTGTGTCCGTAATATAGTAATTTAGAAATAGATGAGATCTTTTATAGTATAATGAATTAGAACAATATCATTGGCTGAATTCATTGTACCATAAATATCACATCTGACTCTAAATTATCATCTGATTCAAATCTTATATCGACTTTTTTTGGCGTGAACTAAACCCATATCTTGCCAAATTACTGCGAACCGTCGGTTCAAAATTACCCAGTTCATTCGGTTTGGCAAAAACTGCTGTCGGTTCACACCGGCCGGTTCAATTATGTGAACGATTTTTGAATCAAATCAAACTGATGATATTGCTAATTCTCCTAGTTTTTTTCTAGTTTAACCACGGATCTTAGCTTCCAGATGTTCAACCGTTAATTTTGGGCCAATATTCAACAAAAAGAGTATCAGATTGAACCTAAATAATTCTCTAGAATTAATATTATTTTAAAAAAGAAAAAGGAATTTGGGCCTGATTGGCACGAGGAGGGGAATGGCGGCGGCGCGGGGTCAGGAGAAGGAGGGGAACGACGGAGGCACGGGGTCCAACAAAAGGAGGGGGAACGATGGTGACGCGGAGTTCAACAAGAGGAGGGGGAATGGCGGCAGCACAGAAGTCCGATGGGAGGGGGCCAGTGGCACTGGGTGGAGTCGGCGGCACTTGGTAGAGTTGGAGACATGTGCACACACATGAAGGAAAAACAGAACAAGGGTTTGGGTTTTGTTGGATGGCAAGTGGGTAATTTCCACCAAAAATAGTTGTGGTATCTGTGAAATATAAGGTACCCCAGATTTTACTTTACATTGCATGAATTTGTAGATTCTATAGAAGAGGGGAGGCCATTTTTATTGTTTGGTTCAGATTTCAGCTTCCAAGCGAGGAGGCTGGTTGGAGAATCTGAACCAAACGCACCCTAAAATTCATTACATGGTAAATCAGATTTAGTTGTAAAATGTTTGTCTCGATGACTAGATTCTAATTATAGTAAAATATAATATCAAATTTGGTTCTAGATTACAATACTAAGAGAGGAAAGACGTATACACTATGAATCATATTAATTATATTATATTGATAGAACTAAGTGCCTTAGGTGGATACGCCTAGGTTAGATCTAGTAGGGTTTGTTCTAAGGTAAACATGGCATAAGTCTTAGGTAATCAAAAACAGAGAGAGACATGCGTGTACCTTCGTTGGCGTTGGTCGACGAGGAGGACGCCATGGCGGTGCTTGGTGGTGAGGGGGGCTTCCCACCGCGCAACGCTAGGAGTAGATCGGGTGGCGTAGGTGTTTAGAGGAAGGTTTTGGCATACAAGGTATGGATACCTTGCAGCCGGAGGCCTTCCCCCCTTATTTGTAGCGCTGGCGGCAGGGGCCCCTCAACCATGAGTCGGTTGGGGCGCCCCCGATTAGGGCGCGAGGGAGACCAGGAGGTAGTGGTTAGGGAGTCCGAGACTTAGGCGTGGAGGAGAGGGACTCAGCCCCCTCTCCTCTGAGATCTTATCCTAACATTCTCCCCCTAGATCTCAACTTAGTTCTTAACTTATCTTAACATTACATCTATTTCATTATAAATCAATGCATAGAGCATGCTTCATCACAATAGTCAGTTACGTACTATGTGACCCAACAACTACAATACACCTTTCTATTCCGAAATAGTTTCTAAACTTATTTTGGGCCCTTATAAATCCAATGATCATAGGCTTTCCCTTAAACCCATATCGGTTAAGTATTCTCTGAACACGTTGGGTGGTAAGCCTTTTGTGAGCGGATCCGCAAGCATGTGCTTGGTACTTATATGCTCTAAATTTATAGTCTGATCTTGGATTTTCTCCTTAACAACATAGTACTTAATGTTGATGTGTTTGGCAGCACCACTCTTTTTGTTGTTATGGGAGTATAGTACTGCTGGCTCATTGTCGCAGTACAACTTAAGTGGCTTTTCAATGCTGTCGACCACTCTTAAACCGGGAATAAACTTTTTAAACCATAGTGCCTGGTCGATGGCCTCATAACATGCTACAAACTCGGCATACATCGTGGAAGATGTCGTCACAGTTTGTTTGGAGCTTTTCCACGACACGGCTCTTTTTGCGAGTGTGAATATATAACCTGATGTGGACTTCTCAGTATCCACACATCCCGCAAAATCTGAGTCTGAATAACCTACTATCTCAAGGTTATTTGTTCTTTCATATGTGAGCAGGAGGCCTTTTGTGCCTTGCACATATCTCAAGGCTTTCTTAACTCCTTTCCAGTGATCTATACCTGGATTTTTCTGATATCTGCCAAGCATCCCGGTGACAAAAGCTAAGTCAGGGCGTGTACATACTTGAGCATACATTAGGCTTCCGACAACAGAAGCATATGGAACCGTGAGAAACCAAGGGTTGGTTTCGGTGTTTTGTGATGAGTGATTGACAGACTTTTTACCTCTGTTCGAAGGGGTACCTCCGAAGGGTGTTCGGAGGTGGTACCTCCGAAGGGTGTTCGGAGGTGGTTTCATCGAAGGGTGTTCGGTGTTTGCTTGCTGCAGCTGTTGCAGTGGAGTGTGCCTGTCGGAGGGGTCCGACAATACACGATGACTGGGTTCGTACCGAAGGCTTCAGTACTTTGGGCGGTACACCGGAGTGTGTACCGGAGGTTGCTAACCCGGAGAGGTCTCCGGAGTACTGGATACACTTGTTTGCTTGTCTGTGGTACGTAGGGATTTCGGAGGCGACGGACAAGGTTCGTAGCAGGTGAACTTGGGTCAAGCGGGAGGCTTGATGCCAAGGGAGCGGGGAGCTCCGTCACGGTGGCTGCGAAGGTGGTCCGGGTCAGTCCTCGGGTCGAGGCGTGCCAGGTGAAGGCAGAGAGTGCGGAGCGTGGCTCCGGCTGAAGGTACTCCGAGACAAAGTCCTCGGAGGTGAGGCACTTCGAAGGTACTCCGAACGGAGTGACTTCGGAGTTGGTTGGATCAAGTCCTCTGCGGAGGCAAGGAGTTCGAAGTGTGCTCCAGAGGGAGACATTCGAAGGTGCCCGACGAAGGTCTCAGAAGTCGAGGCGCATCGAAGGCATGGTTCGGGTGAGGCTCGTCGAGGAGTGTGCTCGGGGAGAGACACTGCGACGAAGTGCTCATGGAATGCTTCATGCGGAGGCCTTGGACGAAGGAGGGACTTCGAAGGGTGGTACTCCGAAGGTGGGGCTTCAGAGGGAGGAAGGCTTCGGAGCGAGGCTTGCTCCGGAGCAAGGTTGACTTGAGGTGCTTCGGCCTGCATGGCTTCGGTACACGGACTGACGGAGTTCGAGCTGGGAGTAGCTGCGAAGCCGTGGTGGTCCACTCCGGAGGTGTTGGTGCGAAGGCCCAAGGGCTTTGACGGCTTCGGCTCAAAACCGTCACTGTATCGAAGGCAATCTTCGGCGAAGCGAAGGCCGTCTGGCTCAAGGCTTCTCGCCGAAGCTACCGCACCCTCGCGTGCGAAGGGAGGACTTCAGAAGGTCAAAGACTACAAAGGCTGACACTGTCTGTTCTGTAAAAGGCTGACACTGTCCCCTCTGCAAAGCTGACAGAGAAGCCTCCAGAATAAAGGTGGACTACCTTTTGTACCCCTTAGTTCTGTAGAGACAAATCTTTTGTAAACCCTAGGGGTAAAGTAGTCACTTCCTTTGGGTGAACTGTGGGCTATAAATATGGGGGCTCGGTAGGTAACATTTAACACTTTGAGCATTTACTATTGAGCTCCTGTAGCCACACACTTCGTTGTATTTCATCTAGAGTTCAATCTATTTTGTGTTCCTTGTTCAAGTTGCGAAGCTCTGCTTCCTGTGCTTTTTGCTTGAGCTCGCGTTGCATACCTCGCCTGTTGTAGTACACCGAAGCCTGTCTAGGCGAAGGTTGTTTTTCGAGCGAAGTGTGTTTTCAGTGTGCTGTCGCTCTGTGTAACTTGAGGCTAGATCTCACAGCTTACTAGCGAAGCCCTGTTCGAGGCCTGTTTTGCTTCCTGTGTCGAAGCCCTTAGCTTAGTCCGTTTGTGTGCGTTTAGACCTTCGTGTACGAAGCCCAGCACCAGTTGCTGCTGCCAAGTACTTGGTCGAAGTCCTCAGAGGGGTGTCCACTCTTGCGAAGGGTGAAGTGCGAAGCCTGCTCGAAGCACCCTGTGTGCGGAGCCTGCACTGACTTAGCAGAGTAGATTTTCGAGGATTGTTAGTGGAGCGAAGTCTTCTTGGCTTCGAACTTTTGCTCCTCCGAAGCCTGTGTTCGAAGGTGTCGAAGTACCTCCGAACCAGACCTTCGAAGGTAGTGTTCGAAGCCTGTTCCGCAGAAGACTGAACTGAAACCGAAGGCTAGTTTTTAGCCCGAAATTTTAAAAGCTCCCATTCACCCCCCCTCTGGTCGCCGTTTCCGGTCCAACAATTGGTATCAGAGCGGGTTAAGATCACCAGTTGACCTTAACTGGTTTTGTGATCTGTTGGCGACATGGATAGAGGCAGTAAAATTCCTCTGTTCGATGGGACAGACTTTGCATACTGGAAGGTGCGCATGAAGGCTTACTTGTTAAGCCAAGGAAATGCAATTTGGGAGATTGTGGACTCACAATACTCCATCCCTGAGACTCGCACCTCTCAGACTGAGAAGGATCAGTATAATGCCAATTCCAAGGCAAGAAACATACTGTTCATCGGTCTGAGTAGAAGTGAGTTCGATAGGGTGCAGCACCTTAGGACTGCTAGGGAGATTTGGACAACGCTCACTGTCTTTCATGAGGGCTCTACTCAGATTAAGGCCAGGCGCCAAAGCACCTACAATCAACAGTATCAGCTGTTTGTGCAGGCACCTGGTGAATCTATAGATGCCATGTTTTCTCGCTTTGACACGATAGTGAGTAACTTGCGATCCAACGGGACGCTTGCTTACAGTGATCATGATAGGGCTATCAAGCTTCTCTATGCTCTTGACCGTAGCATATGGGAAGTAAAGATATCCAGCATTGAGGAGTCCACAGGCTATGACACATTGACCTGTGACGAACTCTTTAGCAAGCTGAAGTCCACAGAGATTGCCAAGGCATCTCTTGTTGTGCACAGAAGCTCTTTGCCACAGCCATTGGCATTGGTTTCTAGCACTAGCCGTGGCACCACTGCAGAACCAAGCACATCTGATACTTGTGTTTTTGCAGATGGTTTTGCTTTGTCCTCCCTGGTCTCCGTCACAAAGGAGCAGGTGGACACTCTAGCTGATGATGAGCTTGCTCTCATTGCCCGGAGGTTCACCCGCTTTCACCATTAGAGACGGGATCAGAGGAGAAGTGGTTTTAGTGGTTGCTATGAATGTGGTGACACCTCTCATATTAAGGCCAATTGCCCCAAGCTCAAGAAGAGAGATGAGAGTGAGCGCCCTAAATACCACAAGAAGGAGAGGAAACCCTTTGTGAAGGGTAAGCGCGACAAGATGGCTAAGAAAGTAGCCAAGGCCGCTTCCAGAGCCTTTGTTGCTGCTCTCAGCGACATCGACACGTCCTCAACTGAGGAGTCGAGCTCTGAGGAGGAGTCCCCAAAGAAGGAGGACAAGAAGGACAAGAAGGGACGAGACTTCACCGGCCTTTGCTTCATGGCCGACAGCGATCACAGCGGCGATGAGCTTGACTCATCTGAGGTACCTCTATCATCTGACCAGCTATTAATTAAATTAGATGAGCTGAATGAAGTAGTTCTTGGTCAGGATAGATTGCTTGTGCAAGCCGCTAGAGAAAGAAAAGACCTTAGACTTAGGCTAGAATCTGTTTCTACTGATTATGCCATGCTTAAGTCTAAAGTTAATGATGCTGAATGTGACTCTTGTACCACTGTCATGGGTGAGCTTGCTCAGTTGCGTTTTGTTCATGCTCAAACTCTTTCTGAGCTTGAGACTGCACAGAAGCAGCTTTTGGAGGTGGATTCTAGACCTCATGATGTTATTGATTGCATGAACTGCTCTTTATTACGCGATAGCATTAATTTACGTGATAAGCATGTTCATGATTTAGAGGCTAGATTGGAGAGGGCCGGTAGTTCTAAGGATGTGCAACCTGTTTGTGACACTTGCATTACCCTTAAGGACCAGCTAGGCACTGTTAGAGAGCGAGCTGAGAACCTCATGTCAGAAAATGAATACCTTCTTTCCGTGGTAAACAAATGCACTGAGGGAAAGGGTAGGATGGATTTGCTCTTGGCCAAGACCAAGTTGTGTGCTGACAGAGCAGGGGTAGCTCTAGGTTTGGGTTTTGAGAGGATATCTTCAGATAGTAAAACCAAAACTGTTTTTACCTCTCCCACCACCCTAGAGAAAGAGAGAGCTCTGTTGGACACCCCATCAGCCAAAAAGCCTACCCATCCACCAAAGAAAACCACTCCTCCTGCCAAGAAAAATCCTCCCAAGAAAACCACACAGAAGAAACCCAAGGAGCCTGTGAGAGTTGCTCCTGTGACCCATGAGAGTGCCCCCAGGAGAGTGTTTCATTGTTCCTATTGTCAGCGGGCGGGTCATTTGGTTGGGTTCTGCTTTCGTCGCATCAAGTATGAGCGACGCTCTCAGGCGATGAGTTACCAGGACATGCATTACCCATCTTTAGGTATGCATGAGTCTGAGATGTACTATCGTCCTGCTTTTGAGGCTCCTCGTGCTTCTCGGAGAGGTTTTGCTCCTCGAGGTCTTCACTATGTTCCATATGGTGGTAGACCTCGGGCTAGCAGATTTGTACCTCGTCAGAATAGGAGACCTCGACATGTTTTTCATTCACAGCATGTAGGTAGACCTCGCACTTTGCATCATTCTGATTATTATGTGCGTAGACCATCTACTTTTACTGTGCCTACTACTCGTGTCACTCAGTGCTGGATGCCTCGTCATTATTTCACTCACCCCAGCACTGAGCGATCGAGACATCCTTATCGTGTGTAGGCGACAGGTCGAGGCTTGGAGGGCACGTGGATCATGGACTCCGGTTATTCGCGCCACATGACCGGAGATGCAGCATGGTTCTCCAGCCTCACCACAACCAAGCAAAGGGAACATATCACCTTCGGAAACAATCGAAGGAGTAGAGTGAAAGGTAAAGGTGTGGTAAGAATTAATTCGAACTTCACTCTCAAAGATGTTGCTTTGGTTGAGAACCTGGGATACAATTTGCTGTCTGTATCTCAGTTGCTTGATGAGGGCTTCGAAGTGTGATTTCATCGCGATACTTCGCAAGTGCTCAATTCTGATGGCGTTGTGGTGTGTAAGATCTTTAGAGTTGGGAGAGTTTTTGGAGCCGATTTTTCTGAGTCGTCTGGTTCTTCTCACTGCCTTGTTGCACATTCGACTTCTGAGCTTTGGAAGTGGCATAGGAGACTAGGGCATATGAGCTTTGAGTTGCTCGCTCGTCTGAGCGCCCTAGGCTTGATCCGAGGATTGCCCAAGCTCAAGTTTGAGAAGAATTTAGTTTGCGCTCCTTGTCGACATGGTAAGATGATTGCCGCGTCGCATTCGCCAGTCATCACAGTGATGACTGAACAACCCGGAGAACTTCTCCATATGGACACTGTAGGTCCTTCTCGGGTTAGTTCTTTAGGCGGCAAGTGGTATGTTCTAGTAATTGTCGACGAATACTCTCGCTACTCTTGGGTCTTCTTTCTTGCCAGCAAGGATGAAGTGTTTTCACACTTTCGGAGCTTGGCTTTGAGACTTTTTACTGAACTCCCTGGTGCATTAAAATTCATTCGAAGTGATAATGGCACTGAGTTCAAAAACAGTCTATTTATTGACTTTTGCATGGAGCATGGCATAGAACATCAATTCTCTGCTCCGCGGGTTCCTCAACAGAACGGTGTTGTTGAGAGGAAAAACCGCACTTTGGTTGAGATGGCTAGGACGATGCTTGATGAGCATAGGACTCCTAGAAAATTCTGGGCTGAGGCCATGAACACTGCATGTTACATCTCAAACCGAATCTTCTTGCGCTCAATTTTAAACTTGACATCTTATGAGCTGTGTTTTGGGAGAGAGCCCAGAGTTACTCATCTTCGAGTTTTCGGCTGTCGCTGCTTTATCCTAAAACGTGGTAACTTGGATAAATTTGAGTCGCGATCTTCTGACGGGATCTTTTTGGGTTATACTACTCATGGTCATTCTTATCGTGTTTATAACTTAGAAACTAACACTGTCATCGAGTCATGTGATGTGACTTTTGATGAATCAACCCCCTCTGTTAGTTCTGCTTTTGAACAGGCAAATGAACACGACATGGAACAGACTTTATTTGAAGAAGAAAATCCCGGAGAATTCGAGGATGAACCCCTACTACCCTCGACATCAACCCCCGAAGCTGACCCCGCTTCAACTACTTCGGCACGAGGTCCCGAAGCGACTACCTCAACATCGGTCATCTTGGACCACTCCAACGCACAAGTTGAGGGGGAGACTGCATCCCGCCGTGAGGCACCACATCATGTTCAAAGGATGCATCCTCCCGAGCAGATCATTGGTGAGCTTGATCAAAGGGTAACACATTCTCATGCTCATTTTATTGATTCCGCTTTTGTTGCTTCTTTCGAGCCCTTAGATGTTAGTCATGCACTTTCTGATTCTAGTTGGATCAATGCCATGCATGAGGAACTTGAAAATTTTGAGAGAAACCAAGTCTGGACTTTAGTTGATCCTCCACCAAATGTTCATTTCATTGGAACTAAATGGATTTTCAAAAATAAACAAGGGGAGGATGGGACAATTGTTAGAAACAAGGCTAGACTTGTAGCTCAGGGCTTTTCTCAACTAGAAGGGATTGATTTTACTGAAACTTTTGCACCTGTTGCTCGCCTTGAGGCCATTAGGATTTTGCTTGCCTTTGCGACATCCCGGGGATTCAAACTCTATCAAATGGATGTCAAAAGTGTTTTTCTTAATGGCTTCATAGGTGAAGATGTTTATGTAAAACAACCCCTGGTTTTGAAAACCCCAAGTACCCACATAAAGTCCTTAAACTTCATAAGGCTCTTTATGGACTCAAGCAGGCCCCTCGGGCTTGGTATGATAGACTTAAGTATTTTCTGCTTGAGCGAGGGTATTTGATGGGCTCTGTTGATAAAACACTGTTTACTCTCAAGCATGGCAAAGATTTCCTCCTAGTTCAGATTTATGTGGATGATATCATCTTTGGTGGCTCTTCTCATGCTTTGGTTGCCGAGTTTGCAGATACCATGAGCAGGGAGTTTGAAATGTCAATGATGGGTGAACTCACCTTTTTCCTTGGTTTGCAAATCAAGCAAAGCAAACAAGGTACTTTTGTCCACCAGACAAAGTACACCAAGGACCTGCTCAAGAAGTTCGACATGTCCGATGCGAAGCCCCTCGCCACTCCTATGGCTACGTCTGTAGCATTGGACCCTGACGAAGATGGAGAAGCTGTAGATCAGAAGGAGTTCCGGAGCATGATCGGCTCCCTCCTCTACTTGACTGCCACGAGGCCGGACATACACTTCGCTGTGTGTCTGTGCGCTCGTTTTCAGGCTTCACCACGAGCTTCGCACCGCCAAGCGGTAAAGCGCATTCTAAGGTATCTCAAACACACCCTTGAATTTGGCATATGGTATTCAGCGTCTTCATCTTTATGTCTTCGAGGTTATTCCGATGCGGATTTTGCTGGGTGTAGAATTGATAGGAAGAGTACCTCTGGTACTTGTCATTTTCTGGGTACTTCACTGGTTTGCTGGTCTTCCCGCAAACAGTCTAGTGTTGCACAATCAACGGCTGAGGCCGAATATGTTGCTGCAGCTAGCTGTTGCTCTCAGATTTTGTGGATGGTTTCCACTTTGCGGGATTTCGGGTTAGATTATAAGAGTGTTCCACTTTTCTGTGATAACACTAGTGCTATTTGTATTGCAAACAACCCGGTTCAGCACTCCAGAACCAAACACATTGATGTTCGGTACCACTTTCTCAGAGATCACAATGAGAAGGGTGATATTGAACTTCAATATGTTGATACCCAACACCAGCTTGCCGATATTTTTACAAAACCCCTCGATGCTTCTCGATTTGCTTACTTGCGTGGGGAACTTGGCATTTGTCACCCTTACGGCATTTTGTGAGGGGGAGCTGTTTTAGATGGATGTGCCTTTGTCCAATTGTGTTGAAATTGCATTTACATATTTTGCACTTATATGTCTGCTTATAATTCATGAAATCATGTCAGCTCAGCTCTTTTTAATTCATCTGGAACATTTAGGTGCATGGTGTTTTATTTTCAAATCAACACATGCTCACTGCTTAGTCATGAATCTAGCTTGTTTCGGCAGGACTGCTTTAGCTATCTTTTATCTGCTTGATAGCAAGACACATTTCTTTGGATGCTAAAAATTGCAACTTGAAAAATTGTTCTCAATTTTCATGGATATTCATAAATGTACCAAACAATTGGTTCAACTGGTTAAAATCAAAAATTCCATGATTTGCATGCTTTCAGTTAAAAGATCCAGGTGGGTTTGTTTGTCGCCCTACCCTATTCTAGACTGCTTACCATTGCACATTGGTCTGAACTGGAATAGTGTAGTGTTTGCCAAAATCATTGCCTTAAGCTTCTTATGGCTTTCATGCCTAGGCTTGGCCTGATTGGAAAGTATAAGGTGGACAAACAAATAACCCCTGGCACTAAGAACAGAACAACAAAATTCATTGATCATCAAGTTTGCTTTTCAAGCTCCATTTGAACTGGACTTGTCTGTCTAGAATAGCAATTGCCTAGCTTTGCGCAGTCCTTGCTCTTACTTGTCTAGGTTCCTTGAATAAGTGGTGATGCTTTTATTTCAAAAATGATCAAATCACATGCTTCATCATGCTTTTAGAGAATATTAATTTGAGCTGAGCCCATGATCATTGGTGTTATTGTTGGCATATCTTTGCTTCATATGTCTTTGCCTTTCTGCTCAATTCGAAGCTTTGCATCTTTTACATGCTCCTTGATGCTTGCATTGCCAAAGGGGGAGAAATTCCTTGTTCTCTGCCGCAAGGGGTATAATTTCCAAAGGGGGAGACAATTTGACATAAAAGGGGAGAAGGTTCTTTATTGCCAAAGGGAAAATTTAACTCAGGGGGAGTTTTTATTGCCGAAGGGGCTTTTCACTCTTGTGAGAAAGGGGGAGGAAAATTCTTTTGTCAAGTGACATGATTTGGCTCTTTTCTGAGTTTTTATGGTCACTTGTGTGCTGAAAGTTTTTAAATTTTCTTGAACTTGGATTTGGTTGTCAATGCACTCATCAAGGGGGAGATTGAGAAACCAAGGGTTGGTTTCAGTGTTTTGTGATGAGTGATTGACAGACTTTTTACCTCTGTTCGAAGGGGTACCTCCGAAGGGTGTTCGGAGGTGATACCTCCGAAGGGTGTTCGGAGGTGGTTTCACCGAAGGGTGTTCGGTGTTTGCTTGCTGCAGCTGTTGCAGCGGAGTGTGCCTGTCGGAGGGGTCCGACAGTACACGGTGACTGGGTTCGTACCGAAGGCTTCAGTACTTTGGGCGGTACACCGGAGTGTGTACCGGAGGTTGCTAACCCGGAGAGGTCTCCGGAGTACTGGATACACTTGTTTGCTTGTCTGTGGTACGCAGGGATTTCGGAGGCGACGGACAAGGTTCGTAGCAGGCGAACTTGGGTCAAGCGGGAGGCTTGATGCCAAGGGAGCGGGGAGCTCCGTCACGGTGGCTGCGAAGGTGGTTCGGGTCGGTCCTCGGGTCGAGGCGTGCCAGGTGAAGGCAGAGAGTGCGGAGCGTGGCTCCGGCTGAAGGTACTCCGAGACAAAGTCCTCGGAGGTGAGGCACTTCGAAGGTACTCCGAACGGAGTGACTTCGGAGTTGGTTGGATCAAGTCCTCTGCGGAGGCAAGGAGTTCGAAGTGTGCTCCGGAGGGAGACATTCGAAGGTGCCCGACGAAGGTCTCAGAAGTCGAGGCGCATCGAAGGCATGGTCCGGGTGAGGCTCGTCGAGGAGTGTGCTCGGGGAGAGACACTGCGACGAAGTGCTCATGGAATGCTTCATGCGGAGGCCTTGGACGAAGGAGGGACTTCGAAGGGTGGTACTCCGAAGGTGGGGCTTCGGAGGGAGGAAGGCTTCGGAGCGAGGCTTGCTCCGGAGCAAGGTTGACTTGAGGTGCTTCGGCCTGCATGGCTTCGGTACACGGACTGACGGAGTTCGAGCTGGGAGTAGCTGCGAAGCCGTGGTGGTCCACTCCGGAGGTGTTGGTGCGAAGGCCCAAGGGCTTTGACGGCTTCGGCTCAAAACCGTCACTGTATCGAAGGCAATCTTTGGCGAAGCGAAGGCCGTCTGGCTCAAGACTTCTCGCCGAAGCTACCGCACCCTCGCGTGGGAAGGGAGGACTTCAGAAGGTCAAAGACTGCAAAGGCTGACACTGTCTGTTCTGTAAAAGGCTGACACTGTCCCCTCTACAAAGCTGACAGAGAAGCCTCCAGAATAAAGGTGGACTACCTTTTGTACCCCTTAGTTCTGTAGAGACAAATCTTTTGTAAACCCTAGGGGTAAAGTAGTCACTTCCTTTGGGTGAACTGTGGGCTATAAATATGGGGGCTCGGTAGGTAACATTTAACACTTTGAGCATTTACTGTTGAGCTCCTGTAGCCACACACTTCGTTGTATTTCATCCAGAGTTCAATCTATTTTGTGTTCCTTGTTCAAGTTGCGAAGCCCTGCTTCCTATGTTTTTTGCTTGAGCTCGCGTTGCATACCTCGCCTGTTGTAGTACACCGAAGCCTGTCTAGGCGAAGGTTGTTTTTCGAGCGAAGTGTGTTTTCAGTGTGCTGTCGCTTTGTGTAACTTGAGGCTAGACCTCACAGCTTACTAGCGAAGCCCTGTTCGAGGCCCGTTTTGCTTCCTGTGTCGAAGCCCTTAGCTTAGTCCGTTTGTGTGCGTTTAGACCTTCGTGTACGAAGCCCAGCACCAGTTGCTGCTGCCAAGTACTTGGTCGAAGTCCTCAGAGGGGTGTCCACTCTTGCGAAGGGTGAAGTGCGAAGCCTGCTCGAAGCACCCTGTGTGCGGAGCTTGCACTGACTTAGCAGAGTAGATTTTCGAGGGTTGTTAGTGGAGCGAAGTCTTCTTGGCTTCGAACTTTTGCTCCTCCGAAGCCTGTGTTCGAAGGTGTCGAAGTACCTCCGAACCAGACCTTCGAAGGTAGTGTTCGAAGCCTGTTCCGCAGAAGACTGAACTGAAACCGAAGGCTAGTTTTTAGCCCGAAATTTTAAAAGCTCCCATTCACCCCCCCCTTTGGTCGCCGTTTCCGGTCCAACAAACCGACTTCATTTGATCGATCTCATATTGGTTCCTGGGACACTGAAAATTCCCAAACTTATCACCCTTGACTATCGGAGCAGGCGAAGGCTTACAGGAATGCATACTATATTTTCTCAGTATTTTCTCTAAGTATGCCTTCTGTGATAATCCTAATACCCCCTTAGTTCTATCTCGAAGAATCTCAATTCCTAATACATATGAAGCTTCTCTAAGATCCTTCATGTCAAAATGAGAGGACAAGAACTTCTTAGTTCTAATAGTAGATTAACATCACTGCTTGCTAGTAGGATGTCATCCACATACAAGACTAGGAAAATAAATTTCCCATTCTTGAACTTAGAATAAATGCAATTGTCCTCTTCATTCTCCTTAAACCCAAATTTTTTAATTGTCTCATCAAATTTGAGATACCACTGCCTAGAGGCCTGTTTAAGACCATAAATTGACTTAGTTAAATGACATCCCAAATTTTCTTTCCCTTCTATGACAAAACCCTTGGGTTGTGCCATATAGACATTCTCATTCAGATCCCCGTTGAGAAATGCCATCTTTACATCCATTTGATGTAACTCTAAGTCATAATGTGCCACTAAAGCCATAATGATTCTAAATGAATCCTTAGATGAGACAGGAGAAAATGTCTCATTATAGTCTATTCCCTCTCTTTGAGTGAAGCCTTTAGCAACAAGTCTGGCTTTAAATCTTTCTATATTTCCTTGGGAGTCACGTTTGACCTTGTAGACCCATTTGCACCCTACTGTTTTGGCTCTGTTAGGAATTTCTTCTAATTTCCAGACTTTGTTGGTACTCATAGACCTCATCTCATCCTCCATGGCCTCAAGCCACTTAGAAGAGTGAGGGCCTCTCATAGCTTCTTCAAAAGAGGCGGGATCGCCCTCCATTTGAATTTCTTCACTTATATAAACCTCATAGTCATCAGGAATAGCTGATTTTCTTACTCTTTGTGATCTCCTAATGTTCTCTTGAACTGGGATATCATCATCTCTAATGTCTTCTTGAATTGGTACATCATTTTCTATGATGTCCTCTTTAACTGGCACATTATTTTCTAAGACAGGGGGTTGTTCTTCTTGTTCTTCATTAGCAACATCTGGAACTACAGGCTCCTGAATAACAGGTACCTCATGAACAACACGTGTCGCTAATAAAGGTTCAACTTTAGGTGCTGGACAAATATGTGCTATCATAGGTATATGAAAAATTGGCTCTTGAATCATAGGAGTAGGTACACAGACCCGCTTCTCTTCAAGGCTAATTTCTCTTAATACCGTGTTCCCCCTGATCATAGCGTCTTCTAAAAAGACTGCGTGTCTCATTTCTACAAATTTAGTATGTCTACCAGGACAGTAGAAACGGAAACCCTTAGATTTTTCTGGGTAGCCAATAAAATGACAACTCACTGTCTTAGGATCTAGCTTACCAATATTTGGGTTAAAAACTTTAGCCTCAGCTGGACATCCCCATACTCTAAAATAATTTAGAGAGGGTTCTCGTCTAGTCCATAACTCATACGGTTTCTTGGGCACCGACTTACTCGGAACCCGATTAAGAATATGAATGGCGGTTTTTAATGCCTCCATCTATAAACCAACCGGTAGAGTGGAATAACTTAGCATGCTTCTTACCATGTCCATTAAGGTGTGATTGTGTTTTTCCGCCACTCCATTTTGCTGAGGTTCGCCCGGTGTAGAATACTGGGCGACTATACCATTTTCCTGTAGAAACCTTGCAAAAGGTCCAGGAACTTGGCCATACGGGGTATGACGACCGTAGTACTCCCCTCCACGGTCAGATCTCACTATCTTAATCTTTAGATCATGCTGATTTTCTACTTCATCCTTAAATATCTTAAATTTATCCAAAGCTTCTGATCGTTCTTTAATTGGATAAATATAACCATAGCGCGAATAATCATCTATAAATGTTATGAATGAATCATAACCATCTACAGACGTCACAGGAAATGGACCACAAATGTCCGTATGAATAATTTCTAAGACTCCCGTGCTTCGCTTCGCGTCTTTCTTAATCTGTTTGACGTATTTGCCTTTAATGCAATCTATGCATTGATCTAAGTCTGCGAATTCTAAAGGCGGAAGAATTGATTCCTTAACTAGATGTTCAATCCTCCCCCTCGAAATATTGTCTAGGCGACAGTGCCATAATTTCGAAGATATGTCGCTAATTCTCTTACGCTTATGTGTTTTGCTAGACGATGCATTCTCATTAATGGAATTCACTGAATCATTCAAAGATAAGAGATAAAGTTTGTCATGCTCGAAGGCAAGACCCACAACTTTATTATCATAAATAATAGAACATTGTCTGTCGCCAAAATGACAATCATATCCATTATTCACTAAACAAGAAACGGAAATTAAGTTTCTTCTCATCGAAGGAACATAGAGTACATCTCGCAAAAGAATTACAAAGCCATTCTTAAGTTCTAAAGGGAGATTTCCTATGGCTTCAACTTCTGCTTCGATGCCATTCGCTACTCTAATTGTTCTTTCGTTTCTTCCCAAAGTTATCGTCGTAGCGAATCCCTGTAATGAGTTAGCAACATGAACAGTTGCACCTGAATCAATCCACCAAGTGTTGGTAGAATAATCTAAATACAAGGATTCATCAATGCAAGTAATTTCATCATTACCGTGTTTGCTCATCCACTTGAGAAACTCCACACAATCCTTCATGTGGTGTCTCTCCTTCTTGCAGTGCCTGCAGATGCCTTGAGGAACATCATTGTCCTTCGGCGCCTTTCCCTTCCTCTTAAAAGTCTTAGTGTTCTTCTTTGGGGTGAATGTTTTCTTCCCCTTGTCTTGGACGTGATGCACAGTATCACTTCCACGTGCTTCCTTAATACGTTCTTCTTCTTGAACACAGTTGGACACTAATTTCTCTAGAGTCCAAACTTCTAGCTGAGAATTATAGTTGATCACAAAATGCTCAAAATCTTTGCTAAGAGAACTCATGATCACATGGATCACAAAATCTAAGGGTAGCACACACTCCATGGACTTCAGCTTAGAAGCCCAGTTACTCATCCTTAGTATATGATCTCTAATACCGCCACCACGGTATTTCTCCGTGATGAACTTCTTAATAATTGCGCTAGCATGTGCCTTAGAGGAACCAGTAAACTGGCTCTCCACCTTCCTGAGATACTCAGTAGTAGTCTCACAGTCAGGGATGGATCCCTTAATAGGCTCCAGAATGGAGTTCTTAATGATCATCAAGCATTTTCTATTGGACTGCTTCCACTTAGTGTACGCAATATCGTACTTCATCCTTACGGGAGCGAAGTCCTTCTGACGTGCGGCGAAGGCCTCAGCGGCCTCGCCAGTACGTATCACTGGCTCAGTAGGCTCAACAGGACATTCCTCCTGCAAGGAAAAATCCACATCTAAAATGGCGAGAGAGATCAACAAACCCTCTCGCCAGGAGCCATAATTGTCCCCATTGAGTTTTTCAATGTTGGACATCTGAGAAAGCAAGTTGCCTGATAAGAATGATAGTCAAGAGGGAGTTAATTACAGGCATAAAAAGGGACATGCAAATTTAACGTGGGTCAAATTAGCATGTGAAAACTCAATAAATAGGAATTAATTCTACATCACCGTTGGGCAGAAATAGAATCAATTCAACTTAAAAACACAGTAATTTTATCACCAACGTTGGTCAGGAGATAAAATTAATATGCTAATATAGCTAAAAGAAAATTTATTGTGTCAATTAAATTATCCCGTTGGTTCAAATTTAATCAACAAAATAAACTTAATAAACTGGATGAGCAAATTAATATGATTAAACAGTGGTAGCACAACAGAATTCTTAAACTAAAATAATACATCGTTTAGTCATCAGCAAAATTCCGAATTTAAATACTTAATAACAATTATTTTCTAATAAAAAGGAGTCATTGGATTGATTTAAATTAGAAAATAACATAAGAAAAGATCTAAAATTACTCAAAAAATTCAGAACAGTGCTAATAATCATGATGAAATTTACTAAATTTTTCCCCGCATTAAACTTAATTTTATCTTATTTTTGGGCATTTTTCTTAATTTTCTAGAAATAAATAAAACAGAAAAGTAATTTATTAATTATGGAAAATAAAAAATGGAATTCGGCCCAAAGTGCACAAAAGCATGGCCCAAACAGCGCTTTACGCAGGCCGACTGAGTCCTGGGCCCAGGCCAGGAATGTGACGCGCGCGCGCGCAACCTGGGCCTGGGCCGGGATTTTGCCCCCCGCCTGGGCTTAAACAGGTCAACTCGATCCGACGGTCAGGCGCCAGTTTCGGCAGCATAAAAGGCTGCAGCCCCCCAGCCGAAAACCCTAAACGCCATTTCCCCCTTTCACCGACCGAGCGAAAGCGGCGCGCGGCGGAGCGAGCGTGCGGCGGCAGCCCGCGACGGTGACGGTGGAGCACTGCCCGCCGGCTAGCTGGCCGGAGCCCAAGCGCTCACCCGAGGGGAGCGGGGCTCTGTCGAGCTAATCGGCGGTGGTGAAAATCACCCGAAGGCGGCCGACGGCGAGCTGCGGCGACCGAGCGGTCTCCGGCCACCGGCGAGCGGCGACGCGGCGACCCGAGGAGCCAAAGTGAGGACCCCGGCCTCCCCTTTAGGAAAAATTAGGGTTAGGGTTTTGGTAAACCCTAACCCTAATTTCTGAGTCGGCCCCCTTTTCTATTTTTTTTTGTTTTCCTGTTCGTCTTCGCACAGAGGCATTAGGGTTAGGGTTCGGAACCCTAAATCTAAAACCCTGTTCCGGTTTTCTTAGTGTTGAACAGGGGGTTATTAATGGTTTTCTGGGGTTTTTCTTAGGGTTAGTGCGGGTACTTAGGTATTATCCGAAGGTCAAACAGGGGGGTTTTACTTAGGTTTTCTTAGGGTTCTATGCGGGAACAGTGGATCTAACTTAGAGCCTTAGGTACAAAAAAATGGCGTCGGTCTGACGCCCAAACCCTAGCTAGCCTAGCCTTAGGTTGCTCTGATACCATTGATAGAACTAAGTGCCTTAGGTGGATACGCCTAGGTTAGATCTAGTAGGGTTTGTTCTAAGGTAAACATGGCATAGGTCTTAGGTAATCAAAAACAGAGAGAGACATGCGTGTACCTTCGTTGGCGTTGGTCGACGAGGAGGACGCCATGGCGGTGCTTGACGGCGAGGGGGCTTCCCACCGCGCAGCGCTAGGAGTAGATCGGGTGGCGTAGGTGTTTAGGGGAAGGTTTTGGCGTACAAGGTATGGATACCTTGCAGCCGGAGGCCTTCCCCCTTATTTGTAGCGCTGGCGGCAGGGGCCCCTCAACCATGAGTCGGTTGGGGCGCCCCCGACCAGGGCGCGAGGGAGACCAGAAGGTAGTGGTTAGGGAGTTCGAGACTTAGGCGTGGAGGAGAGGGACTCGGTCCCCTCTCCTCTGAGATCTTATCTTAACATATATGACACGCTAATATAGCTCAATCATGCATAAATACTCTCACAAACTTTTATGGATATTTTCCACTTTTGTTAGCCTCATTCTCCTAAGAATCAAGGTTTTACATAATTATCTCTCACTATAAAAAAAGAAGAATCAATTCTTCTAAATTCTGGCGTGATTTTTTTTATTTTTATCCTTTTGATACGGATTTTGAAGATTCTCTTTAGAATTGGCACTAAGAATTGCTACCATCAATAGTCTAGCACTCTTACAATATATATATATACACACACACGGGAGCGCTATTCTATACCGATCGCTTTCAGTAATAGATTTTTTCAGTAAAATAGCAATTGATTACTACTTTTTTCTTAGTAGTAGATTTCTTAGTAAAATAGCTATTCTACACCCGTGGCAATAATTGAAAGAGCTCAAAACAGTGATAGTTTGACAACCCAGCTAGCAATACATCTAGCTAATTAATATGAAATATTACAAAAGACAGTGGTACTGTAGGACTTTGAAGGATGGAACTATCTCTCATTTAAGCTTCAGCTTAAGCTTCCAGACACTGCATTTGGCCAGGTCTTTGACCTTGATTCTCTTTTGAATTCTGATGTGTACCTGTTGCTGTGGCTACTGTACATGTCATCTTGCGTATATGTGTCTGAATTGGGTGAGAGACGGACGTTTCAATGATAGAAATGCATCGTAGAAGCTTCCACACTCCGGATATGAACAGTGAGCTTCACAGATACTTGGACTTGTACTTGTTGATCCTTGCATTGTGACATGTCCCATTAATAAAACATTTCGGTCTGATACATATATGTGTTGTCTACATGCATTTTCTGTTTTAATTCCGGATGGTCCATGGATTTTTACATGCATTTTTCTCAATATATATATATATATATATATATATATATATATATATATACACACACGAGAGTGCTATTACACACCACGTGTGTAGAATAGCTATTCACACTGACTATTTTCAGTAGTAGATTTTTTTAATAAAATAGTAATTGAGTACTATTTTTTTCAGTAGTAGATTTTTCGGTAGAATAAATATTCTATCCCCGTGGTGTAGAATATCATTTGTATACATGGTCGTCTAATAACTACCAATAAAAATGATTTATCATCGTTACCGCATTTCTAATATACTACCTTTTTAAATAAAGGCGTTGACTTTTATCACAACATTTGATTATTTGTTTTATTTAAAAATTTTGTGCAAATATAAGTTATGATTAAATTTTATTTAATAATGAAATAAATTATAATAAAATAAATAATATTTTAAAAAGATTTTTAAATAAGATAAATGATCAAATGTTATAATAAAATGAACAACGACATTTTAAAAAATTAGAGGTAGTATGTTTTACGCCTTCTGTATCTACTAAAAAAATAAAATCACGAGATCCTCTCGTTTCTAGAGAAATCAAATTACTCGAAAATTAAGTTGATTTCTGTAAAATTCAAAATTTCTAACTTCAAATAACCCATCATGACCGTCTGATTATGGCCTTATGTGGTTTGCCTCTCTCATTCTAGGTCGCAGCCTCGCAGCCTCCAGGTCCAGCCGACCCTGCCGCCGCCGCGTCCTGCCCCGCCCGCCGCCGTCCCGCCGCCCAGTCCCGCCCCGCCCAGTCCCTGCAGAAGCAGAAAGAGAAGAGGCAAGAAATTGACAGATCCAGTAATTTTCTCGCTCGATCCCTGTTCTTTAACTTAGATTTAACATAGTAACATATACATATATGTATTGTTTGAATACATGGTGTTTCGTAGTTTCGTAATCAGCAACTTGTGGTAGACTTCTGAGCTTTTTATTCTAGCCAGATTCAGTGGGTTGTAACAGATCCAGACTTTTTTTGGAATTTTTTTAGGAGGATGATGTGAAGACTGTACGCTAGTGGAACAGAACTGGGGTTTCTAACTTTGAAAAACTTAACAACCCAATACATTGATGTAGACTCTTTACCTTTAGCTTCATGGATATATATTTGATTTTTTTGTTTGCAAATTTGGTCTCAGTTAAACTGATGTTTCTTGTTCCTTAGTTTCCTAGTTCTGTCCTCTCCAATGAAATAAGTTTTCTAATTTCTACACATTTTGGAAGTTCTAAGATGTACTGGTTATGCTCTGTGTAGTAATGGTAGTAAATATAGATATATTAGTCACTATTAAAGGATCGGAGTATTGTCAGCAACCCAGGATCACCTGAAATTATCAAACATTTTTTGCATAGCTGAATTAGGTGGCACATGCACATTCTTGTTCTCTTATTAAAATAGCAGTCCAGATTATGGATATTTTAACCTTGTCAGTTTTCATAGTTCTCCAAACAATGAGATGGATCCATGTTTAATTTCCTAATTTTAATCAGGTCTACACTGCTAAATATAATTATACTTGTAAATGTCTATAGCTACTTCCACTATTTGTGGAGTTTCTGCAGCACTGTACGTGGTATTTTATTTCTCCATGTTAATATTTACTTGTCTCCAATAGTTTTATTTACTGAGAATTGTGGAGTAAGAACCGGAGATTTCTACATTTTTCTCTTCCATGTGTTCTTCAAATACAAATATGCCATACGGTTTACTTCCTGGATTACTGCATCCACTTACTTTCCTGTTAGTTCATTTTTCTAACATAAATGGAGGTAAGCTAACTAGATAACTACAGTGTACTAGTATATCACAACCTTGGCAATTGGAAAAGTTCACTACATACTTGTATATCAAAGCTTAAGTTGAATAAAACAGAGTAATCAAATGGAAATTGGAGGCATAGTTGTAGGGTTCTTTGTGATTTCCCCTCCCAGTATAACAGTATATCATTTGTGTATGAATAATAAATACTCCTCACAATGATTTCAGGTAACTTGAGACAAGCAAGATGGCCCTCTCATCAGTTTTCAGGAAAGTAAATGTCAAAGAACTGATATCAAAGGTTTCAGTGTACAGTAGCACAGAAGGTGATGACTTAGGCTGTATGCAGCCTGAGTAGCTTGAGTTTGTCTATTGCAGCTATTCTGAATCTCGAAATGCACTTGATTGCAGAGTCATCTGGAGGAATGAGCTTGGTTTTTAAGCGTTGGGCCACCAAAAAGTGTGCTGGATCAACAAAAAACGGCCGTGACTCTAACCCTAAGTATCTGGGTGTTAAGAAGTTTGGTGGCGAGGTTAATCTTCTTACTGTCCGCCCCTATGGAAACTACAAACACACTTTACTGGATAACTAGCTCAGAATTTGCTTGTGCTATATTTGTTTTCTTATTATTAGAAACAAATGGAGGATTCTCTATAATGCTTTTTTTACTGTTTTATTAGAAAGTGGAGCCAGGAAATATCATCGTCCGCCAAAGAGGAACCCGCTTCCATCCTGGGAACTATGTTGGCATGGGGAAGGACCACACTCTCTTCTGTCTGAAACAAGGACATGTTCGATTTGAGCGCAACAAGCTGACTGGCAGGAAATGGGTTCATGTTGATCCTGTTGCTGGGCACCAGCTCCACCCTGTCTACTGCACTGATTCCACCGCTGCAGCTGAAATGGAGCCAATGTAATGCAGTCGATTCAAGAAATATGTTGCTGATAGCTCTTGTGCTCTTTTTCACTTCACTACATTCTTTAAACTAAGCTGTTCCAATGAACTGAGGGAGGCACAGAGAGATGGTAACAAAGTGAGGGTTTCACAGAAAACAGAAAAAAAACTGGGTGTACCCTCGTAATTCCCAATTGAGAATGCATGGTCTTGTTCTTCGATAAAAGACACATACTCTCCTTGGGATGAATCATTGTATCACCATCAATTACCAGGAACCTTAACTTCACAATTAATAAACGTGGTAATTATGTTGGCATTTAGATCATGTATAGTCTTTAATTTCGACAGGTGTTTGGGCCTGCACCTGAAAGTCTGACGCCATTGAGGGACCTTTTGGTATCATCACCACACCAAAATTTCAGTTTAAAATATGCTGCCGTGTGAAAACCGGTATTACTTTTACTGAATACATTTTTTTGTAAAATATTTTGCGAGTACCCATGTGAGCATGTGTAATGTAGTTTGTTTTTGGATGAGATGTCTACTGTCTTCTATTGTGGACCTCACTTTGGTGTCTCCAGTTTTTTGAATTGGATGATCTTGCTACTGTACTATGCTGTTTCTTTCATACTGAAATTTCTGCTCGGTTTGAAGCTGCTACCCACCCATGTTTTGAACTCTTTTTAGTGTAACATGTTAATTTTGTTTGAACAAAATTATCCAAATTTTAGATGGTCTTGTGATCAAGGGTGGATACAACGGGAACTAACTGCTATTGTTCACGCGTGTACTATTCGCCAATTCATTGTTTCCATTTGTCAGAAAAGCTGCAATGTTTTTCGACCTTAATTCTTACAGAAATTCTACTTCTTGGATCCATCCGAGAGTTCAAAATGGTTTTGCTGTTACCTTGATTAGTAGTAATATAATTTAGAAAAGGGTAGAAACATACAAAAAAAATTATCTTTCAAAATCGATGAGAACATAAAATTTATGTTATTATATGTAGTATAAAGACACTATATTATGCATTAGTGATAATAATATACTGGGACAAGTGTTACGGTCTATTACCCTCCGTTTCTAAATGTAAATCATTCTGGTTCATAAACAAAATAAGTAGTGAATAATTGTCTTTTCTTTAAGGTTGTATAAGCCTTTTTTACAAAGTATACAAAGCATGTGAGAATTATACATCTGAAATTTGGGAGAACATTTATTGTGTGGTCGAATTAATGCTGCATCCGCATGTCATGTGTCATCAGAAATGGAGCAAGCATCTGAGTGACTTCCCCTCCTCCAGCAGCTGGAAAGCTTTGTTGATATCCTCAAAGGGCATCTCGTGGGTTATGAAGCCATCGAAATTTATCTTGACCTCCTGCCACAGAACAAACCACAGTGTATGTCCAGTCAATGATTGGCAATTCTGCGTTCCGTTTTCAGTGAAACTTGATAGCTGAGCTGAATAGAAACTGGGTCATGGTTAAGCATCGCAGCACTTAGTCGCCACTACTTACACCCTGCAAGCACTTGTCGACGAGCTGAGGCAGCTGGGACTTGGCCTTGAAGTCGCCGAAGACGCAGCCGGTGACGCGCCGGCCGTCGAAGAGCTCCATGGGGTGCAGCGGCAGCATCCTGGGAGTTGCATGGATCCCCAGCACGACGGTCAGGCCCCAGCCCTGCATTCCATTCCATTGCACGCACGCACTATGCATGTTAGAATATAAAAAAGTGATCAGGTTTTCAAATAGCTCACCTAATCGGTGAGTGCGTGCAACTTAGTACATAAAAGTTTTTCACAACTACATGTGCATATATAGTTCTTGAAGGACATTTACATCATGTGTGGAGACGAACGCCTCCCGCAGCACATCGTTGATGCCGGTACACTCGAAGCTGTAGTCGACTCCCCCGTCTGTCATCTCCCTGATAACCTGAATATCAAGACAATTCAGCTAGCTCATCGTGTTGTCATTTTTTAACGGGCCTGAAATGCCAACTTAGGAATTGGGAGTTAGAGCAATTACAACGTGAAGTTTAGTTCAAACCCTGTTTGGTTTCTTTAGTCTAATGACTAAAGTTTAATTCAAACCCTATTCAGGATCTATGGACTAAAGTCCATAAATGCAATTCAATAAAGATTTTTTTTATTTCTAGACTAGTAACTATGTTCTTTCTGTTCTGCCGCCATAAATGCGAAGGTTTAGTGTCTTTTGTGTTGTTTAGTCAAGTTTAATCCATTTTTTTGGACTAGAGGACTAAAAACTTTAGCCCAAAATTTAGTACCTGTTTGGCACTTTAGGGACTAAAAATACTACAAAACAGAGGACTAAATTCCTAAGGAACCAAGCAAGCCCTTGTTTGCTTAGTACTACCATCACCATATATAGAACTAATACTAAACCAAAGAGATTTCCTTAACACTACTATTCATTTCAATATTATAGATGCTCTTATGTGAATAATATTTTCCCAAGTAAATTATTTGTACCTCATGGACTGGCTTGCAAGATGCCTTGGAGTTGATGAAGTCAGTGATCCCCATCTCTTTGCCTGCACAGTCAGTTCAGGCCCATGAATAGGTGCAAGCTAAGAAATTTTGTCCATTCGTTTGACGAGTTCTAACACAATGTAGTCTTCAAAAGGAATCATCAAAACAGAGGACTCGATTTTTTAAATAATACATTTTAAAACAAATTTTAAATATGGTCAACGTTTCTAAAAATTACGATTTTGACCATCTGTTGACATTTTAAATGTCAATCTTTAACACAGAAATCAAAGGGAAACGAACACGCAAAGTTGTGTAGAAATGCATGTCATTATCTTGATTTCAGCTAGAAAATGGTCAAATCTTTTTATAAACTTAGTCAAAATTAGAAAAGTTTGACTCCAAAAAAAAATCAAACGCTCGTTATATATATATATATATATAATGAAACGGAGGCTACACATTGAGATCTTATATTTAATTAGCCATGTGAGGTAAGGGTCAGATAGAGTTGTTTTCCTCTGCAGCTGGAGACATCACACAGAAAGGGACAAGAGCAAGATGCTTCTCAACTGTCAAATTTACTACTGAATTTACGACTTTTGATCGTGTAAAATAAGCTATACACGCCAATCAACTGCACCAAAATGTTCTTACGGTACCAAAATGTTGATTCTTTCTTACGCAATGGAAATACAATTTTTTTTCTGGACAGATGAAGAACACATGAACATGTTATGTCAAGTAGAAAAATACGCACCTTTGGAGAACTTTCCAGGGTTGACGTCAACTCCGATGATTCGAGATGCTCCTCTTAATCTTGCCCCTTCAGCAACCTAAAAATCAAATTTTAATTATCTCTCTGTGAATATAATTAGAAATATATATATATATTTAATGGTTGTTTTCCGGTATATTTCTTAGTAATTAATTAATTTACTTACAGCAAGACCAATGGCACCAAGGCCAAATATTGCGACGGTTGTTCCCTTGGAGACATTTGCAGCGTTCCATGCAGCTCCCAGCCCTTGGTAATGCATGGTTAAATCATTGTTACAACTGAATCCATTTTTAAACGATTATTGGTTGTTTAGGGCAGCTTCAATGAAAGACTTGCAGTTGTGCTTAAAGAAATAAACCGGGTTTTTTTAGCAGGATGCTTAATGACACGAGCCGCCGTTTAGTGTATCACTAGGTGCTAATGAGTGCTAGTTAAGGTAGTTGTAGCAATATCTCTATAGTCAAAAAATTTGCCAACAAATATAGCATTACTATGTATTTTTGCATTGGGACATAGCACTCTTAAAAAATGCTTAATTTTTTCTTATACTAAGCACTCATATTAACAATAAGCACCGGAAATGACATATTTCAGAGAATGTTAAACAATGCTTAACGAAGTTAAGTTCCTTATAAAAAACAAAATGTTAAAGAGAACGGTTTTCACTATTTACGGAACTTCCATCAAATCCGTACTTCAAAATCCCCTACATATATAAGAGCATTTTCAAGAAAGTTGCTATTTTGTATTCTCTAAAATCTTATATAAAGAGTCCTCCTATTAAAGTTTAATCTCTAAATCTCATTATTCTCTAATAGACTTACAATTATTCTTGTATCGTTGTATATGGACGACTCTACTTATTAAATATCTTAACTTTTTTATTTATATCTCTCGTATTCTTTTATTTTGAAAGTCCGATTTATAACGGTGTCTCTAAAAATAATTTTCTTAGTAGCTCCGATTCCTAACTAAAAGTTGCAAATTAAAGCTTTAATTAGACTAATTTCCATTTAATGGACGCCACGATGATGCGAACGGCGCTGCATTATCATCTTCAATAATTGATTAATAGACAGGTATACAAATCTAGTGGAGGCCAGGTTATGCTACCTACCTATTGCATGCTTGCGTGTTGGATTACACACGTGGTTAACCTAACTAACACACATTATATTTGGGGGAGACCAGACCACCAATATTGCTAACTTTTGCAATATGCAATGCAAGAGATAATCCAAAATTTTAATTTTACTGATATACTATGGCTGTTTTTCTTGGCAATGTATGTATATATATTTTTTCTTTTAATATTCCCTCTATATAATGCCAAAATATTTTTTAATTGGCTTAAGGGAGTGTTTAGGCCATTAAAAAGGTGATCAAGCTACCCAATTGTTTGGGTATACTTGTTGGCTTATAAGCTGGCTAATAAACCATGAAAACTAGGCTTGACAATTGCTTGCTCGACTCTAAAAGGTAGAGAGTTTTAGATGTAGACAAATATTTTAATTAAAGAGATAACGATTAATTAAGATAATATTGTCGTTTTCAGACAGAGCTCAATGGGGTCAAGGGGGTTCCCAGAAACCCGGGTTCAAAAATGTGTTAGTACATGTATTAGTAATTTTTTATCCTTTATACATCCCTTAAACTAAATATGGTGTACCGCTTAAAGTGATGTACCTCTTTTAATTTTTCTCTAGCTCTGCCACTACTATACACGGGTGTAGAGTGAATGTGGGATTGGAAGTGGTTGGATAGAGTAATGAGCAATGAATTTCTATATGTAATATGAGTATTTGAAAGTTAAAAAATTATATTGTTATAATTGGAATTTTAGAAGGACGTAGTGGCATACCTGTGGAGAGCCCACAGGAGAGGAGACACATCTTTTGAAGAGGAGCTCTAGGGTTGATCTTGACGGCGCAGGCGGCGTCGATCACAGTGTACTCGACGAAGGTGGATGTGTTGAGGAAATGGTACACCGGCCGGCGTTCGCCGGACGAGCGGTCGACGACGGTGAACCTCGTTCCGCCGTCGGTGACCATGGTGCTTTTGAATGGATCGACGCGGTAGGTCTTGCACAGGTTGGTCTTGCCGGACTCGCAGTAGGCGCACGCTCCACACTCGCCGGCGAAGACAGGGACGACATGATCGCCGGCAGCCAGATCATCCACTCCCTCGCCCACGCTCTCCACCACCCTGCAGTACGTGTTACATACGCATCAAAATGAGATTTTTTTACTGTATTATATTTATGTTACGTGATCAACTCGACGACAAATACTTTATTTGTCGGCAAGAAGCTAGGATCATTTTGACCGGCGTCAGCTAGAGTTCTGCCAAAAAGTCAAAATATCACGTCGCTTTGTACGTACGAAAGCAAAAACCACTTATTATTGCCACAGAAATTTTAGACTAGTCTTTTGGTCTTTTCTACATTAATTCTCCGGTGAAGGCTAAAAAATATATCTTTAATGGTTAATTAATTCACACTTAACGAGAAATGTCTTCTCTTCGTCCTATAATATAACAATTTAGGATAGACGTTATATTCATTATACTATACTATGAAATATCCCATTTAGTTCTAAATTGTTATATTATAGAATGGGAAAGCAATATATGTCATTGCTATTTTATAAAAATATATCAGCGATAACTATAAAATTATATTTTATAAAACATTAGATTACTACATTTAAAATGAAGTTTAAACCGTAAAATTTACTAAATTCAACCAAAAAGGAGTAGTAAGTACATACCCGGCTGCCTCGTGTCCCAAAATGCGAGGAAACTTCCGCTGCAGCTCGTTCTACATCACGTCAACCAATACGGCACCGTCGCATTAAAGAATCGATCAATAATACAAGAAAATTATTTCGATGTGATGGTATTTTTCGTGGACTTAGTTGCTCGATCGATCGCTATATATATTACAAACATTTTTTTAAGATAAAGTTGATAGAAATATTATATGTCTCTTATGAACAAGAAGGTAATTAAAGCTATAAAGTCTTAGATATAGATAGTTATGCAGCATTGAATGTGTATAACATCTTGTTTTGTGAGCTTGGATAAAAAGATATATAGAAGTAAATCTTTTAAGATAAAATTAAAAAAATTAACATCTAACTATATATGTATTCATATATATCTATATATTTAATTTATAGATATATATGAAATTAAAGTAGTACCTCTCCCTTCCAGGCGCTGAGGTCGGTGTGGCAGATGGAGGTGAAGAGCACCTTGACGCGCACCTCCATCCTCGCCGGCGGCGCCACCTCCACCTCCTCGATCACCAGCGGCTCGCCGGGGCCCCACACCACCGCCGCTGCACGTACGCACGTCGTCGTCGTCGCATCATCGATCATCGGCTAAGCTAGCAGCTACAAGCTAAAGCTCGTGTACGCACGCACGCTACATAGCTGCCCCGCCTGCCCGGCCGTACGACGCCGGGGAGCTGAGCTGAGCTAGCTAGCTATGACCGACGCGACCGACCAAAGAGAAACGTCGCACCTTTGCATTTGATGGGCTTCCCCTGGCGGGCGCCGCCGGCGCCATTGGAACGCCATCCGCCGCCGTTGACGATTGCATCCATGGAAGGGGAGGTGTAGTGTACGTACGTTGCCCGCTTCCTCTTCTGACCTCCTATAGTCCTACTTAAAAAATATTGGACAAGTTGTGTATGAATTATGATATGACGTAGGCTCTAGCTTCGGCTTGTAGCCAAGTGTTTATATAAAGATGGCCGGAGAGAGAGAGGAGACAATAGTTGAAATGTTGTTTTCTTTATGTTTTTTTGTCAATCAAGCTCATGTCATTTTCGCGCGCGAAACCCAGTTGGGTTTGCCATTTACTCCGTCCAAAAAAATATATATACTTAGCTTACTTCTATATTCCATCGATTTTTTTCACTTAAAAACTTAAAACTTGTTTAAACCTCGATCGAGGTATATATTTAAAACTGCAATCAAATTGTTACTAGAAATTCCATCGAGGTTATATACGTCATTATTATGCGATAACGATCTTTAATTCACAATTATGTGTACATTTACGATAGATGGTATGCATCCATATGTGACGATGGATAGTAAATATAACTCGTCCATATCTGTCCGGAGTCGTGAGCTAGCTTCGTCATATCGATCTACGAGTCTAGATTGTGACCTGGTTGTCCACCGAAGAATCGTCTAAAGGTGAACCCGTTGATTATGCTTCCTAAATATTTCTTGTGTGAAAGCTACGAGCCGAGCTATAAAAAAATTAAGAAGTTGCTTCATTGAAATAGTTGTGGATTTATGTTTTGGTAGATTATGATGTTTAGCTACATTATTAATATGTATTTTTGCATGTAAATTACACTACCTAAAATAAGATCATTAGTGACGGGTTATAAAGCTCATTAGTGATGGAAATCACACCCGTTATTCTTATCGCGTCAGTAAAGACCTATCATTAGTGATGGGTATTTACCCGTCACTAAAGGGCCACATATGGATTGAACTAACATCCATTAGTGACGAGGCACAATATTCACCCGTCACTAAAGGGTACCCTTTATTAGTGACGTTTAGATTCTGACCCATCACTAAAGGGTGTCAGTTCAATCCAGAGGTGATCCTTTAGTGACAGATTTTTATTTAGATCTGTCACTAATATTATGATCATATTGTAAAAATATTTTTTAGGCTGCATCATGAATCAAAACTAGGATTTTCCAGCCAACATTGTACATTATAAATACATCACATAAGTTTTATCACAAAATACCACAACACAATTTGTATTGCAAAAACAAATCATAAACTACATAAATGAGTCGTTCACTAACTGTTATAAGTCAGTCTCCCTAGCCATCCTCGGATGCCATGCAAGTCAGTCTCCTTAAGAAAATGCAAAATTATTTTTTACATTAGTCGATGTATACATAAGTGAAAAGTAAATTTAACAATGCAATCACATATATGATAGTATCTTACTTCCGATTTTTGAAGTTTTGTCGCCGTTAAGGCCATCAACATATGGTATAAGACATAAAATCCACATTGGTTTTCCAGAAGGTTGAGTGTAGCACTACGATAGAAATACACAATTATTGAGGATGACACATTTAATTTGGATAAGACAAACTTTTAGAGACTTACCAGCATTGTGGTTTTTTGTACCAACTATCAGTGTTCCATTGTGTTTGATATATCAGTATCAACATTGAATGCTCTATAACGAGCTACAAAAAAATGAGTTTAGCAAGAATAGGTTAAATGTTCAACTTATAATAATAAAATGAAGAAAACATTAATCATTGATTATGCTTCTGATTATGGAGTAGTCTCTCTCGGTGTGGTCATCATTGAGTCCAAACGGTCTTACCGTGTCGATATACCATATGTTCCCCTATTCACTCAATGCAGAGTTAGCCTAGTATAAAGATGTATGTGATAACTAATTAATTAAATCTTACCACTAAAGGATATTGAAGAAAAAGGTGACTTAAAGGAACAAACTATTTGATAATGAGTATATAATGTAATAACATTTCATGAACAAACTAGGCCAACTCTTCATTAAGCAAATAGGAAAGCATGTAGAGGAGCACATGGAAAAATTAGATACCTTAGCCATAATGAGTTCATTCATTTATAGAACACATAAATCAAGTTGATCATGTATACATATAGGGTATACATAAATATGAAGGAGTTGCAAACAAAAAAGTAACCATAAAAAATAATACATGACATGTTGCATGGCATAGATAAAGTACTACTTTTTAGATTGAGTAGATAAATATTGAAAACTAAAAAATGATAAAATGGCATTCATATAAGTATAAATATGGCATAGGTAAATATCAACATTCATAGATTCACTGAAGTACCAACATTATAGGAAATATTAACATTCATAGATACACTGAAGGGCCAGCTAGGGTTCTTGGAGCATAAAGGTAAGTACCTTGGGAGGAGAACGAAGAATCAAGATGAGGTGACGATGAGGACGAGTCGGTGATGGAGAGGCATGATGAGGCAGTGACGAGGATGAGTCGGTGATGGAGAGGCATGATGAGGCGACAGCGAGGAAGAGGTTGCCTGCTCCGATGAGGAAGGCCATGCACACCGACAAGGAGAACATGGCAATGATGAGGGGGAGGTGGCAGAGACGAGGGAGAGAGGTGGGGCGATGTGAGCAGCACGCGATGTCGACGAGGAAGAAGAGGTAACGACACTGATGAGAGGCTAGGGTTAGGTACCAGTGCGAAATGAAAGTGCAGCTAGTTCAATTTCTTCCCGCCTATTTATACTCAGGAGATACTCATCAGTGATGGGTTATAACGTTATGCGTCAGTAAAGAGTGTGCCCATCTTTAGTGACGCGGGTAAAAGAACACACATTAGTGACGATTCATATTATGACCCATCACTAAAGACGATGTCCATCTTTAGTGACAGGTCGTAACATGATATATCACTAATGCTAGTCCCTTTAGTCACGGTTCACAGTATGAACCGTCACTAATGAGGTGCCCTCTCTTGTGCAGCAATTTAGTGACGAACCACAATATGACTCATCACTAATGGTGTATCTTTTTAGTGATAGGTGTAAAACAGTTCGTCACTAAAAGTATATTAGTGACGTGTGTTATCTATCCATCACTAAAGACCGTTTCTATGGTAGTGTTATTATAATAATAAAATTTTATAATATTTATACTAAAATTATACATTTTTAATTACACTAAAATGATATATTTTACAAAAAAATCACATTTTCAAATTTTACATGAACTGGTATGTTATAATAGCATGGTGGGTAATTTTCGTTCAAAGTTGAATTGAGAAGTTGTGAAAGTTGAGGTTTCCCAATTTTTAGTTTGTACTACGAAAAAACTATAACTTTTAAAAATTTTGATTGGCCTATGTGAAGGAAGTATGCCCAAGAAAATTCCGGTTGATCGAAAATTCCGATTATTTTTTAAACTGGAAACAAAGAGCTCAAATCAGAAGTTCCAATATGGTATCAGAAGTTTTGATATTTTATGGTTTGCAAAACCGAGAGCTCAAATTAGAAGTTATGATATGGTATTGGAAGTTCCAATAATTTCTAATCAGAGATAGAGAGTTAAAATCGGAAGTTCCGATTTTGGACCAGGAAAATTGTACATATCGGAAGTTCCAATAGGTGTATCAGAAGTTCCGAAGTGGGCGAAAATATATTGGATCTGTTACGACAAAGTACTGGTTTCAGAGACCAAAAATACCCGATTGGAAGTTTCGATCCAGGATCGAAAGTTCCGACGTGGGTGAAAAATAGATTGGATCTGTTGTATAAATAATCGATTGTAACCGATTTGTTGATATCGAGTTGCTGGAGACCAAAGGCTCTCACCTCTATATAAAAAGAGGAGGAGAAGGTCTTGGGTGACAAGCAATTGTTAGTTTGTACCTAGCCACCAAGAACCTCTCTCCTCCCTTTCTTGATCTCAAAAGTTGAGATTGAGGATCTCCCTTTTCTCACGAGCGGTGCTAGCACGCCGACGTGGGAAGAATCTCATCCCTAGACGTGTTTATACCGTAGAGGCGTTGCTCCAATAGCGACACTCGTGGACTTCATCACGTGAACAACTACGTCGTCTTCACTGATTGGATTGGCGAGGAACAGCCGAGATAAAGTGAGGATAGGCAAGGGCATGCTTCCTCAACATCTTCTTCTGCTGCACCTAGTGCGTCTTGTGCTAGAAGGTACCGATCTATGATCTCGCACGTGCATGCTTCTTGTGTTTTGGGGTGAATTTTTGAAATTTTTGGCTAGCGTAGATTCCCCTTTCCCTAATAGTAGTATCAGAGCCTACATACGTAGTGTTCGATCTGGATCCCTCATGTATGGAGATATATGGTGGAAAAACAGATTAGATCTATTTCTGTCCGCGACAAATCGGAAGTTCTGATACTGATTGGAAGTTTCGATACTAATCAGACGTTCCGATGTCGAATAATGATTCGATATAGAGAGCAATTTTTGCTACTAGAAATTCTGATACTGATCAGAAGTTTCAGCGTATCAGAAGTTACGATGTCAGATCGGAAGTTCCGACACACCCGAATTTGAAATTCCAAGCCTATTGAGCTGGGTTTTTCAGATCTAGATTTCAGTCACTTGCAGATTCTTCGCCTAACTTTGTTTTGCAGAGAATGTTGTGACTAGCATGGCCTAGGATAAATGTGATGTATGATATGCATGTAATGAATGTTAATTAAATATTACATGTGTGTCATGGTTATTTACAGTCCAAGGCTAATGTAAATTAAATATGGCTTACATGTCATTTTTGCGGTGCTTCGGCCCATGTAACTAGTATAGGCTATGCAAGATAGACTAGTACACTTCATGGAAGCTGGGAGCACACACTCAATGATGGGAGCCATGGAGATGGAGATCACCATGTGAAGAGGATCATGCTATATCACAGTTAATATGATTGCATGTGATGCTTTCTTATGTTCATGTTATATTATTCTTGTATGTTTCGTGTGCGCTAGGGACGTTAGCTTGCTTGAATAGTTTTCCCTCAGAAAATTAAGTATTGATGTTCTTTCCAATAACTGCACCCACCAAGGATCTCGGTCATCGATAGCGGGTCTTTCAAAACAAGGTGTTGTCTTTTATCTTGACCAGTTGGAGTGGAAGTTGGCCTTCTGCACGCATAGTATTGGTTTGCTTAACGGGGCTATCAAAATAGTTTTGGGCCTTGGAGCATAGAGTTGGCGTAGAGTATTGGATGCTTCTCCAACGACAAGAGTCACATACAATTAGGGCTAGCAAGAAAACTTTTTGCTCGTTAGCTCACTCGGCTCGTGACTAGCTCGGCTAGGCTCGTTTTTTTCCTAACGAGTTGAGTTGGTATTTTAGCTTATTAGTATAACGAGTGAGTTCAAGCTGCCCGATAGCCATCTCGTGAGCTTAACGAGCTGACCCAAACAGTTGAAATGCCATGGCCCATACAAGTATACAGCACAGGCTCCGATCTGATCGCCTAAGGGCTCTGGCGACCTTGTAGATGAATATCAATCACCCCCAAACTTCCTAGCGATGATTTTGAAGGTGATTACCCTACAAAATAATAAGAGATCAAGTGCAATCTGGCCTAAAGGCCGAACTCCCAAGAGTAGTAATGAAATCGATAAAGATGATAAAAATTTGTTTCGTGGATTAAACAGTAGATTCACGAGCGAATCAATAAGGGTTACCGTGATTTTGACGTGGCGAACGGAGGACTTTCAGCGCAAACCCACGAAGATGGACGTTACTTGGCTAATCCTAGGGCGAGGAAAGTAGATTGAAAGGTAAAAAGTATGATTCAAAGCGAGGGCTTTGTGTTGATATGAAAGTGGGCGTCCTTTGAATCGGCCTCACCCCTTTATTTATAGGGGCTGGTCTCATGTTCCCCGACTCCTAAACTGAGTAGGATTCGGCCAAAAGTGGTTAGGATCTGTTTATAGATAAAAACAGCCTAGAATCAAACTCTATCTCTAAACCTAAACGTGGGTCGGTCTGACCGGGCCTACATGGCCAGTCGGACCGGCCTATGTCAGGGAAGGCATATTTTCGGCCCAAATTACCAAAACTTGATATTTTGATAATCTTAACCATTAATGCTAAATTTGGGTGTCAACACATGCCCCCTACCTTTTAGCAAACTTAGTGAGCTAAAAGCATAGTGAGCCACGTGTGGTATTCCCCATACTCTTTATTTGTTCACTTACCATAAATCGTCCATCTCTTGACTCGGAATTTGTGAACTCCTGAGGACGATTTGTATGACTAAAATCTATGAATTAGGGGACCAAGCGCCGAATTTTCCCACTAAATCAGCCTTTAGTAATTTTACCTATCTTGCCCCCAGGGTCCCTCATGAGGACACGACCCTTACTCAGCGAGGGTAAAAGCTGGCTTGCCAGCCAACTTCGGTCTCCATACCTGGCGTGTCCTAGCTATAGTTGTGAACTCGTCGGGTGGGCTACCTTTGCATTCTTCGACCTCTTTTTCTCTAAGATAATCGGCACGAAGACGTTGTAGTCGCCTCTTTTGGGACTTAGTCACCCCGGGAGGCGCCCATGAAGCTTGCGGCTTGGTTTCGGGCGTCACGAATTTTCTCCCAGAACCATCGTGTAACACCCCAAATTTTCAAAGAAATAAAAATATTATTTAATCCAATTTCCTGAAATTAATTATTTTGGAAATACCTTTAATGCCCTCCTTAAACTTTTTGAACTAAGACCTAGATGTAATGACCAAACCAGGGGCTAGAAAATTTTATATATGATCCCAAGGCCAAGATATATTTTTGAGAATTTTTACAAATTTTTATCAACCTTGGAAGTGGCCCAAATATTTTAAACCAATTTCTACAATTATTTTTAATCAGAAAACCTTTTAAACAGTAGTGGGCCTCTCCCTCCCTTTCTCTCTCTCCCGGCCGGCCCAGCCCGTTGCCCCCACGCGCCCCGTCTGATACCCGGGCCCCACCCGTCAGAGACCCCCCTCCTCTCCGCGCACGCGCCCGACCACCCGACCCTACCCGTCAGTCGCCTCGCCCGCTCGCTCGCGCCCGCTGCCCGGTGGCCCCCACCTGTCGGATCCGTCTTCCCCGCGAGATCTGCCCCCAAATCCCCCCCTCACCGGCCGACGCTATAACGCGCCTCGGATCCGCTGCCCCCGACCCCCTCTCCCCGAATTGAGCCCGCCATTACGTCGCCCGATCCCTGGCGACCATTTCCCCTATTCAAATCCGACCGATTCGCGTCCAACTTCGATGAATCAAGCGCAACCGAGCTCGCCGGCGTTTAAAAGTGTGTTTACTCTATGCCACCGTCAATTGCGCCCCCTCTGCCCCCGCCGGTGACCCTATTTAAACCCCCCTGGTGCTCCGCATCCATCCCTCACTCGCAATTGCACCAGAACCGACCCATGCGCCCGTGACGCCCACTTAAACACCTCAACGCCGCCTTCACTCCAGCCGCCGCTCGCCATCACCGGAGTCCCCCTCCGTCCTCGTCGACCGCACCGCTGTGACCGCGAGGACCTCACCAACCTCGTCCACCCCTCCATCGCCGATGAACCCCGCCGGAACTCCACCGCCGACGGGGACTCGAACATCTTCGCTGCCTCCGCTCGTCGCCGGCCACGCTCTGTTGACCATTCACCCCGCCAACGGTACCCTCGTGATCCCCGTAGTGTCCTCTTTCCGTTTTAAGCCTTAGATTCGACCGCCGTCACTCGCCGTGGCCTCTGGCCCGCTCGCCGTCGCCGGAGAAGATGACCGGCATGGGTCGAGTACCCGTGCCGTGTCGGATTCAAACGCGACCGTGCGATCGCGATTGGACGATGCCAGCATCACCACGTGCGCGATATAATCCGCACCGTTGGATCTGATCAAAACGTTATGTTTTAATCTCACGCGTCCGTTAGTTTTAAAAACCCATGTTTAATCTGAGTCGTTCATCGTGTACCAGTTCGATGTTTTAATCTCAGCCGTTCGCGTTATTTTAACTCCCCGCCTCGCCCTCGCGCGTTGGATCTGGATCCAACAGTCCAGATTGGGCCGGACCACGCGCACAGTGCGCGGGTTCACCGTGCGCTTGGCTCACCGTGCGCGGGTTAGCCGGGATGCGGCCCGGCGCGCCGGCGAAACCTAGAGCGGGTGGTTATCGCTTGGAGCATTTCATGCTGAAGTTTTGGCACGAGTTCCCGTGGTATGGGTCATCTCGTTACACTTTGGTGTTCGGGATGAGTGTGTGCCTTGTGGGTACAGTAGTACATCTATGATTTGAGTCATAAATCTTTTCGAAAAGGCGAGCCCACGGTCAAGGGTGGGTTGCGTGACATCCCACAGTTAGTTTACTTTTGATATGTATGTGCATGATGGTTTGACATGTAAGGACTATTGTTCGAGGAGGTAAAACGTACTCCTCGAGTTAGATGATGTTATTTATGTTCATGTTTATTATTCCGCATGATAAAAATTGACTACACTAAATGCAATAACTGAAAACGTACTTTTCCGCACCTTGCCATTATCCTTCCATTGTTATTACCTTGCATTATTATTTGCATCTGCGGTGGCTTGTTGAGTACTTTTGTTACTCATACCCGTTGGACACACTTCAGAGGATGCCTACTACGAGGATGGTCTGGAGTAGCGACCCAGTCAAGAGAATATCATGAAGAGGGTGTTCGTCATGCTTTTATTTTCTTATTTAATTTTTATTCTGATGTAATAAATATGGTCTGCGCACCATGAATACTTGTCGTATGTACGATTGTCGCATGATGAACCTCTTGTATTATTGTTTTTCTTATGAAATTCAATAATGTTCCGATTTCGATAAATCGGGGCGCAACACATCGGCCGAATGGGGTGTACCCAAAATGGCCTTATCTACCTGTGGGCCGAACTCACGCACTTGTTGAGGGTTTGACCTCCTTGGCGGGGGTGGCCGAGAGCGTTTGTTCTCGGTCCTTCTCCTATGCCTCTAGAGAAGCATCCCAAAAGTTACCTTTAGCTTTTTGCGGGATTTAGCCGAAGATGGCTTCTCGACATTTACTTTCCACACTCCTACCTCAAGGTTCTTTTGTATGAGCATGCGTGTGCGAGGTTTCCCAATAACTACTGCCTTTCCTTTAGATGACTCGACCTGTTCGGGCCAAATTAGTACCTTCTTCCCATCAAGATCAATGTTGTTTATGGGAAAGGGATCATGGTCTAGCTTCATTCTAGGGTTAGAATTAATCTTCAATCGTCCTTCATCTATGGCCGATTGAATTTGCTGACGAAAAATGTTGCATTCATTAGTAGAATGGGAAAGCGAATCATGCTACTTACAATATGCACGTTTCTTCAAGTCGTCGACAGATGGAATGACGTGACCTTTGGGCAAACTGAGGAGCTTGCTTTTCAACAGAAAATCAAATAATTATCACACTTGGTTACATCAAATGAGTACTTAACTTCATTGGGCTGACTCTTAGTGGGAGACGGTCGTAATTCGGATTACGCGATTGTTTTGGATCCACTGGGCCAGGTCTATTCGGTCGTGTACATGTCAGTTGAATCTTCTTCTCCTGATGATTATTCTTCGGAGTGCTCCACGATGTGTAGCTCGATCTTAGGCTCACTAAAAACTTTGACAGACCTTTTTCCCCTAGTTTGACCTTCTTGGTCTAGAGCCTACTGTAAAACCTGACTAACCTCGAGGAAGTTTCGGCCGTCTAGCTTTTTCTTAATTTCAGAATGCAAACCGTTGAAAGCTAAGTTGGCCAGATCCCTCTCGGAGATGTTTAAACTAAAACATCAGTTCCTAGTGTCTCGGAAGCACCTAATATAGTCAGAGACACTCTCATTGGTCTTTTGTTTAACCGATGTCAAATGTGAGAGCCTAAGTTCGGTTTCCCTAGTGTAAAAATAATCATGGAATTTTTGTTCTAACTGGGCCCAAGTCTGGATGGAGTTCAACGGTAGAGCCAAAAACCAAGTGAAAGCAGTGTCGACCAGCGATAAGGAAAATAATCTGAGCTTAAGCGCATCCGACCTGCTTGCTTCACCACACTGTGCTAGAAATTGTCCTATATGCTCTAGGGTGGTCTTGCTACTCTCGCCATCAAACTTGGTGAACTCAGGCACCCTAAAGCCACAAGGATATGGGATGGCATCGAAATGGTCTGGGTACGTCTTACGGTAAACCCTAATCCGATACTGAGGCGTGTAACCAGTGCATTACCTAACAAGCACGCAAATTCGCTCATCAATATCCTATATGCTTTTGGCATGTGCGCATCTCTCGTGTGGGGGCGCGACACGTGGTGGTATGTCAGGATGTCGGTCGTGGGTTCCCTTGTCTCGTGCCGGCTCATGATAAATGGGATGGTCAGGCCTACGTGGGTATGTGGGAGCATGAGGTGCGGGCAACACGTGAAAGCGCAGCGTGGGCACAGGCAGTGTGTAATAAAGTGGGACGGCCTGACCAACCATAGGGTCGGTTTGACCGTAGGCATATTGGCCGGTCGGACCGGCCTGGTAGTCGGTCTGACCATAGGTATATGGGTCGGTCGGACCAGCCTGGTAGCCGGTCAGATCGACTGTTGTTGGTGGTGGTGCCTGGTGTGTGCTGGTTTGGTTGACCCAAGGCCAACCTGACTGATAGTGGTGTGCGCAGCCTCGGCCCTAGAAATTTGAGGTGTACATGTAATGGATTTTCTGGTGCTCCTGTCGGTTCTATTGTACACGTGGTGCACGGGGGTAGGCTAGCAATCAGGGTGTGAGAAACGGTTTCGGAAATGCCGAATCTCTTGAACATTGCTTCCATTTTAGGCCCTAGTTGATTTGAAAATGTAGCACTAACGTCCTGATCCACTGTAGCGGCTATCTCCTGTCTAATTTCTAAGGGGGATAAAGACAGGAGGGTTGGTGGTGGTACCTTGTTTCCGGAGAGGTCGGGGATATCGATGTCGTGCTTGACGAAGCCTGTGCGAGTTTTCGTGTAATGCCCGAGCATGAGGGCGTGGAATTCCTTCGTCTTGGCTTCGATCTCGGCCCGATCCTCTTCGAGGATGTCCGTGAGAGTGGGGAGGATGATGTTGTAGGTGTCGATTTCCGTGTTCATGCCCCTCGGGTCCATCGGCGATAGGGGTACTATTGCCGTAGGCATAGTAGTCATGACTGATGTACCCGCAGTCGATGTATACGTGCTCGTCATGTTGATGTCGTCCCCAGCGGAGTCGCCAAAAAGTGTGTTGACACGAAAATGCGCCCACACACTGATGTCGATTCGACAATCCAAAAGCACGTGACCGTCTCAAGGATAAACCCTAAAACATCGCGAGACGCCGGCGCCGCGTTCCGATGACTCTTAAACAGTGATAAGGGAAAACAGAGTCGCCAGGCAATCAAACAAATATTTATAAATAAATTTCAATTAACCGAAGTGTAAATAAAAGATAATAAAGCAAACCGGCCAGACTAAGTCTAGTTTAGATCTGTAGAGAAGGGAGTCTGAAGCGTCCTAAAGGGGCTTTGGTCTACTGACCGGTCGGACCGGACTAGAACTCCCGGTCGGACCGATGCCCGTGAAGGGGTTGCCAAAGATAGCTTTGGCGTTTTGGAGCAAAGCGGGCTTTGGGCGGTCAGACTGACGGGAGACGTCCGGTCGGATCGACGGAAGACCTCAGTCGAACCGAGGGCTCCAGCGTCATGGAGTCCGGTACAGAGTCTACTTTGGAGGGGTTCTCGCTGAAGAGGGCTTCGACATGATGGCGAGGGGTGCTCCGACGCGGAGTGGTTCACTGCGAAGAGGTCCGGTCGGAATGATGAAGGCCCCTCGGTCGGACCGAAGGATGGCTTCGAGCGCGCACCCTCGGTGCACGCGTTGCAAAGGGCTGCGAAGATCGTGCCGGCAATAGCCTGATGGCCCCGCACAGCAACGTTCGGTCAAACCGACGAAGCCCTGTCGGTCGGACCGACAGGCTCTGATCTGATCACCTAAGGGCTTTGGTGACCTTGTAGATGAATATCAATCACCCCCAAACTTCTTAGCGATGATTTTAAAGGTGACTCCAATGCAAAACAATAAGAGATCAAGTGCAATCCGGCCTAAAATCCAAACTCCCAAGAGTAGCAATGAAACCGATAAAGACGATAAAAATTTGTTTCGTGGATTAAACGGGAGATTCACGAGCAAATCAACAAGGGTTACCGTGATTTCGACGCGATGAACGGAGGACTTTCAGTGCAAACCCATGAAGATGGATGTTACTTGGATAATCCTAGGGCGAGGAAAGTAGATTGAAAGGTAAAAGTACGATTCAAAGCGAGGGCTTTGTGTTGATATGAAAGTGGGTGTCCTTTGAATCGGCCTCACCCCTTTATTTATAAGGGCTGGTCTAATGTTTCCCGACTCCTAAACTGAGTAGGATTCGGCCAAAAGTGGTTAGGATCTGTTTATAGATAAAATAGCCTAGAATCAAACTCTATCTCTAAACCTAGACATGGTCCGGTCTGACCGGACCTGTTGGTCCGGTCTTACCGGGCCTACATGGTCGGTCGGACTGGCCTACCATGGCCGTTTGGACCGGCCTGTGTCGGGGAAGGCATATTTTTGGCCCAAATTACCAAAACTTGATATTTTGATAATCTTAAACCATTAATGCCAAATTTGGGTGTCAACACTAGGCAACCAGATCAAACCCTAGGGGTAAGACCCAATTGGCAAAAGTGTGTGAAAATGCAAGCAACCGGCCAAACCAGGGCCGGTTGGACCGAAATAATCAAAGTGATCAGACCGACACTATGTTGCTGGTCGGACCGATAGTGTGAAGGGTTCACTGAATTGGGGAAGCCTTCGGTGTCTTGTGCGAAGGGTGCTCCGAAGGAACTTTGACGCATATGGCGGAGGATGTCCGAAGGTGTCCTGGGCGCTCGGTGCGAAGGTGTTCGACTGGGCTCCACGTGCTTGGTGCAAGGGATAGCTGAAGGAAGCTTCCAATTCAGACTAGCCCAGAGGGGGAACGGGCCGATCGGGTGCCGTCGGTCAGACCAGCCTTGAGCCACCGGTCAAACCTGTCAGTGCCGGCAAGGCCCGGTCAGACCGACTGGAGTTGGCCGATCGGACCGACCAACGATGCAGTGAACACCTTGGTTCATCGACGGACATGCCAATGGTGAGGGCTTGGTGCAGGGGGTTCTTGGCGATGAAGATGAGCACTTTGCCTCCTGTAAAACACGTAAAAACAGTAGCAACTCGGTCCGGGAGCCAAATCACTAGATTAGATTGATAAAAAACCGTATGGGGGTGAAACGGAAGGTTTTCAGATCAAACCCACAAAGAACTCGCAATAACGTGGTGAAGTACGGATAATTTGCTAATCAAATTGACAAAGGTCAACTACTAGAGAAAGGAAAATAATGCTAGGGAAAAAGTAGAGAGTAAATAGTAGATTGAAAATGAAAAGAACGATTCAATGTAGTGTCGCCGAGGGGTTGGCTTGAATCGGCCTTGGCCCTTTATATAGGGGTTGGTCTTGTAAGAGTTGGAAGTTATCCACGTCCTAAAGTAGTTAGAGATTGATTTAGATACGAAATACCTCGAGGTTTTACAAAAAAACACGAGATCTAGTCGTAACTAACTCAGACTCGGAGTGCTAGAAAATCCTAAAATTTCGGACCAACCATACATGGCCGGTCGGACCGGTGTAACATGGGAGGTCGGACCAGCCATGTAATGCTGGTCGGACCGATGACACCACTAAGGCCAGACCGGCCATGTAGGAAAGGTCGGACCAGCCTACGCGCAGATTTTCCAATTTGTTCCAAACTTGGCTAGCACTTGTTCTACTCCAAATTGGTGCCAAATTTAAGTGTCAACAACCGTGAACAAGGTAACATGATTTCAACACAACACACACTCAATGCAACCAATATATATGATTATGTTTGACAAATGGTAGATGACATTTTCTCTTGTAGGGATTAGATAATATGGAGAACGATGAAGAAAATAGCTTTGATATGAATGATGAATTATTTATAAGCCTTCCTTCAATTGGTGATGCAAGTGATGAAGATGTAGTTGAACTGTCAAAGGCAAAGAAAGGACATAAAAAGCATAAGGATGGAGATAGTGCTTCATTGTCACCTTCTAAAATCAAGTGTAAGGTAGTAAGAGGAAAGAGAGGAGATTGTTGGAAGTATTTCAAGGTAGTCAATGTTCCATCAAAGAAAGAGGCCGAGTTACGGTGACTAAGGCTAAGTGCATATTTTTTTATACAAATTATGTATACCATCTCGGAGGATCAACTACACAACTAAATCTCCACCTAGAGAAGTGCACACCGTACCAAAACAAATTTGCAAAGGCTAAATCTCAAGGTACACTAAATTTTCCTCTAGATGTGGGTGGGTCTCTTGTTGTTAATCCTTCTGAATATGATCATGATCACACTCTTCTTTTAGTTTTTTAGATGATAATTGTCCATGAGTATTAATTTAGAATGGTAGAGCACAAATGGTTTAATGTTTTGATGAAATGGATGAATAGCAACTATGAATGGATTGGTAGAAACTAGAAAAACTATGGAATATGAATGCATGAAACTTTATGAATCTGAAAAGGACAAGCTTAAGAAGAGTCTTCGAGAGGTTAAATCCATAAGTCTAACTACTAACTTGTGGACATAGAATCAAAATCTTCAATACATGTGTTTGGTGGCACATTACATAGATGCTAATTGGGATTTACAGTGTCGTGTGCTAAACTTTGTTGAGTTATATCCTCCCCACACTGGTATTGTAATAGCAATTGCAGTATTTGACTGTTTGGTGGAATGGAAAATTGAAGATAAGGTCATGACAATAACACTTGATAATGCTTCAAAAATGATATTGCTATTACAAATTTGAAGGCCAAGCTTCTTGCTAGAAAGAACACAAAGTTTGATCCAAACTATTTTCATGTATGTTGTGCTTCCCACATAGTCAATTTGGTGGTTAATGATGGTATGCAACCATTAGATTCATTGATAAATAGTCTTAGAAACATTGTGAAATACTTCAAGAAATCTCCATCTCGTATGCACAAGTTTGTTGAAGTTTGTAATGATTGTTCTATATAAGATGGAAAAGGGTTAGCTCTTGATGTTAAAACAAGGTGGATCTCAACATATAGAATGCTAAATTCTTACATTACCTACAAGGATGCATTTTAATATTATGCCAAAGTATACCATAAGTATAAGTGGAAACCTACACCATCTGAATGGACATTGTTTGAAAAACTTAGACCAATATTGGAGAAAATGGCTAGTACAACCACTGCATTTTCTAGATCAACATACCCCACTGCCAATGTTTTCTATCCTTACATAGTCAATGTTAATATTGCAATAAGAGAGGCACAAAATTCTGGAGATGCCTATTTGATAAGTATGGATGATGCAATGATGCAAAAAATTTGATAAATATTGGGAGGAGAAAAACAATTTAATGGCCATTGCCACAATCCTAGACTCTAGATTTAAGATGAGGTTCATTACATGGTGCTTTGGAGAGATATATCAGCCATATAGGTGTGTCAAAGTTCTTGATAACATCGGTAGGGAGTTGGAAGAGCTATATAAGAAGTACAACAAAATGGTTGATAGTGGGAAGGGCAATATTCCATCTGTCTCATGTTCAAAGACTACAACCAGCTCATTGGCTTCGGTGGTTCTAAGTGGATTTCAATACTTTTTGCAATCTAGTGTGTAAAACTGTCAAAATCTTAGTTACTCATCTATCTAGATAAAGGAAATGTGAGTATAGATGACAAGAGTTTTAACTTGCTAAATTATTGCAAGGTTAATGCTCACAGATTTCCTGTAGTATCAACAATGGCAATGAATTTCTTAGGTGTTCCAGCAAGCAGTGTATCTTCAGAGTCCACTTTTAGCACTAGAGGCAGAATTCTTGATGATTATAGAAGCTCATTAAAGCCATCAAAAATTCAAGCATTAGTTTGTGCATCTAGCTAGATACGGTCCTCTCAAAATAATAATAGTTCACCTATTCTTATGGTATGTAATGCTTTTTTCACTTTGCTTTTCAAACCAACTTTCTGTTTGTCAACTTTGTGTATGTGAATATGGCATTCTCATCCTATAGTGTATTTCTAGGAGAAATATGGTTATGATGATGTCGAGTCAGTGAAGTTCACAAAATGTGTAGTGGCAAGCAACTAGTAAGTATAGTTGTCAATTATCATTTATGCATGTGCAGAAATATATGTTATGCTGATTCGTTTTCAATTGTTGTCAATTTCCATTTAGGTTGTCATGTGGTGAACTTGGAATGATGGACCTGGTCTACTGGAGATGGTGCTTCATTGTTGGTGTTAGGTTGCAGGAGATAGTGCCTTATTGTTACTTGTTCTGATTTTTCTTTGTTTGTTGTGAACTAATGTAGTAATGTTGTTATTGTGTCATGGACTCATGGTGAATGTTTTGAGTTGTTTTGATGAATTATGGGTGGTGATTGGTGAATGATTATTTTGTCATGGTCTCATGGACTCACGGTGAATGTTTTGAGTCATTACGATGAATTATCAATTATGGCTGATTATTGTAGGCTTGTAGTTCATGGACTCATGGTGAATGTTATGGCTTTTATTTCCTTATGATGAATGGTAGACGGTTATTGTGGGCTTATTGGTTAATGGTCAATGTTTTGGGTCATTATGAAGTTATTGCACTGTTGTTTTAGTTTTCAAAATCTTCTAAAAATATTGGCAAGTGTACTTTTTATATAAGAGTTCAAATAAATCATTTTTTGTTTTTTATTGAAGTTAGCTCGTGAGCTAAATGAGCTAGCTCGCGATCTGAATCGAGCCGAGATGAGTTGAGATTTTAGCTCGTTATGTTAACGAGCCAAGCCGAGCTAGTTCGTTAACATAACGAACTATAACGAGCCGAGCTAAACGAGACAAGCTGGCTCGTTATCCAACCCTACATAAAATGTGATTAGCAAAGCATTGCTTACATATATCACCTAGCTTATAGCAGTGATGCCAAAGCTCACTGGGAGTTAGAATGAATATGGATCTTGCGCCACTATTAGTCATTAGAGGGAAAGTGACTGTTTTAAAATAGTGAAACATCTTTTATTAGATAGAAGATAAACATTGCATAGTGCTAAACCTTGCATTTAATCTTTTGTATATCATGGTACCTACTACTCCTTCTGTTAAGAGCACTCTAGTTTTTAATTTGTGATTTATTCTTGAACATGAGAAATTATCTAGAACAAACTTTATAGATTGGTACCGAAACTTGAGAATTGTTCTTAGGCAAGAGAAAAAGAATTATGTTCTAGAGGAACCTCACCCTAATGAGTCAGGAGAGGATGCTTCTGCAGCAGACAAGTGTGCTTATGAGAAGCATGCTAGTGATTCCATGGATGCCAGCTGTCTGATGCTTGCCTACATGTCCTCTAAGTTTCAGAAACAATATGAGGAATGTGATGCTTACGATATGATCGTAGGTCTTAAGGGCATGTTTCAGAACCAGGCAAGAGTTGAGAGATACAATGTGTCTAAATACTTGTTTGGAAGTAGGCTGGCTGAAGGAAGCCTAATGAGTCCTCATGTGACCAGGATGATTGATTACATTGAGACTCTAAAGAGACTGGGTTCTCCACTGGATCCATACTTAGCTATTGATATCATTCTCCAGTCGCTCCCACTGTGCTTTGAGCTGTTCATCATGAATTACAACATGGTTGGACTTGAGAAAACACTAGCTGAGTTGTATGGGATGCTTAAAATTACTGAGGAGAATATCGGGAAATCTCCAAATTATGTGATGATGGTTAAGAAGGAGAGCAAAAAGAGAAAGAGGAAGGGCAAGGCTAAGACTACAGATTCGATCTCTAGTGCTAAGTTTAAACCGACTAGAAAGTCCAAGTTAGGTCCTACTGGCTCTGATGTGTGCCACCACTGTCACAAGCCTAGGCATTGGAAGCACAATTACAAGGTGTACCTGGAAGAGTAGAATAATAAGAAGGGAAGTGTGACTTCCGCTTTAGGTATTAATGTTATTGAAATTAATCTTGCTACTCATCCAAATGATTCATGGGTATTTGATACCGGATCGATGATTCATACTTACAAATCATTGCAGGGGCTGAGTAGAGTAAGAAAGTTTGCAAGTAGCGAGTTGGATGTACGTGTCGGGAATGGTGCAAAAGTTGTAGCGTTGGTCGTCGGTGATTCACTTTCACTACCTTCAATACTAGTTTTGGAGTTGAATAATTGTTATTTCATTCCCACTTTAGGCAGAAAAATTATCTCTTCTTCATGTTTTGAGGAAGATGGTTTTGAATTCGTAATAAAGAACAAGTGTTGTTCAATATTTTTGAATGGCATGCTCTATGATGTTTGTCCATTAGTGAATGGATTATATAACTTCCAGGGGTCAATCTGTGCTGCTAGGTACCGCTATTGATCAGTGAGTCGGAAAAAGTTTCCAGTGAACAGCCGTTGGTGTATGAACCTATCGGGTCACACACTTAAGGTGATGGATTGAGAAACATGCAAATAATTAGTTCTTGTGCAAATGGGAGATTGAAGGAAGTATGCCCAAGAAAATTCCGGTTGATCGGAAGTTCTCATTTAGAATTGAAAGTTTCGATTATTTTTTGAATTGGAAACATAGAGATCAAATCGGAAGTTTCGATATGGTATTGGAAGTTCCGATATTTTATGGTTTGCAAAACCAAGAGCTCAAATCGGAAGTTTCGATATGGTAACGAAAGTTCCGATAATTTCTAATTAGAGACAGAGAGTTAAAACTGGAAGTTCTGATTTTGGATCGGGAAAATTGTACTTATTAGAAGTTCCAATAGGTGTATCGGAAGTTCCAAAGTGGGTGAAAATAGATTGAATTTGTTACGATAATGTACTGGTTTGAGAGGCCGAAAATACTCATATTAGAAGTTCCGATCTAGGATCGGAAGTTCTAATGTGGGTGAAAGCAGATTGGATCTGTTGGCTCATGAATCAGTTGTAACCGATTTGTTGGTTTCGAGTTGCTAGAGACAAGGGGCTCTACCTCTATATAAAGAGAGGAGGTATTGGGTGACAAGCAATTGTTAGTTTGTACCTAGCCGCCAAGAACTTCTCTCTTCCCTTTCTTGATCTCAAAAGTTGAGATTGAGGATCTCCCTTTTCTCGCTCACGAACGGTGCTAGCACGCCGACGCGGGAAGAATCCCATCCCTGGACGTGTGGATACCATGGAGGCGTTGCTCTAGCTCGTGGACTTCATCATGTGAACAACTACATCGTCTTCACCGATTGGATTGGCGAGGAACGGTCGGGACGAAGCGAGGATAGGCAAGAACACGCTTCCTCAACATCTTCTTCCGCTGCACCTAGCGCATCTTGTGCTAGAAGGTACCGATTTATGATCTTGCACGTCCATGCTTCTTCGGTTTTGGGGCGAATTTTTGAAATTTTTGGCTAGCGTAACTTTCCCTTTTCCCAACACTATGGACTTGTTTAGTTCAGCTTCCAACCTCGTGGCCAGAAAGATGATTGGAAAAGCTGAACCAATTACATACTAAATTTTGGTCTCTTGCATAATATCACGGGGAAGAAAAATGTATTTTACGTATGTCGGTTATATACCACACCTATTCAGACTGCCTGGCACACCGTGGCTAACCCCGCTGGCAGCGTGTGTCTTTTGTTTGTAATTAATTAAGAGACACATACAAACTGCTTATCATCTATTCATAAGTGTATATTCTTAAAAAGATTTTGGTGTGATGTTATGAAGTGGTCTAGCTTCATCGCTCTTATTGACATCTCAAGTCTAAGCACCTCGGATGGTTTTATTACCTGCTAGTACCGGTGGGTCAACATCGTCTCAATGCAAAGTTAGGTTAACCAAAGAAAACAATCTTCTCATTTATCATCATAATGATATAGGAAATCTAGAAGGAGAAAAAGCTAGAATTTGTCAGAGCTTTTAATCCGGACCGCGTAGATTTTTCAGAAATAAAACCTTTGTTTTCACATCTTGTTAATCTCCCTTCCCGTTTCCTGACAGTTCTCTTATTGTTTCTTCAAGAAATAAAAATGCTACATCAATCTTTTTGTTCCCGTCAAAACTCATTGCACACGTGCCCTTGATTGAATTCGGTGAATCCACGATCGAGTTAATTGCATAATAATTCCATAATTCCATTCGTGCTAGTTCCATTCATCAAGGTCAATTTCTGTCCTGTATAATTAACGTTTCATCGATCGATCACACACCTCAACAGTGACGCATGAATGGGTGCATTGTATTGGCACACAACAAATATTGACTATTTGAGCAACTCAAGATCAAGTGGTTCAACGACGGACGGAGCTAGCAAAAAATAGAGTGATGTATCACTTGACGATTCATATTCTGTCTACTTTTTGTGTACTAATTTCTGAGCTAGAGAGAAGTTACAAAAATTAAATTTAGAGATGCATATATTCCATCAATTTATTATGGTACGTGAAGTCCCACACTGATTGGAGAGGTAAATTTGATGAGTAGACGAAGGAACTTGGATTTTTTTAAAAAAATAATATATTTTTAAAAAAATCAAATTTGGTAGTCGAATTCAAAAAATTACAAAAATGGACTCCCGTCAGTAGTATATCCGCCGAACGTGGCAACGTCAGGTCACATTCGGCACTGCATCAACTGAATATGGCCACGTCAGCCTCGTTCGGTTGTTAAAGTGCCGAACGCGATCAACGGCTAGCCACGTCAAAGCCGCACCAGCTACTTCGGCCGAACGTGGCCACGTCAGCCAAGTTCGGCACTTCAATAGTCGAACGAGACTGACGTGGTCACTTTCGGCTGATGCAGTACCCCTTATTTATAGAGTCATGTTCGACACTGCATCAGCCGAACGTGGCCACATCAGCTTTGTTCGGTTGTTGAAGTGCCGAATGTGGCTGACGTGGCCACGTTCGGCCGAAGTAGCGCTAATGTGGCCTTGTTCGGCTGTTGAAGTGTCGAACGAGGCTAACGTGGCCACATTCGGCGGATACGCTGCTGACGAGAGTCTATTTTTATAATTTTTTGAATTCGACCATTATATTTGATGTTTTTTAAAAAAACATTCCATGAACTCCATCGTTGGTGTGCCTATCAATGACAGCATATATCGCTGTTGGAAATCGTCGGTGTAAGTACCCTGTGGCATGTGAGGGTGCCACCTGCAGTATTAATACATCGAACCAGCAAACCACAACTTGTCACTTTTCTATACTAGCTTACATATATTTGGTTTGATCAAGAATTTGATGCCTGTCTCCATCTCTTAGGAGCGTGTATTGAGGAAACGTACGTACACATGCATGTGGGCATGTGATGTGATGCATCTTCCACACACGGTATTTATTTATATATACACACACTATCGACTACTCATTTATCAAATAAAGCAATCGGAAGATCCAAACGTACGTATGCCTCAATATTTTTTATATATCCCGAAAAATTTCGACCTCACGATCTGATCGTACGATATGAAGTCGAAAATTTCCCAATCCATCTCCCGTTCTTAGCTCAAATATAAAAATACCAATGGTGTTTGATGAGGGAAAAAACCATTTAATAATATTTATTTTGAAAGCCAGCGATGGAGAGATACTGAGGATATTCTACTGTTTTTAGGAGAAGATTGTGCTTTTGAAGATTCGACTTCCATATGATCCAAGATAAACTTTATGGGTACAAATTGTGGTCTGAACTGCTACTACATGTAATCTTCCGTGTGACATTGAAGTAATTAATGTTTTATACAAGTTTGTTTGTTTAGTTATCTGTAATGGATATAGATTCATCCGGTTAATGATTTGATTATATAGATATTGGCATATTGCACACAGAAAAATGTCCGATGCGTGTCACATGTCTTGTATTTTAATCCGACGGCCCGAACAGGCGATGTCGTGGAGCTGCTACCATGGGATTGAACTAGAAGACGCATGCACACATAAGTATTAAATTGTTTATTAGACAGCTTGGTGATCAACTAATGACATTTTCCCCAATACTCTCATCACCCCATCCAAAATTCATGATATAAATAAAATATAAAAACATAAATGCATTTAGGCAGCTAGTGTTGTTTCGTTCATAAGGGAATTTACAAAGAATCTAGTAGTTGCCAGAAAAACCTTCCCAACGAAAGTGGACAAAATCACAACATAACGGAAGTCTAAGCAAGGTACTATAGCTAAGAAATTTTAATTTGATACAACCACACACATATGTTAAATAACACTTTTGATTTCACTAATCTAATACTATGTGGGAAAACCATGTGATTAGAAACAGAGATGTATGTATGGGTCACCAGGATTGGGTCTGCTTATCTTTAATCAAAACTGGAAAGATGGAAACAAGTGCACTCATCAATTTAAATGTAAAACAGCAGTAGATTTTTAACTGTTGATTGAATTCATATACGAGAGCATCTTGATAGCTTAGCAGGCAGGGTGGGGAATCGATTTGCTCACGACACGATAGAATCGACACAGCATTGTATACTGGTTATGAATGCACTGGTATATTAGAAAAATAAATATAATCAGAACCTAGTTGTATCAGATGACTACAGGAAAGTGACAACACGAGGAGCAGATGCAGCTCACAAAGCAAAAATGCAGCACTAGGGCTTTTCTCTGGTTTTGAAGCAGCTGGGTGCATTACCAACTTTCTACCATCCATCTATCCATCCACACCAATGTACATTAACAAGGCACGCTGTTGTACAATGTACATCAGCACATCGGCAAAAACAGGTTGGGCAACATGTACCGCGCAACATTCAATGATACAAGGCAGGAGGAGATATTGGAGGCCCTGATCTGCTATAGAAGGGTTGTGACGGTACTGGATGATCATGCTAACTAGATGCTGCACCCTCAAAACCTGTATGGTTGGATGGACCTACCATATACTAGTACTGAGTGCCCAAAACCAGCAAAACAGAGTCTATCAATCTTCTCAGCAGCATATGTATTGAGCACAAAACCATACCACACAGACTTGTCTACGAATCTACGGGTGTGAATCAACCATATCAGTGTCCACTGTAATGACTTTTGACACTCTGCAGGAGTTGCTACCGACTCTCTGATAGAACAGAACATAAGCTGAAGGTGTCCTGATCTCCTCTTCACCAACAGAGGAAACATGGCTATCATCAAAATGATACCAACTGTTCTCTTCTACTAACTGCATGGGCAAAAATAGACAGCAAAGGAATTCAGGTAACCACCAGCGGACACCTAAAAAGTTTAAGGATAGACAAGGCCTAGAAGAAGTTAGTCTGAAGTACCTTTGCATATGCAGAGTAGTGACCACCACCCATACCACCATAATGGTTGATCACTGCATAGAGTTCATAAATGGGAGGCTGATCACTCCTTGCTGAGTGATTTGAATATCTGCTCATATCAAGATCGTGGATTGGAAAGTTGACAAAGGTATCAAGTTTGTTCTTCATATACCGGCTGTATGAGAACCTTTTCAAGTGAACTACCAATATCTCAGGCAGCCTCCACAAGTCAAGTTTTTTGCTGGCTTGTTTGTGCTCCTTGCATCTAGGACAGTACCTGCTCAGATAAAGCATGATGGTGGCACGAGCCATCAGACATTAACAAAGGTGCTTTTGTTATAGCGAAACAGGACAATTTGCCATTATCGGTCAATAAAGAACAGAAAAATAATACTTACCACATATCATCAGGGCCCAGAGGTTCATCCTTCAGAAAAGTGTCCATGCATGAAAATAAATTGACTGCTTCTTGCCGATTTTTCTTTGACATAAATCCAGGCTTGAAGACCACAGAAAGTTCATCCATGTACTTAATGTCATATACTTCATGTTCTCTATCAGACCAGTCCATTAATAGCCTCATGATCGACCTAGAAGCACAATTAGAATCTACATCTATAGGATCTCTCTTGTTAGCTTTTTCATCAGTCAACCAAAGTTGAAATGGCAAAACCTCATCATCAGCTGCTGCTTCATCCACATTTGATGTGGAAACATCTTTCTCACCAGTGGTGCCATTATCTGTCAATACAATACCATCCAGGCTAGGCCCACTGCTATTTACCTTGGCTGCAGTCTCATCAGGAGAATGTACTTTTGCTCGTACAAATGGAGCCAGAACCGCAGACACAGCTGCATAAATGTCAGATTTTCTTGTGGAATCATTAGGAATACAAGTCACAAGAGGACTTCCAATGAGCTTCCGAGTAATATTAAACATGGACTCAGAGATATATCTGCATTATGTAATAAAAACATTATCAATATGCAAGCACAAATATGGAAACCTGTTCCAAGCTATCACCTATTGTAAGGAGCAACAAAAGATTATCAAATTTCAATCATAAGAAAATAGTGTAAGCTGCGATGAAGAGCATCCTGGGATCATGTATGTGGTCCCCGCAAACATAAACAAAATTTTCACATATGCAGATGCACTATTATGATCTCACCTATCAACTGTCCGATGCATGATCTCTACCCTCAAGAGGTTTTCAGAGCCAACTGGAAGCTTATAAGCAACAAGCTTATCTTCATCTTTTATATGAATAAGAGGGTCTGCCAGATTCCAATAACGGTAAATCTGATGATCATATACCTAAATAATATGATGCCGGTTAGTTATTTACTGAAAAAAGAGTATCCTTTAAATAATGCCTTTGCAAGATAAGAAAGAACTGGATTTTTTACCTCCGCGAGTAACAGCATCTCATTACTTCGTAAGCAACATGTAACACTCAGGGATTTAACAAGATCTCCACAAACTCCATTCTTTTGTACCTTCACAGTGTAAGGCATGGGAAGGATGTCACCAGTACCACTAAATACAGTTACATTCATCATTCGAGTAACTGTTGAGGGCAGTGGTAGTGACAAGTACATGAATGGGTCAAATGTAACTGAGATCTTCTTACAATCTGGACAGACCAATGTAGACTTGTATTGTCCCTGAAACATCAAACAAAAGAATTGATGGTTACCAAAGAAATGCAAATAGTGGAAATGAATTACTATCCACAACAAAATAGAAAGATGCTATTAGACATGCACTCGTAAAACCTTACAGAATTCGAGCAATTTACAAGGTAATTAAAAACATGTGATTTGCTCTTACCACTTTACTATCCCCCATTCCCTATAATAGCTGCAAGCATGGTTGTTACGGCGTGGCGACGCCTAGGCGCCGACTAGCCGTCCAGGCGGTCACCGCCGAGAGCCATGCCGGCTCGCCTCGCCTGGTGGAGTTGGGCGCCCGCCTGGCCATTCAAGGCGTCGCCCATGGCGACTAGGCGGCCGTCGGGCGTCTCTGGGCGGCCGACAAGGTGAAAGTGCCTTCGACTAAGGCGTCGGCGCGTCGCCCTAGCCCCCCTCTCGAGTCTCGACTGAGTCGACTCTCTCCCTCCCCTTCCCCTTGCGCCGCCGCCTCTGCCCCTTGCGCCGCCAGCCGCCGCCTCTGCTACCCCTCCCCTTGCGCCGCCAGCCGCCGCCTCTGCTACCCCTCCCTATGCGCCGCACCGCCGCCTCTGCTACCCCTCCCCTTGCGCCGCCGGCCGCCGCCTCTGCCCCTTGCGCCACCGGCCGCCGCCTCTGCTACCCCTCCCCGTGCGCCGCGCCGCCGCCTCTACTACCCCTTCCCCTTGCGCTGCCGCCGCCTCTGCTACCCCTCCCCGCGGCACCTCTCTCCTCTCTGCCTCTCTCATCCTCTCCCCCTCCCCTGCTCCCTCGCCGCAGCAGCAACAGCAAGCAGGCAGCAGCAGGCAGGCAGTTTGTCGACGAGAGGGGAGGAAACCGGAGGAGGCGGAGGCGGAGGCGGGGGGTGGCCAGGGTGCGTGTATGTTGCGAGCCCTTTTATAGCGGCCAACTGCCGCCACCGCGCGGAGATTAGCGCCGCGCCGCCGGTTTGAGCCGGGTTGGGCCTGATCTTCTAGGCCGTGCGTGAATCCTGTTATCCTATATGCTATGCCAACTTTTGGTCGCCTAGGCACCTAGGCATCCAGTCGGTCCCCTGGCGACTGGGTTCGCCGGGGCGCCGTGACAACCATGGCTGCAAGAAACACCAATCTTGCTTCACCATAAGAAGGCTACTAAATTAGTAATCAACAGTATATACTGTTTGCAATTTAGTGTTCTCCACAATCGAATATACTCATCACTGCTTCATAGATCCACCAAGTAATAATCAGTAATGTGGCTTACTGTCCAAGCCAAATTCAATTTTCAAGAAATAGCTTAATATACTATGGTGGCAACCGCACATACTCATTTAATTAATAGTATCCCAAAAACATCATTTAATCAGGCAGTCAGAACTAGCATGTCTCAGCAAGTTAAGAAAAGTTGAGCAAATTGTGAGGTAAGTCTTAATACAATATTTTTCTTAGCACACAAGCTGAAATTTTGATTGTCTTCGATGGCTAAAATTAGAAAGATAACCAATGTCATGGGCATGGGCCTGGAGGCCAAGTCCCACAACCTAGCCCAACAGTACCCACGTGAACAGTACCACACAGTACTGTATCAATAGTTTAGGAATGGTTGGTTTAGAGATTTGATTAGGTTTTTTATTTTAGAGATAAGATTATAGAGTTGTAATCTATTTCCTAGATTTAGAGATTAGATTCTCAAGAGTCAAGTCATGCATCTATAGAAGGATGGGTTGTATCTCTATTAGTCTATTTCATGAAGCAATGAAGAATTAGTCTAGTCTCTCCCCAATGTTCATCATCCTAGTCTAAGGCCCGCCTCTCATCCCTAGCAGCCAACACCACCCAGCTATCCTTCCAGCAGTGTTTATCCCGTCGTGAATCTGGTTCATAACAGATAACCATTGCAAAAGAAGCAACCAATGGAAAAGGTATACTGATAAGTAGGGCTGGGCATACATAAGATGAAAACCAAACTGAACCGTGCCCAAATTAACTATTTTCATTTTCGGTCTGGTTTTAGTAGTTTTTGCTTTGTTTGGTTAACAGTTTGAAGTTCATTTTTGCAAGGCACTAAAAATGCCAACCAGCAACCAATCTATCATGCCAAGGGCCCAAGCGCATCTCACCCAAATATAGTAACTTTTTAGTGACATTTAGCAGTGATCAAATTATTCCATTGTTACTGAACTCATTTTCATTTTTAATATGAGATGCCTAAACAGCAACAAGCGGTAGGCAACCCTTCTTAAAAGCAGTCAGAAGTATCTTTACACTAATCTAAGATCTAAACAATTGCTCCAATGCTCTACATGGAAAACATGACTAATTAGTGATACAAGTTGCTTAATTCGACTAACCTGAAACTTATCTACGATTATAGAGTCATTTCGAGCTTTATGGTAATTCCAGCATTCTTCAGCAAGTTCTTCATCAGGACGGTCATCTGCATCCTTTGCTTCAATATATGGTTTCTTTTTCACGCGGTTGAGATCTTCGTGGAGACCATCCAACAGAAATGCAAGTAGCTCCTGCAGAAAAGAGGGGTGATAAGTAAGAGATGATTGTTATGAATAGCAATTTTATTTATTTGAGGGCTCTAGGCCCAAATATGTAATAATACGAAGACTAAAATATTTAAAAGTTGAAACAGGCAATTTCATAATAAAACATGCTGTAACACTATCAAAAGAAAACAGATGGAGAAAAGCACCCATTTCTGAAAGCAAGTGAAGCAAGGGAGTAAGAAATAGGGTCTATCAATTCACAAAATGGTACCTAATGTATACAAGATGAATAATGGTTATGAAAGAGGAGATAATTACAGTGAAGATACAGCAATACAATAAAACAGATTGAGACAATAAAAAGTGTGTTTAGCAAAAGAGCTTAAAACATAGGGCCCTCCCAATGCAATAGTGTCGATGGCTATGTATGTGCTTAGTGTCCATGTTTGCCATGTCACACTGAAACAATGATTGGCACTATTCTCCCAACACACCAGCACAATCTGCTCTCCCCTCTCTCACATACATTATGGTCATGTTTGTTTGAGCTTTAGCTTTACGAGCTTTTCAGAAAGCTAGCTTTTGGCTTTTGCAACTTAGAAAGATAGCTTTTCGAAAGCTAGTTTTTGGATAGCTAATACCGTTTGGCAATCTAGTTTTTGGAATGGTGGGATGGAAGGGCAGGACGGCGGGAAAGGGCAGGGCAACACCGGACAGGACGGCGGGGCAGCAGGGAAGGGTGGAGTGACGTCGGACGGGGCGACGGCAACACCGGGCAGACAGCGGGGAAGGGTGGGGTGACGCCGAACGAGGCGGCGGGGCCACAAGACCGAAGGAGAGGGAGACAACGCAAATGGAGATGGAAAGCTACGGAAAGCTCACATTTCACTGCTTCTGAGCTTTCTATGTAATTATAGCTTATGTGTGTTTTTGGCTTTCGGAAAGCTCACCCTAGAGGCTAGTCATCTGTTTGAGCTTTTGACTTTCCAGGGTGAAAAGCTACTGGAAAGCTCAAACAAACAGAGCCTATGTCTTGGTTTAGTCAATTTGCTAGTGTCTTGCATGTGACACTATATTCTTCTCTACCCTCATTAATTTTGTTGCCACTTGCCACAACACAATTTTCCTAGGTGGCAGTGTGGCACTGCATCTATTTCTACTTCTATGGCGGTCAGTATACTGAGTAATAAAGATAAATGCATTTGAGAAGTGCAACTATAATTTTAGGTTTGACACAAATTAAATAAACCAATACTATGATTAAAAATAAAGCATGTACATCCAAACAATAGTATGCTCGTATTTTGCAACAAAAATTAAGCATACTACTAGTTAATATGAAGTTAATAAGAAATACTATTTTATGATGTACCACTACTTTATGAGAAGTAGAAGGTAGAGTAAGGATGTAGAACTCACCATCACTACCATTAACCAAATATTTCTACATGGAAGAGTTTGGAATAAAAATTCAAGGTACCAACCTGAGAATCATGCTGATTGTACCCACTGAACTGTGGAGCAAAACGAGAAAGTTTTGTCTTAAATAGACGTGGGGCTACGGAAGTTTGACCAGATGACCAAAGTTTTCTCAGTAATTCTCCAAATGCTATTGCAAGTTCACCCTGCTCAATGGAGAAGTTATCAAAAATCACCAAAAACATCATAAGTTAGTTATCTTAAATACATTTTAGGATAGGAACAAACTCATAAGTCATACCTGTAACCCAAGTGGATTTTCTGTATTTATCTCCTGACTGTAGTCCTTAAGGAAGTACTCTACCAATGGAGGTGTATGGACCAATGATTGTATGGCGCTACTCATGAAACATGTATTACCCAAGTTATGTAACCCACACAATCCATGGATGACATCCTGTTTTCCATTGGAGAAACTACTATACCCATCTTCTGTGTCCCTTAATGAAGGACTAAAGCTATTATCTCGGGAAAAACTAGAACCAAATCCTGGTGAAAATCCATTTGACAACATGGGGCCACCAGCAATTGAGAATGATGATACCGAGGGTTCCACTGGAATTAATGCCAGTTCATTATTTGTGGATCTTGCACCAAGATCCGAACACCAAGTATCATCTGCCTTCACCTCTAAGATAATCTGCAACAATAAAGAAAGAAGTAGCAACTTTCAGCTAATGCATGGCCAGAAACTAACAAAGTCACTCCAGGTTTGCCAACAAAATAAGGGTAAAACACACCGAAAAAAAGCATAAGATTCATACAAAGAGACAAAGGAGCCAACTTAAATAACTTGAAACAGTTCTAGTGTCAACCATAAGACAGCTAGAAAAAGAGCAGATAGAAAGTAAGATAACAAAATAAGAAAGACAGGAGAGTTTTAAAATTCAATATCCACATCCAACAAAGTGACATCCTAAGACATACTGCAAAAGAAAAGAGTGCAAGGAAACAAAAACAGCAAGAAGCTAACAACCATTTCATTGATAAAAAATGAAGAAAACAATCACATCAGCAAATAAAACAAATATATAAATGAGAACAGCGTTATACCTCCTGATCCATCATCAGTTGAGCTTCTTCTACCGTCTCATTAAGATTGGTCAACTTTTTGCTCTTCACCTTTTGGTAATAATCCCAGATGTGAATCTGATCCATTAAAGTACAACAGAGCGAATAATAGATACAAGTGAGAGATTATATACTAAAGATAGAGATATATTCAATAGAATAGTGAGCAAATGATGATGCTTGTACCTTGGACTGTTCAACAGACATAAGTGAGCAAACCAAGTTATAGAGCTCATGAACTGTGGCCTGAAAGCATCAAATGCAGATGTCAACAAAATAAACCAAATCAATTTCACACACAAAAAAGTACTCAACCAAAGAGTACCTCGCTATATAAAAACAAAAGATTTTCTAAGAAAAGGACTTTGTAGAAAGTTTATCTCTACTGTCAAAAACCACAGTTACATCCATGCACTCCTTCCTATTGTGCCCCTACTTCTGTTGCACTCCCCACTCCCATCCGCATCTCCCACATCTGACAAGCTCTCCAATGTCACTCACAAAGTCAGTCATATAGCTGCTCAAAAGTTGCAAAACAGAACCACAATGATGATAACTGATAAGATTTCATTTTTAAAGGCAATGTTGGAAAAATCGGTGATCGGTAGCTGATCGGCCAACCACCGAGTAGGGATTAATCGGTTAATCGGGGGATTAACTGAATTAATCGGTCAATCAATTAATCAGTCGAATATTAAATATTAGAGTTATACAGAGTATTTAATATACTGTTTTAGTCAAACTCTAGCCTTGAGTATATAAACTCCCTTTTCCTCCCCTCCAACCCTGAAACCTCTCCACCGCTAGCCCTTTCATTGAGCTCTTCAGTCTTCCCCCTCTCTCCAAGATTGAGTTCTCTCTTCCTCACGTGACTGCTCTATCTTCCTCAACCTCGCGCGTGTCACCTTCCATTCCTGCCAGCACCTCGCGCCCGTCAGCCCTTCGCACCGCCAGCACCATGCATTGTTCAGCCCTTTGCACTGTCGATGGGGTAGTGAATTTGGCGCCGAGGCAACGGATGTAGTGACAAGGGCGCAAATCCAATGATGGGGCAGAAGATCCAGCGATGAGGGGGCAGATCCATTAATCGGCCATTAATCAGTGATTAATCGGCTATTAATCGGTGATTCGGCCATTAATCGGTGATTAATCGGTTTGACCATCCGATTAATCGGTCAACCGATTAATGTGCCGATTTTGCTGTAAATTAACTGCTATGTTGCTGAGTACAAGTTAATCGGCCGATTAATCAGCTAATCGGCCGATTTTTTCAACAATGTTTAAAGGTTTTGAGTTTTAACAACAGAGGATATGTGAAATCATGTTAAGACACGACTTCACGTGCGACCATGGATGGCCAAAATACCCTTAGGAATTTGAGATATTGTTCAAAAATGGCAAAATGAACCATGGCAGCAATACAGTTCCCTTTTCGATGGTCCCGACAATAACATAAGATATGTGAAACTAAACCCATATGCACAGTTGAATTACACATGACCAACAAAACCCTAGGAAATTAAGATAGCTGTCCAAGGTGACAAAATGGAACCAGTGAACCACAGAAACCTGGTTCTGGTGCCATCAACAACAGATATGTGAAATTGAACTTACTACTTAGAAGTCTCTACTAATGCAAAAGGGGTGCTTGGTTCGCACCTCCCCACCCCAAACGCACCACCACCTTCCCCACCCTCACAGTCACAGACATGAAGATTGTCAAAAAAAAATACTGAAAACTGTCTTTTTCTAAAATAACAGCATGGCACAATTTTTTAAGTTCATAAGAAAGGAGGTCAATAGAATAAAAAAAACATAATTAATAGCTAACTCCCTAAAAATTTTTCCCATGTAAAATTTAGATTTCAGTTGCAATGCAAGAGCACATGACTAGTTTCAGTACAAGTGCTCTTAGTTTGAGCAATTAATGAAACCAGTATGCACAGTATTTACCATTCCTATTTTTGCATCAGGCTTGTAACAACATTTTCCCCTATGGCGGCAGTGAACCAAAAACATTAGCTTCACATTCGTTCAAGGGTTGAAGCCTATCAAAGCAGGAAATACCAACAAGCAGGAAACGATGAACCAACATGATTTATTGATGTTTCATCACAAAGTAAATAACTGGTTTCTATTGACAAATATGGAATGCAATTCTCCAATTATGTGATCAATGTAGAAAGAATGTCTTAGCTGATCATCTATCAAATATAAGAAATGCTCCTTCTGAATCACAATATTTGTCCCACACCATACACACAGATTAAGAGGACATGATATCTAATATAAGCTAATGTTAAATAGCCAGATGTAATATAACTACGCCAACTCTTTGCAACAATAGATTAAGGTTAAAGAATTGAACCATCGGTACCTACCCTCTTAATTTTCTCAATGGAAAAATATCATGACTTGCATTGTGAAACCAACAAGTTTACACGGAGAAACTTCACTTGCATTGTGGATGGTTAGTCACACATGGAGCACAACATCAAAATATAAACCAAATCTACTATACCTTTCTACTTATTCTGAGAATTCTCTCAGAGCTGTCTCTTTCATCAAATAATTTTAGACAGAGGGGATAGACATCCACTATGTAACTTTTGGAAGTTAGACTATCACAGATCACTTTTCTTGAGATTTCTGGTCCACCTTTGTACCTGAAAGTATTCACATGCCCAGTGAGTAAGAGCTGACGCCAGTTGAAGAATGTTTTTAAGTAAATTGGGTCATGGACATTAAGGTAAATTTAGGGTTACACTAGTGAACTCATAATTATTCGGACATAATCTAATGAAGAGCTATCAAAACTCATGCTCTAAAATCATTTATAGTAAGCACTTACCAGTTAGCACATCATGGTTCTAAACCAGTAAAAACAGGAAAATGAATTTTATAGGGCAACAGCTAATTGCCTAATCGCCAACAAATTAGACAAACAGGACAATGAACAAGAGAGCTAAACGAAAACAAAAACTTAAAAAATTGTCACAAAATCAAGCTGTGCCGAAATATTATCAAGATTTCATCAGGCAAACATTGGCTCTCATGATAAAATATAAACCCATGGTATTATTGGTACACCAAACCTTCTCCTAAAGAGGTGGTTAAATGGATACATATAACATTGCATACCATTCATGTAGCTTCCTCCAAACATCTTGGGGCACCAAAGTGTAGTCCTCCCCTTCTCTCAGGGTTCTTTGAAGCTCTGGCTCTTCATCGGCACTGCTGCTTTCCTCTAAAACCAGTTTCGAGTTATCTATCTCTCCTGGTCTATTTTGAGCTTGAGGAAACATGTCAACATCATTCTCCCCAGGACTGATTAAGCCCACATAGCGTTGCCAGTTAACCCACCAGCTGCGACATTGGCACATGACATAATTGATCAGCCACAACATCAGGTTAATGTGTGCATAGTAACCAATTGACATGGAAAGCTAACAGATTAAACATATCAACATCAACCAGGAAAGCAAATCCTACAAGCAATGCAGGTACATGTGACGTTTATTTGCAGCCAGTCTAAGAATGTCCTGTGGATCAGATATATATACATCACGCATTACGGTACAAATTAGTGTGTAAGATTTCCATAGGAGTCTGCCAAACAAAAATCCATTCCTCAAATGCTACAAAATAAATCAGAAGGATGCCTACATAATAGATCATTACTGTAGCGCCCCTACCAGCAGCATCCCCGAGCAGACGATTGGATCACGAGTCCGCATCACGCACCAAATGGCACGCAACGAATCCACCGGCCCCAATTCACACAATACATTTCTCCGCTGAGTGAAATCCACACAATCTCCACAGCTATTACCATCCTCGGGGACGAACCGAGTAAACACGGTTGACATGGAAAAAAACGCAATACTAGCAACAAGGGAGAATCAGACGGGGCCGAGACGGCGGCACCGACCTGTGCGAGACGAGGTAGCGGAGATCGCCGTCCTTGACATTCTCCTCGGCCTCCCGCGTGAGGGCGGCGACGAGGTCCCGCTCCTCCTCCGCCGTGCAAGGGAGGCAGCTCGCCGTCTCGAGGAAGCCCTCGGCGCTCGGTATCGTCATATCCCGCCGCGCGCCCCGCAATCTAAGCGGCGGATGCGCCGAATCGAGCCTAGGGTTTGGTGGTAGCTCGAGACCTTCCCTCTTCTCCCTACTTTTCTTTCACCGCTTCACGAGAGGAAGACGAGGCGGAGAAGGAAGGGGCAGAAATGAAGAGAGGAGAGGAAAAAAAACACCTCGTATCGGAATCACGTCAATGCATCACAGTCACTGACGGGTGGGGTACGCTCTCGCGGTGGCCCACGTGTCGGTGTCTACAGGGTGGGGCGTCGCGTGACGTGTCGCAACTCCCGATCGCACGAGCGAGTGTTCTGGCCGCTGCTCCGGACAATCTCCAGACTGGTTATAAACATGTTTTTTCTCCCACGAATATTTTATTTTTAAGATCAATTTTATAAACTAATTAAAGCCTTTTAAATAAAAAATATTGTTCTTCTTGTAGCGAGAAGAATAAAAGTTATTAGTTTAAGAAACGAGAGTAAATAAAAATATATTACCTCCATTAACTTTTAAATCACCTCGTTGACTTCTATCTCAACATTTGACCATTCTTGTTATTGAAAAAAAATAAAATATTATTTATTTTGTTATAATTTATTTTATTACTTCAAGCATATATTATATTTTTATATTTCCATAATTTTTAAATTGGACGAATGGTCAAATATTGTGAAAAAATAAATTATGTTATTTAAAAGTTAATAAATGTTAACGGAGGAAGCAGAAATTAAAAGTAAAGCATTTTTAAACGCTTAATCTAAAACACAGAACCAGAGTCACTGACGACCAGGACCCACAAGTGCGGGAGGAGATGGGACCTATGCGTCAGCGTCTGGTGGAAGGAGGAACTGTCGACTGTTAGACTGGGCTGACTTGGAGACGGTCAACCAACCCCCTCTCTGGTGGGCCAAGCAGCATGGATGGGCCTTCTTTAACATGATAGACAGATGTTTCCTAGCGGCAAGATGATCATAACAAGAGAAGTGCTAAACTGTACTCTTACATGACTAGTAGTGTGGCCATGGACTTTACGACCAATGGTTTGAACTTGAAACAAATAATAAAATAAATTAATATTCACGTTAAAAAAAGATTGAAAATAAATTATTATATAATTAAATTCATAACAAATATACCACCATACTTACCATACTTATTAGGCCTATAATATTAATATATCATTACTCTAGAGATAAATGGCTTGTATTTCATCTACCTCTACTCTATCTACTCTTCTATCCTACTATATAATTGGCGAAGTGTGGTCGTAGTCGTGGACAATCATCTTGAAGATCCTAATTATATAATTTCAAATTCAAACATACCACGTATAAATTTTGTTAGTTTATGTTTCTTAATTGTTTTATTTCTTACTTAAATGTGTACATGGTTACATGCCTTACTTATGTCTATCAAATAAATGTGAGTGATATACCATATAAATTTGGGTTCCTTTGTTTCATTTCTTAATTTATTTCTTACTTAAATTCATCATTAACTTTCTTTATTGTATTTCTTACATAAATGGACGGTTACGATTAAATAATAGGAAATTTTCTGTTTGTTAAAAAAATTAAATATATTGTTTGTAAGATTTAATCATTTTTCTTGCATGCTTTTTTTTGCTAAATGCAAACCTAAATTCAGGTTGAGTTGAGTATGCGGTTGAGAAATAATAAATGTTGAGATTAATCAAAGGGAATGAAAGACTAAGATTTTCTAGATGAGTGTCCATGGTGGACATTCAACTTCGTCAATTATATATTATGGTAGACGTGTTTTAGATATTTATTAGACTGTTATGTAAGAAAAAATCTATTATAACAAGAAATGAAAAAATGTGTCTAATATAAGAAATCATATCGTTACGGTATATAAGATAAAGATGAAAAAAGATTCGATTGGATGCGGAGAGATAAAGAAAAGATATGTATAAAAAATATTATATGCATACGCTAAGAAATCTTGAACATAAGTATACTTTCTATATGGAAGACAAGACATCATCTAAAAAACGTGGTTTAGGACTGTCCTAATCTCGTGTGTTAAATGGCGCTAGAAAACTAATCTGCAAATATGAGATGAAAGGTGGTCCAATGGTTTAACATCATGTAAATTTTATACTTGTCCAGTCCCATAAATATATTTTATATAAAATTGATAAATTAGTTAAAAAACTAAAGCACATGTTATAAATAAAAGGCAGTTTTGTTAAGTGATAGGTAAGGAGTATTAAATAAATAAAATGGTAGAAATCTCTTAGGTGTTCTCTAGGTCTAGGACTAGCATAGAGTACTTGATAGACATAGGTGATGAACATGGCATAAGCCCATAGTTCAGAACAGAGAGAGATCACTTCTATATACCTTGGGAGGTTTAGCCGGAGAGAAGGATGAACTTGTCACGGTGATGGTGTTGTGGCGAGGTAGACGTCCGGCAAGTCGATGAGGGCTTCCTGCCGCTTCGGCACACGAGTACGGATCAGGTGACTAAGGTTGGATGTGGGGCGCAGCTCTTGGAGCACGCGAACAACAACTTGTTCGTGTGCACCAGCCTCCCCCTTATATTATTGTGTTGTGTGACAGGGGCCCTCAACAGAATCATTTGGGGCGCCCCGATCAGGGCGCTGTGTAGATTAGGCACATGCACATGGCCATTGTGCATGCGAGAAGGAGAGGGAAATTGTCTCCCTCTCCTCCCGAGAGATCTATATCTAACATTCTCTCCTAGATCTCTTCTTAATACTTACCTTAATTGAATATTACACATGTTCCATTGCATATCGATGCATAGAGCATGTTTCATCATAATAGTCAGTTACATACTATATGACTCAACAACCAAAATATACCTTTCTATTCTGAAACATACTCTCAACTTTTTTTTGCCCTTAAAATCCAATGATCATATGTTTTCCCTTAAACTCATATTGGTTAAGTGTTCCCTGAACAAATTAGGTGGTAAGCCTTTTGTGAACGGATCCACAAGCATTCGCTTAGTACTTATATGCTCTAGACTTATAGTTTGATCTTGTTCTCCTTAACAACATAGTATTTAATATTGATGTGTTTGGCGGCAACGATCTTCTTGTTGTTATGGGAGTATAGTACCACTGATTCATTGTCAGCAGTACAACTTAAGTGGCTTTTTAATATTGTCGGTCACTCTTAAAACCGAGAATAAATTTCTTATACCATAGCGCATGTCTGGTGGCCTCATAACATGCAACAAACTCGGCATACATCGTGGAGGATGTCATCACAGTTAGTTTGGAGCTTTTCCACAATATATCTCCCTTTGCGAGTGTGAATATATAACTTGATGTGGACTTCTCAGCATCCACACATCCCGCAAAGTCTCTAGGTTATCTGATCTTTCATATATTAACATGAGGTCTTTTATGCCTTATATATATTTAAGGCTTTCTTAACTCCTTTCTAGTGATTTATACCTAGATTTTTTTTCTCTACCAAGCATTCCGGTGACATAAGCTAAGTCAGGGTGAATACATATTTGAGCATACATTAAGCTTCCGACAGTAGAAGCATATGGAACCAATTGCATTTGATCGATCCTGTATTGATTCCTTAGACACTGAAAGTTCCCAAACTTATCACTATGACGCCCCGATTTATAAAATCAGAACATTATTGAATTTCCATAGAAAAACAATAATAACAAGAGGTTCATCATGCGACAACGTACATACAGGCAAATATTCGTGGTTCGCAGACCACATTATTACATAAGTGTAAAATTAAGAGAAACTATAAAAACAATACGGCATGACGAACGTCTTCTTCAGGATCTTTGTCTTGACTAGGTCGCTACTCCAGACCATCTTCCTCATAATAGGCAGCCTCTGAAGTATTTGTCCAACGGGTATGAGTACCAAAGTACTCAACAAACCACCAAGAATGCAATAATAATGCGGGATAATAACAAAGGAATGATAATGGCTAAGAGTGTGGAAAAGTACATTTTTCAGTTAAATCATTTAGTGTAGTCAAATTTAATCATGCGAAATAATAAATATGAACAACATAATATCATCTAACTCGAGGAGTACGTTTTCCCTCCTCGCTCAATAGTCCTTACATGCCAAGTCATCATGCACACTCATAAAAATAAACTAACTGCGAGTAGTCACGCAACCCGTCCTTGACCGTGGGCTCGACTTTTCTAAAAGATTTAAACTCTGATCAGAGGTGTACCATTGTACCCACAATGCACGCACTCATCCCATACACCAAAGTGTAACGAGATGACCCATACCACGGGAACTCGTGCCAAAACCTCAGCATGAAATGCTCCAATCCGATAATCACCCGCTCTAGGTTTCACCGGCGCACTCGGCCACTCCGGGCTAACGTCACCCCCTTTTGCGCCACGTCGGTACAAGCCACCTGCAGGTGCTGCTTGACCCATCTCCAAGTGGTGCCTCAAGTTGGAACACTCTATACTTTAGTTAGGACTTACCCACTAGACTTGTGGTTAGTATGGAAATGTATTGCAACGGATCCCGTAGACCGGTCCTTATAGTGCCCCGGGTGCTACCGACCAATGCCCTAGCTTGCACCCGGAACCCACCATGTATACACACTCAACCAAAACTCTATCACCAACAGAATTCCAGAGATGAGAATATCGGGGATCATATAGTGGAACCCAAATCTCTACGACTCATTTTTTTAACCTATAGCAATTATGCCAATATATTGGACACTAGCTAATAGTACTAATAATATGGTGACAAGGAGTTTAGGCTAGATAGCATGGCTTGGGTTTGCACTTCAAGGTTGGGGATCTAAATAAATATAACGTAAGGTTTTCATTTGACTAATGCATGTATAACCTATGTGTTTTAGCGATATTTTAAGAAAACTAGGTTCAATATGCTCAAAAGATTGGTTTGGTGACTTGCCTTGTTCAGCGAAGGGTGAGGGAGGAACTTCCGGGTAGAATTCCGGCTCCTCGGCGGCGTCGTAATCTTCTCGTTACATATAATAAACATTACATCAAATAAACATACTAAAATCACATAACAACATAAAGGTTTTGATTGGGCTAAAATACTTGAAGTGAAGTCATGAGCTATTCTGAATTCATTATTTAAATTTTTAAGACAATTTTATGGAGTTAGGGATTTTTCTAAAAGAAATAAGATTTTATCCTAAAGGGCCTTTAAATACTTTATTAAATAAAAATAAAATACTCAAAGTAAACCTACTGTTTTTATTGCATAAACATGTAGAGAATAAAATTATAAATTTTCTGGAATTGAAATGGTTAAATTTGGAGTTAAAATGAGCAAGATATGAATTTTAGAAGTTTAAACAAATTTTGGAATTTAATTTAAACTCAAAACAGTCGTCGGTCCATGGTGAATCGGATCCACCGTGAACCCGCGCACTATGCGCGTGCGGCGGATCGTGGTTCGTCGTTGGATCGCGATCGGGCGGCCATGGGCAAGGCGGGGGCGTTAAGTGGATGCGGGCGACCACGATTAAAACACCGAACCGGTACACGATGGACGGCCTAGATTCGATACGGGTTTTAAATATAAGTGGACGGTCCAAATTAGAATGTAACGTGTAGCGCCCCGATTTAACAAATCGAGACATTATTGAATTTCCATAGAAAAACAATAATACAAGAGGTTCATCATGCGACAACGTACATACGACAATATCCATGGTACGCAGACCATATTTATTACATCAAAGTTTTAGTGAAAAAAATAATTAAAAAGCTGCATGACGAACATCTCCTTCAGGATCTTTCTTCTCGACTGGGTCGCTACTCCAGACCGTCTTCATAGTAAGCATTCTCTGTGGGGTCCAACGGGTATGAGTACAAAAAGTACTCAACAAGCCACCGCAAATGCACGTAATAATGCAGGATAATAAACAAAGAAGGGTAATGGCTAACATTGCGGAAAAGTACAGTTTCAGTTATTGCATTTAGTGTAGTCACATTTTAATCATGCGGAAAAGTAAACATGAACATCAACAACATCAACTAACTCGAGGAGTACGTTTTACCTCCTCGCACAACAGTCCTTACATGTCAATCCATCATGCACATACATATTCAAAGTAATCTAACTGGGGGATGTCACGCAACCCGCCCTTGACCGTGGGCTCGGCTTTTCGAAAAGATTTAAGACTCTGATCACAGATGTACTACTGTACCCATAAGGCACGCACTCATCCCAAACGAGATGACCCATACCACGGGAACTCGTGCCAAAACCTCGGCATGAAATGTTTCAAGCGATAACCACCCGCTCTAGGTTTCACCGGCGCGCCGGGCCGCATCCCGGCTAACGTCGCACCCCCTTTTGCGCCACGTTGGTACAAGCCACCCGCAGGTGCTGCTTGACCCATCTCCAAATGGTGGCCTCGGTTTGGAACAATCCATACCTTAGTTAGGACTTACCCACTAGACTTGTGGTTAGTACGTAAGTGTATTGCAATGGATCCCTCAGACCGGTCCTTATAGTGCCCTGGGTGCTACCGACCAATGCCCTAGCTTGCACCCGGAACCCACCATGCATACACTCACAACCATAACTCATCACCAACAGAATTCCAAAGATAAGAAGTAACGGGGATCATATATTAGAACCATCTTGCTACGACTCATTTTTACCCTATAGCGAGCGTGTCGATACATTGGACACTAGCTAATAACATTTATCATATGGTGACAAGGAGTTTAGGCTAGAGAGCATGGCTTGGGTTGCACATCAAGGTCAGGGGATCCTAAATAAATATATTGTAAGGGTTCATTTGACTAATGCATATATAACCTATGTGTTTTAGCGATAGTTTAATCAAACATGGGTTCAATATGCTCAAAAGATTGGTTTGGTGACTTGCCTTGTTCAGCGAAAGGTGTGGGAGGGACTTCCGGGAAGTATTCCGGTTCCTCGGCGACGTCGTAGTCTTTTTGATATAGTAAAGTAAAATAAAATGAACACAATATTCAATCAAACAATATAACATTACATGATAAGCACATAGGTCAAAGTTGGTTTGATTAAAAGTAAAATAAGTTCAATTGTTAAGGTTCTGTGATTTATTTCATAAATAAATTTTAAAGGAATTAAAAAGTTGTCCTTTTTAGAAAGGGGTGTTTAAATGTGATTATTGTCATATTAAGTTCTCAAATAAATTTGAAATAAAAAGTTCATGTTAATTTAATTGTTTTCAGTACATGGACAGAAAGGAAATAAATATAATTTTTTCTGAAGTTTAAATATTTGAATTTATATTTTAACCCTAAAGGCATTTGAATATCCATTTGAATAAACATGAAATGTCCAAAGTAAAACTATTGTTTTTATTGTATAATCATGTAGAGAATAATATTATGAATTTTCTGAAATTGGAATGGCAATTTTTAGAGTTCAAATGCGCCAGATATGAATTTTCCAAGTTTTAAACCTTTTCTGGAATTTATTTTCAAATTTAAACCCTCTCGGGTCCACGGTGAGCCAGGCTCACGGTGAACCCGCGCACTGTGCGCGTGCGCCGGATCGATCTGGACCGTTGGATCCAGATCCAACGTGCGCAGGCGAGGCGGGGCGCTTAAGTGACAACGGACGGCCGGGATTAAAACGCGCGAAAGGGTACCACGTGGACGCACGAGATCGATAGCGGGTTTTAAATGGAAATGAACGCGCGAGATTAAAACGTAACGCTTTGACCAGATCCGACGGTGTGGATTAGATCGCGTACGTGGGCTCACACGCGCCATCCGATCGCGATCGCACGGTCGGGATCAGATCCGACACGGCACGGGTACCCGACCCGTGCCGGTCGTCTTCTCCGGCGACGGCGAGCGGACCAGGGGCCACGGCGAGCGACTAGGGCCCTATCTAAGCCTAGAAATGGAAAGAGGACACTACGGCGGTCACGACGTGTAACACCCCAATTTTTCAAAACAATAAAAATATTATTAAATTCAATTTCTTGGAATTATTATTTCAGAAAATACTTTTAAATCCCTTTTATACCCTTTTGAACTACAACATAGAGTAGATGACCAAATTAGGAGGTGAAACTTTTTGTATATGATCCTAAGGCCAAAAGTTAATTTTGGGAATTTTTATAGATTTTTACCAAGCTTGGAGGGAGCCCTATTATTTTAAATCAATTTCTGCAATTATTTTTAATCAGAAAACCCTGGAAAACAGTATTGGGCCGTTTCCCCCTCCCTTCTCTCTCTCCCGGCCGGCCCAGCCCACTCCCACCCGCGCGCGCCTTCTGACCGGTGGAGCCCACCCGTCAGTGAGCCCCTCTCCTCTCACGCGCGCACCCGACGCCTTGGCCCCACCTGTCGGCGCCAACTTTCTCCCCTCGCACCCGAGCCCGACCCCACCCGTCAGTCGCCCGTTCGCTCGCTCGCGCTCGCTGGCTTGTGGCCCCCTGTCGTCAGAATCGTCTTCAACCCCGCGCCGGCCCCCCCCCTAATCCCGCCGGCGAAGACTTCGCCTCGGATCCCCTCGCCGGTTCCCCCTTCCGTTAAACCGAGCCCGTCATTAACTTCCCCGAGCCCCGCCGGTCATTTAAGCACGTTAATGCGCGCGTTTAAGTCCCTGGACCGCCCTCACGCGCACGGTTGCGCCATCGCCGGCGAGTTAAAGCCCTCCTCGGCTTTCCTTGCATGCGGTGCCCGTTAACCCCCCCGCCGGACCCTATTTAACCCCCCTGCCCTCCACCGCGTTCGGTCCACGCTTCAATTCGCACTCAGAACGAACAGAGCGCCCCTCCTTCGCCTTTGAGCATTTTCCCCCCTGCTTCGCCTCCGGCCGCCCCTCGCCGTCGCCTCGGACCACCCCGGCCCTCGCCTCCGCCACCGTCGTGACCGCCAAGACGTCCCCTACCTCGGCCACGTCCCCGCCGGTCAAGGAGATCGCCGGAACCCCATCGCCGACGAGGAGCCCGAAGTGCTTCGCCGTCTACCCTCGCCGCCGACCACTTCCCGTCGACCCCTCGCCTCGCCTAAGGTACCGTCATGACCGCCGTAGTGCCCTCTTTCCATTTCTAGGATTAGCTAAGACCGCCGTCGCTCGCCGTGGCCGCTGGCCCGCTCGCCGTCGTCGGAGAAGACGACCGGCACGGGTCGAGTACCCGTGCCGTGTCGGATCTGATCTCGACCGTGCGATCGCGATCGGACGATGCGCGTGAGTCCACGTGCGCGATCTAATCCGCACCGTCGGATCTGGTCAAAGCGGTATGTTTTAATCTCGCGCGTTGGTTTTCATTTAAACCCGCCGGGCGATCTCGTGCGTCCACGTGGTACCCCTTCGCACGTTTTAATCCTGGCCGTCCGTAGCCACTTGCGCGTCCCGCCTCGCCCTCGCGCGTCGGATCTGGATCCGACGGTCCAGATCGACCCGGCGCACGCGCACAGTGCGCGGGTTCACCGTGGGCCTGGCTCACCGTGGACCCGAGAGGTTTAAAATTTGAAAAATAAATTCCAGAAATGCTTTTAAACTTGTAAAATTCATATCTAATGCATTTGAACTCTAAAAATTACCATTCCAATTTTAGAAAATTCATAAAATTATTCTCTACATGTTTAGGCAATAAAAACAGTAGGTTTATTTGGACATTTTCATGTTTATTTAAATAAGTATTCAAATACCCTTAGGATTTAAATGTGAATTTCAATATTTAAATTCCAGAAAAATTGTATAATTGTCCTTTACTGTTAAACACTAAAACCACTAGGTTTCCTATAAATCATTTGAATTAAATTGGTTAGAAAACTCAATGTAGGGTTATGCCCACTTAAAAACCCTTTTATGAAAAACAATGATTTATTTAGATTCACTTTAAATTAATGGAGGAATAAATTTCAGAACCCTAATACCTGAATTTATTTTATTTATAATCAAGCCAACTTAAACTTATGAGTTTATAATGTAGTGTTGTACTGTTTGATTAAGATGTCATGTTCTTTTATTTTACTTTATATTAAAAAGACTACGACGTCGCCGAGGAGCCGGAGTACTTCCCCGAAGTCCCTCCCTCTCCCTTTGCTGAACAAGGCAAGTCACCAAACAATTCTTTTGAGCATATTGAACCCATGTCTGAATTGACTATCGCTAAAACACATAGGTTATGTATATGCATTAGTCAAATGAACCCTTACATTATATTTATTTAGGATCCCCCGACCTTGATGTGCAACCCAAGCCATGCTATCTCGCCTAACCTCCTTGTCACCATATGAACTATGATATTAGCTAGTGTCTAATGTATTGACACGGCCGCTATAGGATAAAAATGAGTCGTAGTGAAATGGTTCTATTATATGATCCCGTTACTTCTTATCCTTGGAAATTCTGTTGGTGATGAGTCATGGTTGTGAGTGTATGCATGGTGGGTTCCGGGTGCAAGCTAGGGCATTGGTCAGTCGCACCCGGGGCACTATAAGGACCGGTCTGAGGGATCCGTTGCAATACACTTACGTACTAACCACAAGTCTAGTGGGTAAGTCCTAACTAAGGTATGGGTTGTTCCAAACCGAGGCCACCACTTGGAGATGGGTCAAGTTGCACCTGCGGGTGACTTGTACCAATGTGGCGCAAAAGGGGGTGCGACGTTAGCCGGGATGCGGCCCGGCGCGCCGGCGAAACCTAGAGCGGGTGGTTATCGCTTGGAACATCTCATATTGAGGTTTTGGCACGAGTTCCCGTGAAATGGGTCATCTCGTTGAGATGAGTGCGTGCCTTGTGGGTACAGTAGTACATCTCTGATCAGAGTCTTAAATCTTTTCGAAAAGCCGAGCCCACGGTCAAGGGCGGGTTGCGTGACATCCCCCAGTTAGATTACTTTGAATATGAATGTGCATGATGGATTGACATGTAAGGACCGTTGTGCGAGGAGGTAAAACGTACTCCTCGAGTTAGTTGATGTTGATGATGCTCATGTTTACTTTCCGCATGATTAAAACATGATTACACTAAATGCCATAATTGCAACTGCTTTATTCCGCATTGTTAGCCTTTATCCTTCCTTGTTTATTATCCTGCATTATTATTTGCATTTGCGGTGGCTTGTTGAGTACTTTTGTACTCATACCCGTTGGACCCCACAGAGGATGTTTATCTTGAAGACGGTCTGGAGTAGCGACCCAGTCAAGAAGAAAGATCCTGAAGAAGACGTTCGTCATGCCGTTAATTAATTACTTTATTACTGTTTTTACTAAAACAATGTTGTAATAAATATGGTCTGCGTACCATGGATTTTATCGTATGTACGTTGTCGCATGATGAACCTCTTGTATTATTGTTTTTCTATGGAAATTCAATAATGTCTCGATTTCGATAAATCGGGGCGCTACAAGATGGTATCAGAGCCGACTTGACTGTAGGAAGCCAAACAGACCCGCCTAGCCATTAGCCACAGGAAATTATTTCTTGAAAATCTACTTCATAAACTTTGTTCCTCTCCTCACTTTTATTCAACTTACTGTTTTGTAGATGCCAGTTTACCAAGTCCACAGCTACTGCCGCCACTATGAGGGCTTCGTCCGGGAGCTCCGCATGATGCTTACCTTCCTCGGGTTCCTCTTCGAACCCGAATTTCAAGGAGTCTACCCCGACGAGTTCGCCGGGCCTTGCGACGTCTCCCTCACCGTCCATGGCTCCGGAGAACATCTGCCGCCCTACACCACCGCACTTGGAGGCCCGACTTTCGACGTCGCGTGCCAACGAGTCGCCCTCCAGGCCCTCATGGAGCTGAGGATGATCTACGACGATCGTCTTCAGAACTCATCCTTCCGGCTTGTGCCGAAGCGTACTCCCGGAGCCCACCGTAGTATCTACCTCGGAGTTCACTCCGTGCGTGATCCGGTCATGGCCCGGCAGTCGCGTCTTCTGCAGGCCATGGATGATCTCCACACCGAGGCGGTGCTCGACGCCGACGAGCACCATGAGGCGGTTGCGTTTCTTCGTGAAGAAACGAAGAACCTGATCCAGCAGAACGGCGAGCTGCAGCGCAAGATCATGGAGCTGCAGAAGGACATCGCGGAGATGGTTCCTCTTCTTCCAAGGAAGAAGAAGCCTATCCGTGAGCCCCTCCCTCGCCCCAAGAGGATCCCGCCACGACCCTCCCCCGCCAGGCCTTCCACCAGCGCCCCTACACCACGCCCCGGCCTCGTCTCCGACTCCATCATCGAGAATTTTCTCGAGCCCACCATCCCTCTGGAGCCGCGCACTCGTGGTTCCGAGAGCACAGAGACCGCCTCCGGTGGCGAGTAGGCGTTAGGAGACGCGGAAATTTAATAAAAATCATTATTTTGTATGTGGTGCTACCCGCAACGAGTGTGTTGTGGGTAGAATAAGAACTTGATTGTAATGGACTATTTATACCACTTGATATATTTGTGTGCTTGAATGCTACATGTTAAATTTTAGTTGTATTACTGTTTCGTCATCTTTTGTTTCCTCACTTGGATATTCAGAAGATGACCGGCCACCAGAACACCGGCTCCAACAACGGAGCAGGAGGAAGCCGAGATGCACCTGAGGGAGTTGTACCCAACTGGGGTGCGACAGGCCCACGTCAGTCTGGGTCGCCTTCCGCCAATCACCCCACCTTGGCGGAAATGATGGCGAACCAGAATCATCTGATCACCGCCCTCCTCACCCAAATGCAGCACCAACAGGCTCAGTTGGACCGTCTGCAGAACGGGGAGCCCGCCCCTCGCGCACCAGCACCCGCGGCCGCTCCGCAACTCTCCGAGTTCTTGCGCGTGCGCCCGCCCATCTTCTCGAGCACGACCAACCCGATGGAGGCCGGAGATTGGCTCCACACCATCGAGAAGAAGCTCGATCTCCTCCCCTGCACAGACCGGGAGCGAGTGGCCTTCGCCACTCATCAGCTCCAGGGTCCCGCCGCTGAGTGGTGGGACAACTACCGCGCGACCCAGCCAGAGGGCCACATGGTGACTTGGGCGGAGTTCACCATCGCCTTCCGCGCCGCCCACGTCCCCGCCGGCGTCATCGCGGTCAAGCAGCAGGAGTTCCGCGACCTGCAGCAGGGCAACCGGACTGTCATGGAGTACCTCCATGAGTTCAACCGCCTCGCTCGCTACGCACCGGAGGAAGTGCGCACCGACGCCCTCCGCCAAGCCAAGTTCCTAAGGGGACTTAAGGATGAGCTGTCCATCCAGCTCGTCGCCGCCGACTTCGCCGACTTCCAGCGGCTTGTCAACAAAGCGCTCATCCAAGAGACTGAGCAGAACAAGCTGGACCTCAAGAAGAGGAAGATGATCGCCTTCAAGCATCAGCAGGCGAACACCCAGAGGCCCCGCTTCGTCCCTCCGCCAACGGCGCCCGCCTACCATCCTCGACCCGCCTACAGGCCACCTCATGCAGCCGGTGGATCCAACGCCGGGCATCCTCGCCCCGCTCCACCAGCTCCGGCCGCTCAGTCGGCACCAGCCGCCAAGGCCCCGATCTTGAGGGATCGCCAAGGAAGGCCGGTGGTCTGCTTCAACTGCCGCAAGGAAGGGCACTATTCGCACCAGTGTCCTCACCCCAAGCAGAACCAAGGCGCAGCACCCCACCAGGCCGTACGCGCCCGCATCAACCACGTCAGCGCGGAAGAAGCTCAGGAGGCTCCTGAAGTCGTACTCGGTACGTTTACTATGAATTCCGTACCGGCCGTCATATTATTTGACTCTGGAGCAACCCACTCCTTTGTCTCGGAAGATTTTGCAAAAACAAACAATCTGGATGTGCTCCCTCTACCAATTCCCATGGTGATTGCCACCCCCGGCAATAGGACCTCAGCTCGCTTCTACAGCCCTAAGGTTCAACTTGACATCCAAGGAGTGCTGTTTCGGGCCGAGCCTGTCCTTATCCAATGCACCGGACTCGACCTTATTCTGGGTATGGATTGGTTGATGAAGCACAAGGGAGTAATCGACTGTGCCAACAAGTCCGTCACGGTGACCAGTCCTGAAGGCGTAACCGTCACCTTCCGGATGGCCAGTCGCAAACCACTCGGAGCGTCCCTTCGCTCAATAGCTCTTGAAGAGGTGCCAATAGTCAAGGAGTTTGCAGACGTTTTCCCTGAAGATCTGCCCGGAATGCCTCCCAAACGGGACATCGAATTCAGAATCGAGCTTGTCCCGGGGACCACTCCAATCTCCAAACGCCCATACCGAATGGCCGCCAATGAACTAGCCGAAGTCAAGAGCAACATCGAAGACCTTGAGCAGAAAGGTTACATCCGACCAAGTACCTCACCTTGGGGTGCACCGGTCATATTTGCCATGAAGAAGGACAAGACCAAGAGGATGTGCGTGGACTATAGAGCCTTGAACGACGTAACCATCAAGAACAAGTACCCATTGCCTCGGATCGACGACCTGTTCGATCAGCTGAAAGGATCCTCGGTGTTTTCCAAGATTGACCTCAGGTCGGGTTACCACCAGTTGAGGATCAGGGAGGAAGATATACCCAAGACTGCCTTCACCTCCCGCTATGGACTCTACGAGTACACTGTGATGTCGTTCGGACTCACGAATGCCCCGGCCTTTTTCATGAACATGATGAACAATGTATTCATGGAGTTCTTGGACAAGTTCATCGTGGTATTCATCGACGATATTCTCGTTTACTCCAAGACCAAGGAGGAACACGAGACTCACCTCCGTCTGACCCTCGGAAAGCTAAGGGAGCAGCAACTGTACGCCAAATACAGCAAGTGCGATTTTGGTCGTCTGAGGTGAAGTTCCTCGGTCATGTTATATCCGCCGGAGGAATAGCAGTGGACCCAACCACCGTTGAAGCGGTTACCAACTGGCTGCAGCCAACGACCGTGACCGAGATCCGGAGTTTTCTCGGATTGGCCGGATACTACCGCCGGTTTATCGAGAATTTTTCCAAGATCGCCAAGCCGATGACCAGACTTCTGCAAAAAGAGGTGAAGTTTGATTGGACCCCCGACTGCGAAGAAAGCTTCCAAACCCTCAAGAAGAAGCTTGTGTCAGCTCCCATTCTGACTCTGCCAGACATCCGGAAAGACTTCCACGTCTACTGTGATGCCTCTCGCCAAGGATTGGGATGTGTCTTAATGCAAGAAGGGAAGGTGATATCCTATGCCTCCCGGCAGTTGAGACCGCATGAGCTGAACTACCCAACCCACGACCTGGAACTAGCAGCCGTGGTTCATGCCTTGAAGATATGGAGACATTACCTTGTGGGAAATCGGTGTGAGGTCTTCACCGACCACAAGAGTCTCAAGTACATATTCACCCAACCAGATCTGAACCTCAGGCAAAGGAGATGGTTGGAACTGATCAAGGATTACGACTTGGGCATCCATTATCATCCAGGCAAAGCGAATGTGGTGGCAGACGCCCTTAGTCGAAAAGGGTACTGCAATGCCATCGCGATTCAAGACCAGGCTCCTCTACTTTATAAAGAGATGGAAAGACTAAACCTAGGGATCACCACCCGAGAGTACCTCGCTGCCTTGGAGTCTCGACCTGTCTTAATAGACCAGATCCGAGAGAAGCAGAAGGAAGACCCGGACATCCTGGAGATCCAGCAGAACATGAGGAAGGGTAAAGCCCCCGGATTCTCCGAGGACGAACATGGTACCGTCTGGTTCGGAAACCGAGTATGCGTACCCAACCTACCAGAGTTGAAGACTCTCATCCTTCAAGAAGCCCACGATACTCTATACTCCATTCATCCCGGGAGTACAAAGATGTACCAAGACCTGAAGGAAAAATATTGGTGGGTCAGTATGAAGAGAGAGATAGCTGAGTATGTGGCCAAGTGCGACACATGCCGGCGAGTCAAGGCAGAGCATCAGAGACCTGCCGGACTGCTTCAACCCCTCAAAGTCCCCGAATGGAAGTGGGAAGAAATAGGAATGGACTTCATCACGGGACTGCCCAGGACCCAAGCTGGTCATGATTCTATCTGGGTGATCGTCGATCGACTCACCAAGGTAGCCCACTTCGTTCCGGTCAAGACAACTTACACCGTCGCCAAGTTGGCTGAGTTGTATATGACCCGGATCGTGTGCCTCCACGGAGTTCCCAAGAAGATTGTATCTGACCGCGGGAGTCAGTTTACCTCCAAATTTGGAAGAACCTTCAAGAGGAACTCGGCACCCGGCTGAACTTTAGCACCGCCTATCATCCACAGACCGACGGTCAAACCGAAAGGGTCAACCAGATATTGGAGGATATGCTTAGAGCTTGTGCTCTAGACTTTGGCGGGATGTGGGACAAGAACTTACCTTATGCGGAGTTCTCCTACAACAACAGCTATCAAGCCAGCCTGCAAATGTCCCCGTTCGAAGCACTCTATGGGCGTAAGTGCAGAACGCCGTTGCTCTGGGATCAAACCGGAGAATCACAACTGTTCGGGACAGATTTATTGAGAGAAGCCGAAGAGAAAGTTAAGATCATAAGAGACCGACTGAAGGCAGCCCAATCCAGACAAAAGAGCTACGCCGATAACCGTCGAAGAGATCTAGCCTTTGAGGAGGGTGATTATGTCTACCTCCGAGTCACTCCCCTCCGTGGCACTCAAAGGTTCAACATGAAAGGCAAACTAGCACCCCGCTACGTCGGACCTTTCCAGATCCTCCGTCGACAAGGAGAAGTGGCATATCAACTTGAACTGCCTCCATCCTTGGCAGGCGTTCATGATGTGTTCCATGTCTCGCAGCTGAAGAAGTGTCTCCGTGTGCCCACCGAGCAAGCCGACCTTCAGCAGCTCAACGTCCAAGAAGACTTGACCTACATAGAGAGACCCGTCAAGATCTTGGAAACCAAGGAAAGAGTAACCAGAAGTCGCGTCGTCCGCTTCTGCAAAGTCCAATGGAACAACCATCCCGCAGCAGAAGCCACTTGGGAAAAGGAAGACGAGCTGAAAGCCCAATACCCCGAGCTATTCGAGTAGCGTTCCAATCTCGAGGACGAGATTCTTGTAAGGGGGATAGGTTTGTAACACCCCAATTTTTCAAAACAATAAAAATATTATTAAATTCAATTTCTTGGAATTATTATTTCAGAAAATACTTTTAAATCCCTTTTATACCCTTTTGAACTACAACATAGAGTAGATGACCAAATTAGGAGGTGAAACTTTTTGTATATGATCCTAAGGCCAAAAGTTAATTTTGGGAATTTTTATAGATTTTTACCAAGCTTGGAGGGAGCCCTATTATTTTAAATCAATTTCTGCAATTATTTTTAATCAGAAAACCCTGGAAAACAGTATTGGGCCGTTTCCCCCTCCCTTCTCTCTCTCCCGGCCGGCCCAGCCCACTCCCACCCGCGCGCGCCTTCTGACCGGTGGAGCCCACCCGTCAGTGAGCCCCTCTCCTCTCACGCGCGCACCCGACGCCTTGGCCCCACCTGTCGGCGCCAACTTTCTCCCCTCGCACCCGAGCCCGACCCCACCCGTCAGTCGCCCGTTCGCTCGCTCGCGCTCGCTGGCTTGTGGCCCCCTGTCGTCAGAATCGTCTTCAACCCCGCGCCGGCCCCCCCCTAATCCCGCCGGCGAAGACTTCGCCTCGGATCCCCTCGCCGGTTCCCCCTTCCGTTAAACCGAGCCCGTCATTAACTTCCCCGAGCCCCGCCGGTCATTTAAGCACGTTAATGCGCGCGTTTAAGTCCCTGGACCGCCCTCACGCGCACGGTTGCGCCATCGCCGGCGAGTTAAAGCCCTCCTCGGCTTTCCTTGCATGCGGTGCCCGTTAACCCCCCCGCCGGACCCTATTTAACCCCCCTGCCCTCCACCGCGTTCGGTCCACGCTTCAATTCGCACTCAGAACGAACAGAGCGCCCCTCCTTCGCCTTTGAGCATTTTCCCCCCTGCTTCGCCTCCGGCCGCCCCTCGCCGTCGCCTCGGACCACCCCGGCCCTCGCCTCCGCCACCGTCGTGACCGCCAAGACGTCCCCTACCTCGGCCACGTCCCCGCCGGTCAAGGAGATCGCCGGAACCCCATCGCCGACGAGGAGCCCGAAGTGCTTCGCCGTCTACCCTCGCCGCCGACCACTTCCCGTCGACCCCTCGCCTCGCCTAAGGTACCGTCATGACCGCCGTAGTGCCCTCTTTCCATTTCTAGGATTAGCTAAGACCGCCGTCGCTCGCCGTGGCCGCTGGCCCGCTCGCCGTCGTCGGAGAAGACGACCGGCACGGGTCGAGTACCCGTGCCGTGTCGGATCTGATCTCGACCGTGCGATCGCGATCGGACGATGCGCGTGAGTCCACGTGCGCGATCTAATCCGCACCGTCGGATCTGGTCAAAGCGGTATGTTTTAATCTCGCGCGTTGGTTTTCATTTAAACCCGCCGGGCGATCTCGTGCGTCCACGTGGTACCCCTTCGCACGTTTTAATCCTGGCCGTCCGTAGCCACTTGCGCGTCCCGCCTCGCCCTCGCGCGTCGGATCTGGATCCGACGGTCCAGATCGACCCGGCGCACGCGCACAGTGCGCGGGTTCACCGTGGGCCTGGCTCACCGTGGACCCGAGAGGTTTAAAATTTGAAAAATAAATTCCAGAAATGCTTTTAAACTTGTAAAATTCATATCTAATGCATTTGAACTCTAAAAATTACCATTCCAATTTTAGAAAATTCATAAAATTATTCTCTACATGTTTAGGCAATAAAAACAGTAGGTTTATTTGGACATTTTCATGTTTATTTAAATAAGTATTCAAATACCCTTAGGATTTAAATGTGAATTTCAATATTTAAATTCCAGAAAAATTGTATAATTGTCCTTTACTGTTAAACACTAAAACCACTAGGTTTCCTATAAATCATTTGAATTAAATTGGTTAGAAAACTCAATGTAGGGTTATGCCCACTTAAAAACCCTTTTATGAAAAACAATGATTTATTTAGATTCACTTTAAATTAATGGAGGAATAAATTTCAGAACCCTAATACCTGAATTTATTTTATTTATAATCAAGCCAACTTAAACTTATGAGTTTATAATGTAGTGTTGTACTGTTTGATTAAGATGTCATGTTCTTTTATTTTACTTTATATTAAAAAGACTACGACGTCGCCGAGGAGCCGGAGTACTTCCCCGAAGTCCCTCCCTCTCCCTTTGCTGAACAAGGCAAGTCACCAAACAATTCTTTTGAGCATATTGAACCCATGTCTGAATTGACTATCGCTAAAACACATAGGTTATGTATATGCATTAGTCAAATGAACCCTTACATTATATTTATTTAGGATCCCCCGACCTTGATGTGCAACCCAAGCCATGCTATCTCGCCTAACCTCCTTGTCACCATATGAACTATGATATTAGCTAGTGTCTAATGTATTGACACGGCCGCTATAGGATAAAAATGAGTCGTAGTGAAATGGTTCTATTATATGATCCCGTTACTTCTTATCCTTGGAAATTCTGTTGGTGATGAGTCATGGTTGTGAGTGTATGCATGGTGGGTTCCGGGTGCAAGCTAGGGCATTGGTCAGTCGCACCCGGGGCACTATAAGGACCGGTCTGAGGGATCCGTTGCAATACACTTACGTACTAACCACAAGTCTAGTGGGTAAGTCCTAACTAAGGTATGGGTTGTTCCAAACCGAGGCCACCACTTGGAGATGGGTCAAGTTGCACCTGCGGGTGACTTGTACCAATGTGGCGCAAAAGGGGGTGCGACGTTAGCCGGGATGCGGCCCGGCGCGCCGGCGAAACCTAGAGCGGGTGGTTATCGCTTGGAACATCTCATATTGAGGTTTTGGCACGAGTTCCCGTGAAATGGGTCATCTCGTTGAGATGAGTGCGTGCCTTGTGGGTACAGTAGTACATCTCTGATCAGAGTCTTAAATCTTTTCGAAAAGCCGAGCCCACGGTCAAGGGCGGGTTGCGTGACATCCCCCAGTTAGATTACTTTGAATATGAATGTGCATGATGGATTGACATGTAAGGACCGTTGTGCGAGGAGGTAAAACGTACTCCTCGAGTTAGTTGATGTTGATGATGCTCATGTTTACTTTCCGCATGATTAAAACATGATTACACTAAATGCCATAATTGCAACTGCTTTATTCCGCATTGTTAGCCTTTATCCTTCCTTGTTTATTATCCTGCATTATTATTTGCATTTGCGGTGGCTTGTTGAGTACTTTTGTACTCATACCCGTTGGACCCCACAGAGGATGTTTATCTTGAAGACGGTCTGGAGTAGCGACCCAGTCAAGAAGAAAGATCCTGAAGAAGACGTTCGTCATGCCGTTAATTAATTACTTTATTACTGTTTTTACTAAAACAATGTTGTAATAAATATGGTCTGCGTACCATGGATTTTATCGTATGTACGTTGTCGCATGATGAACCTCTTGTATTATTGTTTTTCTATGGAAATTCAATAATGTCTCGATTTCGATAAATCGGGGCGCTACACGACGGTACCTTAGGCGAGGCGAGGGGTCGACGGAGCGTGGCCGGCGGCGAGGGTAGACGCGTGGGTTCCTCGGGTGCTTGACGGCGATGGTGATCCGGCGATCTCCTTGACCAGCGGAGGCATGGCCGAGGTAGGGGACGTCCTTGCGGTCACGACAGTGGCGGAGGTGCGGGCCGGGGCGGTCCGAGGCGACGGCGAGGGGCGGCCAGAGGCGAAGCAGGGGGAAAGCGCTAAAAGGCGAATGGAGGGTGCTCAGTTAGTTCTCGCGGCGATTGGGCGAGGGGTCGAACGCGGCGGAGGCCAGGGGTATAAATAGTGGCGTCGGCGAGGGTTGCATGCAAGGAAAGCCGAGGGGGGAGGTTTTACTCGCCGGCGATGGCTCGGCCATGCATGGTCTCGTGATCCGGGGGCTTAAACGCGTGCCTTAATGCCCTTAAATGGTCGGCGGGCCTCGGGGAAGTTAATGCCGGCGTCGGTTTAACGGGAGGGGGAGCCGGCGAGCGGATCCGAGGCAAAGTTCTCGGCCGGCGGGATTTGGGGGTGTTTGGCGCGAGGTTGACGACGGGCCTGACGAGCGGGGGCCACTGGCCAGCGGGCGCGAGCGAGCGAACGGGAGGGCTGACGGGTGGGGCCACGGTGTCGGGTGCGCGCGTGAAGGAAAGGGTTCGGCGCTGACAGGTGGGGCCAGGCTGTCAGCCTAAGGCGCGCGAGGTAACGGGCTGGGCCGGCCGGGAGAGAGAGAAGGGGGGAGGGGGAGCCCATTACTGTTACTAAGGTTTTTAGATTTAAAAATAATTGCAGAAAAATGGATTAAATATTTTGGGGTATTTCTAGAGTGGATAAAAATTTGTAAAAATTCTCAAAAATATATTTTGGCCTTGGGAGTTTATACAAAAATTCTCAGCTCCTGGTTTGGTCATTAACTCTATGTTGTAGTTCAAAAGGGTTTAAAGGTATTTTCAGAAATATAAAATCCAGGAAATTGAATTAAATAATATTTTATTGTTTTGAAAATTTGGGGTGTTACAAAACTATCCCCCTTACAAAGAATCTCGTCCTCGAGATTGGAATGTTACTCGAATAACTCGGGGTATTGGGCTTTTAGTTCGTCTTCCTTTTCCCAAGTAGCTTCTTCAGCGGGATGGTTGTTCCACTGAACCTTGCAGAAGCAAACTACACGACTTCTGGTTACTCTCTCCTTGGTTTCCAAGATCTTGATGGGTCTCTCTATGTAGGTCAAGTCCTCCTGGACATTGAGTTGCTGAAGGTCAGCTTGCTCGGTGGGTACACGGAGGCACTTCTTCAGCTGAGAGACGTGGAACACATCGTGAACTCCTGCCAAGGATGGAGGCAGTTCAAGTTGATATGCTACTTCCCCTTGCCGTCGGAGGATCTAAAAAGGTCCGACGTAACGGGGTGCTAGCTTGCCTTTCATGTTGAACCTTTGAGTGCCATGGAGGGGAGTGACTCGAAGATAGACATAATCGCCCTCCTCAAAGGCTAGGTCCCTTTGACGGTTGTCGGCATAGCTCTTCTGCCGGGATTGGGCTGCCTTCAATCGGTCTCTTATGATCTTGACCTTCTCTTCAGCTTCTCTTAATAGGTCGGTCCCAAACAGTTGTGATTCTCCAGTTTGATCCCAGAGCAACGGCGTTCTGCACTTACGTCCGTAGAGTGCTTCGAATGGGGACATCTGCAGGCTGGCTTGATAGCTGTTGTTGTAGGAGAACTCCGCATATGGCAAGTTCTTGTCCCACATTCCGCCAAAGTCTAGAGCGCAAGCTCTAAGCATATCTTCCAATATCTGGTTGACCCTTTCGGTTTGACCGTCGGTCTGTGGATGATAGGCGGTGCTAAAGTTCAGCCGGGTGCCGAGTTCCTCTTGAAGGTTCTTCCAAAACTTGGAGGTAAACTGACTCCAGTGGTCAGATACAATCTTCTTAGGAACTCCGTGAAGGCACACGATCCGGGTCATATACAACTCGGCCAACTTGGCGACGGTGTAAGTTGTCTTGACCGGAACGAAGTGAGCTACCTTGGTGAGTTGGTCGACGATCACCCAGATAGAATCATGACCAGCTTGGGTCCTGGGCAGTCCCGTGATGAAATCCATTCCTATCTCTTCCCACTTCCATTCAGGGACTTTGAGAGGTTGAAGAAGTCCGGCAGGTCTCTGATGCTCTACCTTGACTCACCGGCATGTGTCGCACTTGGCCACATACTCAGCTATTTCTCTCTTCATGCTGACCCACCAGTATTTTTCCTTCAGATCTTGATACATCTTTGTACTCCCGGGATGGATGGAGTATAAAGTATCGTGGGCTTCCTGAAGGATGAGGGTCTTCAATTCAGGCTGGTCGGGTACACATATCCGGTTTCCGAACTAGATGGTACCATGCTCGTCCTCGGAAAATCCGGGGGCTTTACCCTTCCTCATGTTCTGCTGGATCTCCAGGATGTCCGGGTCTTCCTTCTGCTTCTCTCGGATCTGGTCTATTAAGACAGGCCGAGACTCCAAGGCAGCGAGGTACGCTCGGGTGGTGATCCCTAGGTTTAGCCTTTCCATCTCCTTGTAAAGTAAAGGAGCTTGGTCCTGAATCATGATGGCATTGCAGTACCCTTTTTGACTAAGGGTGTCTGCCACCACATTCGCTTTGCCCGGATGATAATGGATGCCCAAGTTGTATTCCTTGATCAATTCCAACCATCTCCTTTGCCTGAGGTTCAGATCTGGTTGGGTGAATATGTACTTGAGGCTCTTGTGGTCGGTGAAGACCTCACACCGATTCCCCACAAGGTAATGTCTCCATATCTTCAAGGCATGAACCACGGCTGCTAATTCCAGGTCATGGGTCGGGTAGTTCAGCTCATGCGGTCTCAGTTGCCGGTAGGCGTAGGATATCACCTTCCCTTCTTGCATTAAGACGCATCCCAATCCTTGATGAGAGGCATCACAGTAGACGTGGAAGTCTTTCCGGATGTCTGGCAGAGTCAGAATAGGGGCTGACACTAGTTTCTTCTTGAGGGTCTGGAAGCTTTCTTCGCAGTCGGGGGTCCATTCAAACTTCACTTCCTTCTGCAAAAGTCTGGTCATAGGCTTGGCGATCTTGGAAAAATTCTCGATGAACCGACGGTAGTATCCGGCCAATCCGAGAAAACTCCGGATCTCGGTCACGGTCGTGGGCTGCAGCCAGTTGGTTACCGCTTCAACGGTGGTTGGGTCCACCGCTATTCCTCCGGCAGATATAACATGGCCGAGGAACTTCACCTCAGACGACCAAAATTCGCATTTGCTGTATTTGGCGTATAGTTGCTGCTCCCTTAGCTTTCCGAGGGTCAGACGGAGGTGAGTCTCGTGTTCTTCCTTGGTCTTGGAGTAAACGAGGATATCGTCGATGAATACCACGATGAACTTGTCCAAGAACTCCATGAATACATTGTTCATCATGTTCATGAAGAAGGCCGGGGCATTCGTGAGTCCGAACGACATCACTGTATACTCGTAGAGTCCATAGCTGGAGGTGAAGGCAGTCTTGGGTATGTCCTCTTCTCTAATCCTCAATTGGTGATAACCTGACCTGAGGTCAATCTTGGAAAACACCGAGAATCCTTTCAGCTGATCGAACATGTCGTTGATTCGAGGCAATGGGTATTTGTTCTTGATGGTTACGTCGTTTAGGGCTCTATAGTCCACGCACATCCTCTTGGTCTTGTCCTTCTTCATGGCAAATATAACCGGTGCACCCCAGGGTGAGGTACTCGGTCGGATGTACCCTTTCTGCTCCAGGTCTTCGATGTTGCTCTTGACTTCGGCTAGCTCATTAGCGGCCATCCAGTACGGGTGCTTGGAGATTGGAGTGGTCCCGGGGACAAGTTCGATTCTGAATTCGATGTCCCGTTTGGGAGGCATTCCGAGGAGGTCTTCAGGGAAGACGTCCGCGAACTCCTTGACTATGGGTACCTCTTCAAGAGCTATCGAGCGAAGGGATGCTCCGAGTGGCTTGCGACTGGTCATTCGAAAGGTGGCGGCTGCACCTTCAGGGTTGGTCACCGTGACGGATTTGTTGGCACAGTCGATCACTCCCTTGTGCTTCATCAACCAATCCATCCCTAGAATGAGGTCGAGTCCGGTGCATTTTATGAGGACTGGTTCGGCCCGAAATAATACTCCTTGGATGTCAACCTGAACCTTAGGGCTGTATAAGCGGGCTAAGGTCCTATTGCCGAGAGTGGCAATCACCATGGGGATGGGTAGAGGGAGTACGTCCAGTTCGTTTGTTTTCACAAAATCTTCGGAGACGAAGGAGTGTGTTGCTCCAGAGTCAAATAATATCACGGCCGGTACGGAATTCACAGTAAACGTACCGAGCACGACTTCAGGAGCCTCCTGAGCTTCCTCCGCGCTGATGTGGTTAACGCGGGCACGAACTGCCTGGTTGGGTGCCGCGCCTTGGGGCTGCTTGGGGTGAGGACACTGGTGCGAATAGTGTCCTTCCTTGCGGCAGTTGAAGCAGACGACCGGCCTCCCTTGGCGATCCTTCAAGATCGAGGCCTTGGCGGCTGGTGTCGGCTGAGCGGCCGGAGCTGGTGGAGCGGGGCGAGGATGCCCGGGGTTGGATCCACCGGCGGCGTGAGGTGGCCTGTAGGCGGGCCGAGGATGGTAGGCGTGCGCTGGTGGCGGAGGGACGAAGCGGGGCCTCTAAGAGTTCGCCTGCTGATGCTTGAAGGCGATCATCTTCCTCTTCTTGAGGTCCAACCTATTTTGCTCAGTCTCTTGGATGAGCGCTTTGTTGACTAGTCGTTGGAAGTCGGCGTAGTCGGTGGCGATGAGCTGGATGGACAACTCATCCTTGAGTCCCCGGAGGAACTTGGCTTGGCGGAGGGCGTCGGTGCGCACTTCCTCCGGTGCGTAGCGGGCGAGGCGATTGAACTCATGGAGGTACTCCATGACGGTCCTGTTGCCTTGTTGCAGGTCGCGGAACTCCTGCTGTTTCACCACGATGACACCGGCGGGGACGTGGGCGGCACGGAAAGCGATGGTGAACTCCGCCCAGGTCACCACGTGGCCCTCCGACTGGGACTCGCGATAATTGTCCCACCATTCAGCGGCGGGACCCTGGAGCTGGTGAGTGGCGAAGGCCACTCGCTCCCGGTCGGTGCAGGGGAGAAGGTCAAGCTTCTTTCCGATGGTGCGAAGCCAATCTCCGGCCTCCATCGGGTTGGTGGTGCTTGAGAAGATGGGCGGACGCACGCGCGGAAACTCCGAGAGTTGTGGAGCGGGTGCGGGTGCTGGTGCGCGAGGGGCAGGTTCCCCGTTCTGCAGTCGGTCCAACTGAGCTTGTTGGTGCTGCATCTGTGTGAGGAGGGCGGTGATCAGTTGGTTCTGATTCGCCATCATCTCCGCCAGGGTAGGGTGGTTGGCGGATGGCGACCCAGACTGACGCGGGCCCGTTGCACCCCAGTTGGGTACAACACCCTCGGGCACATCATGGCTTCCTCCTGCTCCGTTGTTGGAGCCGGTATTCTGGTGGTCGGCCATCTTCTGAATTCATAGGGTTATAAGGCAAAAAGATGACAACACAATTAACGAGAATAGCTTATGCATATATAAATAAAGTGGTAAAATGTTTATTACAATCAAGATCTTATTCTACCCACAACACACTCGTCGTGGGTAGCACCACATGCAAAATTATGTTTTCTTTTATTTAAATATCGACTCCTAACGCCTACTCGCCACCGGAGGCGGTCTCCGTGCTCTCGGAACCACGAGTACGCGGCTCCAGAGGGATGGTGGGTTCGAGAAAGTTCTGGATGATGGAGTCGGAGACGATGCCGGGGCATGGTGCAGGGGCGCTGGTGGAGGGTCTGGCGGGGGAGGGTCGTGGCGGGATCCTCTTGGGGTGAGGGAGGGGCTCACGGATGGGCTTCTTCTTCCTTGGAAGAAGAGGAACCATCTCCACAATATCCTTCTGCAGCTGCATGATCTTGCGCTGCAGCTCGCCATTCTGTTGGATCAAGTTTTTCGTTTCTTCACGAAGGAACTCAACCGCCTCATGGTGCTCGTCGGCGTCGAGCACCGCCTCAGTATGAAGATCGTCCATTGCCTGTAGAAGACGCGACTGCCGGGCCATGACCGGATCACGCACGGAGTGAACTCCGAGGTAGATGCTACGGTGGGCTCCGGGAGTACGCTTCGGCACAAGTCGGAAGGACGAGTTCTGAAGACGATCATCGTAGATCATCCTCAACTCCATGAGGGTCTGGAAGGCGACTCGTTGGCAAGCGACGTCGAAAGTCGGGCCTCCAAGTGCGGTGGTGTAGGGCGGCAGGTGTTCTCCGGAGCCGTGGACGGTGAGGGAGACGTCACAAGGCCCGGTGAACTCGTCGGGGTACACTCCTTGGAATTCGGGTTCGAAGAGGAACCCGAGGAAGGTGAGCATCATACGGAGCTCCCGGACGAAGCCCTCGTAATGGCGGCAGTAGCTGTGCACTTGGTATACCAACATCTACAAAACAACAAGTTGAATAAAAGTGAGGAGAGGAACAAAGTTTATAAAGTAGATTTTCGAGAAATAATTTCCTGTGGCTAATGGCTAGGCGGGTCTGTTTGGCTTACTACAGTCGAGTCGGCTCTGATACCATCTTGTAGCGCCCCGATTTAACAAATCGAGACATTATTGAATTTCCATAGAAAAACAATAATACAAGAGGTTCATCATGCGACAACGTACATACGACAATATCCATGGTACGCAGATCATATTTATTACATCAAAGTTTTAGTGAAAAAAATAATTAAAAAGCTGCATGACGAACATCTCCTTCAGGATCTTTCTTCTCGACTGGGTCGCTACTCCAGACCGTCTTCATAGTAAGCATCCTCTGTGGGGTCCAACGGGTATGAGTACAAAAAGTACTCAACAAGCCACCGCAAATGCAAGTAATAATGCAAGATAATAAACAAAGAAGGGTAATGGCTAACATTGCGGAAAAGTACAGTTTCAGTTATTGCATTTAGTGTAGTCACATTTTAATCATGCGGAAAAGTAAACATGAACATCAACAACATCAACTAACTCGAGGAGTACGTTTTACCTCCTCGCACAACAGTCCTTACATGTCAATCCATCATGCACATACATATTCAAAGTAATCTAACTGGGGGATGTCACGCAACCCGCCCTTGACCGTGGGCTCGGCTTTTCGAAAAGATTTAAGACTCTGATCACAGATGTACTACTGTACCCACAAGGCACGCACTCATCCCAAACAAGATGACCCATACCATGGGAACTCGTGCCAAAACCTCGGCATGAAATGTTCCAAGCGATAACCACCCGCTCTAGATTTCGCCGGCGCGCCGGGCCGCATCCCGGCTAACGTCGCACCCCCTTTTGCGCCACGTTGGTACAAGCCACCCGCAGGTGCTGCTTGACCCATCTCCAAATGGTGGCCTCGTTTTGAAACAATCCATACCTTAGTTAGGACTTACCCACTAGACTTGTGGTTAGTACGTAAGTGTATTGCAATGGATCCCTCAGACTGGTCCTTATAGTGCCCCGGGTGCTACCGACCAATGCCCTAGCTTGCACCCGGAACCCACCATGCATACACTTACAACCATAACTCATCACCAACAGAATTCCAAGGATAAGAAGTAACGGGGATCATATATTAGAACCATCTTGCTACGACTCATTTTATCCTATAGCGAGCGTGTCGATACATTAGACACTAGCTAATAACATTTATCATATGGTGACAAGGAGTTTAGGCTAGAGAGCATGGCTTGGGTTGCACATCAAGGTCGGGGGATCCTAAATAAATATATTGTAAGGGTTCATTTGACTAATGCATATATAACCTATGTGTTTTAGCGATAGTTTAATCAAACATGGGTTCAATATGCTCAAAAGATTGGTTTGGTGACTTGCCTTGTTCAGCGAAAGGCGAGGGAGGGACTTCCGGGAAGTATTCCGGCTCCTCGGCGACGTCGTAGTCTTTTTGATATAGTAAAGTAAAATAAAATGAACACAATATTCAATCAAACAATATAACATTACATGATAAGCACATAGGTCAAAGTTGGTTTGATTAAAAGTAAAATAAGTTCAATTGTTAAGGTTCTGTGATTTATTTCATAAATAAATTTTAAAGGAATTAAAAAGTTGTCCTTTTTAGAAAGGGGTGTTTAAATGTGATTATTGTCATATTAAGTTCTCAAATAAATTTGAAATGAAAAGTTCATGTTAATTTAATGGTTTTCATTACATGGACAGAAAGGAAATAAATATAAATTTTTCTGAAGTTTAAATATTTGAATTTATATTTTAACCCTAAAGGCATTTGAATATCCATTTGAATAAACATGAAATGTCCAAAGTAAACCTACTGTTTTTATTGTATAATCATGTAGAGAATAATATTATGAATTTTCTGAAATTGGAATGGCAATTTTTAGAGTTCAAATGCGCCAGATATGAATTTTCCAAGTTTTAAACCTTTTCTGGAATTTATTTTCAAATTTAAACCCTCTCGGGTCCACGGTGAGCTAGGCTCACGGTGAACCCGCGCACTGTGCGCGTGCGCCGGATCGATCTGGACCGTTGGATCCAGATCCAACGTGCGCAGGCAAGGCGGGGCGCTTAAGTGACAACGGACGGCCAGGATTAAAACGCGCGAAAGGGTACCACGTGGACGCACGAGATCGATCGTGGGTTTTAAATGGAAATGAACGCGCGAGATTAAAATGTAACGCTTTGACCAGATCCGACGGTGCGGATTAGATCGCGTACGTGGGCTCACACGCGCCATCCGATCGCGATCGCACGGTCGGGATCAGATCCGACACGGCACGGGTACCCGACCCGTGCCGGTCGTCTTCTCCGGCGACGGCGAGCGAACCAGGGGCCACGGCGAGCGACTAGGGCCCTATCTAAGCCTAGAAATGGAAAGAGGACACTACGGCGGTCACGACGGTACCTTAGGTGAGGCGAGGGGTCGACGGAGCGTGGCCGGCGGCGAGGGTAGACACGTGGGTTCCTCGGGTGCTTGACGGCGATGGCGATCCGACGATCTCCTTGACCAGCGGAGGCGTGGCCGAGGTAGGGGATGTCCTTGCGGTCACGATGGTGGTGGAGGCGCGGGCCGGGGCGGTCCGAGGCGACGGCGAGGGGCGGCCGGAGGTGAAGCAGGAGGAAAGCGCTAAAAGGCGAATGGAGGGCGCTCAGTTAGTTCTCGCGGCGATTGGGCGAGGGGTCGAACGCGGCGGAGGCCAGGGGTATAAATAGTGGCGTCGGCGAGGGTTGCATGCAAGGAAAGCCGAGGGGGAGGTTTTACTCGCCGGCGATGGCTCGGCCATGCATGGTCTCGTGATCCGGGGGCTTAAACGCGTGCCTTAATGCCCTTAAATGGCCTGCGGGCCTCGGGGAAGTTAATGCCGGCGTCGGTTTAACGGGAGGGGGAGCCGGCGAGCGGATCCGAGGCGAAGTTCTCGGCTGGCGGGATTTGGGGCGGTTTGGCGTGAGGTTGACGACGGGCCTGACGAGCGGGGGCCACTGGCCAGCGGGCGCGAGCGAGCGAACGAGAGGGCTGACGGGTGGGGCCACGGTGTCGGGTGCGCGCGCGAAGGAAAGGGTTCAGCGCTGACAGGTGGGGCCAGGCTGTCAGCCTAAGGCGCGCGGGGTAACGAGCTGGGCCGGCCGGGAGAGAGAGAAGGGGGGAGGGGGAGCCCATTACTGTTACTAAGGTTTTTAGATTTAAAAATAATTGCAGAAAAATGGATTAAATATTTTGGGGTATTTCCAGAGTGGATAAAAATTTGTAAAAATTCTCAAAAATATATTTTGGCCTTGGGAGTTTATACAAAAATTCTCAGCTCCTGGTTTGGTCATTAACTCTATGTTGTAGTTCAAAAGGGTTTAAAGGTATTTTCAGAAATATAAAATCCAGGAAATTGAATTAAATAATATTTTTATTGTTTTGAAAATTTGGGGTGTTACATAACGCCTCGCTGAGATCTGACGGATCTGATTAAACCGAGCGAATGATTTAATCGCCACCATCGGATCCAAATCGCACGGTCGCGATTAAATCCGACACGGCACGGGTACTTTACCCGTGTCGGTCATCTTCTTCGGCGACGGCGAGGGCCTAGCGGCCACGGCGAGCGAAGGCGACCGAAGCTAAGTGCTAAAATAGAACCAGGGTAACGTGGCGGTCAGGATGGTACCGTTGGCGAGGCTAGAGGTCCTCGTCGGCGTCGGTGTTCCGGCGGGTTTCATCGTCGATGGAGTGGTGGCTGGGGTTGGGAAGGCGTCGGTGGTCACAACGGTGTGGTTGCCGAGGACGGGGGAGCACTCCGGCGACGGCGAGCGACGGCTAGAGCGAGGGCGGCGGTGTGGCATTAAACGGGGTGTCGCGGGCGCTCTGTTCGGTCTAAGTGCAAATGGATGTGAGGGATGTACGCGGTGGTGGCCGAGGGCTTAAATAGAGGTGCTGGCGGGGGATAATGGGCGGCGAATACAAGGAAAGTCGAGGGGGTCTTCAATGGCGCGGGTGATGTCCTGCCATGCACGCACAATGCGATCCTGGGGTGTAATCACGAGGTTTAATGAGGGGAAACGGCCGGCAGGCCTCAGGGAACATTCAAGTGGCACCAATTTAATGGGAGGGGGCCGACAGGAGTGGATCGCGGGGCGAGGTCGTCGGCTGGCGGGATTTGGGGGGAGCGCGAGGTGGACGACGGGTCTGACGCGTGGGCCATGGCAGTCAGCGGGCGTGGGGACGCGGGTGTGGCTGATAGGTGGGATCGGGCTCGGCTGAGAGGGGAGAAGTTGGCGCCGACAGGTGGGGCCGCGGGGTCGGGCGCACACGTGGAGGGAGAGGGAGTCGCTGACGAGTGGGACCCGCTCGTCAGTGAGGGGTGCGGGGAGGGAGTGGGTTGGGCCGGCTGGCTGAGGGAGAAGAGGGGGAAGGAGACCCGTTACTATTTAATTTATTTTCTAAATAAATTTAATTTCTGAAATTGGTTTAAAATGTTTGGGTTGCTTGCAAGGGTGATAAAAATTTGTAAAAATTCTAAAAAATATTTCTTGGCCTTGGGATCACATACAAATTTTCTTAGCCTCTAGTTTGGACATCTCCTATAGGTTTCAGTTCATTTGGGCATAAATAGCATTAAAGGAAATTCAAAAATATTCTTTTCCAGAAAAATATAATAAAAGGTATTTTTATTTCTTTGAAAATTTGGGGTGTTACAATCACCCTTGAATATCGGAGTATACGAAGACTTACACACATGAATACTATATTTCGTAAGTACCTTAGTTTTACCTTAGAGAATCTCTAATCCTAAGGCACAGGAAACTTCTCCAGGATCCTTCATGTCAAAATGAGAGAACAATAATTTTTTAGTATCTAATAGTAGATTGACATCACTACTTGTTCATCCACATACAAGACTAGGAAAATAAATTTACATTCTTAAACTTAGCATAAATGTAGTTGCCATCTTCATTCTCCTTAAACCCAAAATTTTCTAAAGATCTAATCAAATTTGAGGTGTCCTTACTTAGAGGCTTATCTAAGTCCATAAATGGACTTAGTCGAAATGGCATCCAAAAATTTCTTTTCTTTCTACGACAAAATTCTTAGGTTGTGCCATATAGACATTCTCATTTAAATCTTTATTGAAAATGTCGTCTTTACATCAATCTGATGTAATTCTAAGTCATAATGTGCCACTAAGGCCATTGTGTTTCTAAATGAATCCTTAGGTGAGACATACAAAAATGTCTCATTATGGCATATTCCTTATCTAATTTGGCACATCATTTTCTAAGTTAAGAGGTTGTTATTTTGTTTTTTTATTATTAACATATGGAACTATAGGTTCCTGGATAACAGGAGCCTCATAAATAACAGATACCGCTAATGAAGGTCCAATCTCAACAGTTAGACAAATAGGTGTTACCACATGTACATGAAAAATTGGCTCTTGAATCATAGGAGTATGTACACAGACCTGCTTCTCTTCAAGACTAATTTCTCTAGGTACCATGCTCCCCCTAATTATAATGTCTTCTAAAAATACTCTGTGTCTCATTTCAACAAACTTAGTATATTTGTCAGGACAGTAGAAACGAAAACCCTTATACTTTTATAGGTAACCAATAAAATGACAACTTACTGTCTTATGATCTAACTTACCAATATTTGGGTCAAAAACTTTAGCCTCACCATGACATCCCCACACTCTAAAATAATTTAGAGAAGGTTTTCGTCCAATCCAAAATTCATATAGTGTTTTAGGCACCGACTTACTAGGGACCCGATTAAGAATATGAATGATGTTTTTAATGCCTCCATCCACAAACTAACCATAGTTCTTACCATGTACACTAAGGCGCGATTGTGCCTTTCTTCCACTCTATTTTATTGAGGTTCACCCGGTGTAAAATATTGGGCTACTATGCCATTTTCCCGTAGAAACCGTACAAAAAGGTCCAAGAACTTGGTCATATAGGTTATGTCGACTGTAGTGCTCTTCATGATCATATCTTACTCTTTTAATATTTAGATCATGCTGATTTTAAACTTTAGTATTAAACTTCTTAAAATTATCTAGAGTTCTTCATCACTCTTTAATTGGATAAATATAGTGCGAATAATCATATGTAAATGTTATGAACAAATCATAACCATTCACAGACATTGCAGGAAATGGACCACAAAAGTCTGTGTGAACTAATTAAATTTAGTCTTAGTAATTTATCACCAACGTTGATCATGGGATAAAATTACTACAACAATTAATCTTTAATTCTTGCGCTTTATTCCACGTCTTTCTTAATTTGTTTGACGTATTTATCTTAATGAAATCTATGTATAAATCTAAATCTAAAGATTCTAAATATGGAAGAATTGATTACTTAACTAGATGTTCAATCCTCCCCCTCAAAATATGGCCCATACAACAATGCCATAATTTCAAAAATATGTCATCAATTCTTTTGTGTTTATTCTTATTCTTAGAGAGGGTAAATAAAGTTTGTGATGCTCGAAAACAATACCCACAACTTTATTGTCTAAAATTTGATGTAATTTCATCCTTACCATTCTTGCTCATCCATTTTGGGAACTACTCATAATGTTTTATGTGGTGCCCCTTCTTTTGTAATGTCTGCATACGCCCTTCAGGATGTCATGTTCTTTCATATGAGCTTATAAGAGGAGTCATTATCATCATTAGATTATCTCTTATAATGCTTCTTCCCCATATATAAGATGCACGTGGTGACTTGAATCACCACATACTTCCTTAATTCTTTCCTCTTCTTACACACAATTTAAAATCACCTTTTACAAACTCTAGCGTTCTCGCTGTGAGTTGTAGTCAATCACAAAATGATAAAAATCATTACTATGGCATCTGTTGTGGCAATTGTGTTAGCTACAACACAGGTTTGTATGTGTGTATACGGGGTATAAAATGAACCTCGAAGGGTTCTCTCAGAGGGAGAAAGGATTTATACTGGTTCGGACCTCCCCAAAGGGATAATAGCCCTACGTCCAGTTTGTAGTGGATTTGGCATGGTATGCCTCGGTATGGTGTAATGAACTCCAGGGTTTCATGGCCCTGGAGAAGCTATCCTGTTACAAGGGCTTGGCCCTGCTTTTATTGGCACGCAGGCCAAAGGAAAAGACCAAAATGCCCTCTATAAGTCCTAGGCTCATAGGGGCAGAAAGGGGAAAACGAGCTAGCTACTGTACAAAAGTGCTTTACAGCTTTACAGACGTGTCAGACAACGTCACATCTTTGACCAGCTAAACGACATACCAGGGGCGGAGGGGCCCCTGGTATGGCTTCTACACTGTGGCAAGGTATAGATATTTCTTGGGTTCAGAGTAGGGGTCGGAACTCTTCAGGCGGAGGCTGCGAAGGAGGCTTCGAAGTACACTTCCGAAGTGGGCTTCGAAGTATACTCCGAACCGAGCTCCAAAGGGTCCGGAGACTGGCTCTGAGGAGTTCCAAAGGTAGCCCGAAGGTTAACTCCGAACAGAGCCCGAAGGTTAACTCCGAACAAGGCGCGAAGGCTAACTCCGAACAAGGCCCGGAGGCTAACTTCGAAGTTAGCCTGAGACTTAGCTTCTGGCAATCTTTAAGGGATCTTGAGGGCTTCGCCCTAGAGGGCTCCGAAGGGGTTCGGGGGCTTCGCTCCAGCGGGCTCCGAAGTGTACCCTAGGACTTGGAAACAACTTCTTCAGAGAGGAACAGGCTTCGACGGTGTTGGGCTCCGGGCCGAAGGCCGTCGAAAGCTGACGTCATTTGGCCCCTGTTTAAGGGAAAACTATTCCCCCAATAGTAGCCCCTCGCGTGCAGGCCTTTGGGATGAAGGGGTGCGTGTGCCCTTGGGACAAATGATAGAAAATTACAACTTCAGGAAAAATAGGCCTTCGGAGCTTGGACCGAAGGCAGCTTCGAAAAGCGCAGGTGATAACTGCCTGTGTCAGCTGACATAATGACCTCGGGGAGATCAACTGACTCCACAACAGCTATAAAAATGACCGTTACTGCGCGCCGGGCCGCTTCGCCTTCGCCGGAGGCCCACCTGCCAGCGGGTTCGGCCCACGAACCGTCGGGATTTTTACCGCCTATAAATAGGGGTTTACCGCACACGCCTTCGGCACGCTTCTCATTTGCTTTCTTCTTAGCTCCTTGCATCCTTCTCTCTCTTCTTCTCCTTAGCTTCGCGCGAAGCACCCCTCGCTAGTTTTAGCCCCTCGCGCCAAAGCTCCACAAAAATGCCGAAGAAGGCCGCTTCGAAGGCTTTGGCCTTGGGCCCGAGGTCGAGCTCTGCCCAGCTGCAGGCAGCGGCAGCTACGGCAGTGAAGCCTGCACCGAGGCGGTTGGGGCCGAGGGACCTTCGGACGCCATCCGACAAGTTCGAGCAAACACTGGAGATGAGGGCCTCGATCTCCACAGAGGAGTCTGTCTGGAGGGCCTGCGAAGGGAGGATTGCGGCGAAGATCCAACTTAGACTTCCGGAGAAGTCAGAGGCTATACCAAGACCTCGGGCTGACGAAGTGGTGCTGTTTGAAGCCTTCTTCGAAGCCGGCCTTGGGCTGCCAGCAGTGGGGATGCTGAGCGAAGTCTTAAAGGCCTACAACCTCAAACTTCCTCAACTTTCGCCCAACGCCGTGGCGAGGCTTGCTGTCTTTGAATGGGCCATGAGAGCCGAAGGTTGCGAGGGCCGCGCGGACGTCTTCGTCGCCCTTCACGACGCCAACTACCAACCGAAGCCGAGGGAGGGTGCAGACCATGTCAAGAGGGCTTTGGCCTTCGGAAGCACTGACTTCCAGCTTCGGAGGGAGTACCAAGATGCCTTCTCAGCGAGGGCCGCCAACAACAAATGGTACTCGAAGTGGGATCAAGATTGGTTCTACGTCTCCGTCGGCGCGAACTCTCCCCTTCGGAGTACCAATGCCCTAATCTCTTATCAGCGCAAAGGGGTGGTGAATACGATCCCCGACACCCTACGCTCGAGGATTTTGCTCCTTCGGAGGGTGGCCGCGAAGATGAGCATGAGGGACCTCGCGGAGGAGTTCATCACCCTCCGGCTCAGCCCCCTTGCGCGCTCTTGGCCGGAGGGGCTCTTCCAACCTTCGGGCCGAGGGGGCCTAAACGAAGTGGCATTTGAACGCCTCGGTAAGACTTCGAAGCCTTTCCATTTTCATACTTCGCTGGGAACTTTATTCTGACTTAGATCTTTATGAAGCTCATCTTGAAGTGAGGACTCCGGAGGAGGCCATCGCAGTGGCGGAGCGCGTTGTCGGGGCTCCGACACCGGAGGAGTAAGCCCATTGGCTTGCTTCGGTGGGGTCTTGGGAGCACTGGAATAGGGTGTGGACCCTGCTCGGTTACGAAGAGGTCCCGGCTCTGCCGGACTTCTCCCACCTCGTAGCCTCAACAACCGGCGCCAAGAGGAAGAGAGGGGAAGACGACGAGCCTGAAACTTCAAGGGCTCGGCCGGAGGTCCCCGCGACTGAAGCCTATACCCCGGAGGAGGCAACGGCCGCGGATCCTCAAACAGAAGCGGAGCCAGCAAGTGCTCCAGCAAAGGCTACCAAAGTGGTAGCGAAGACTTCGACGACGACGGCTTCGAGCGCGGAGGTCGACGCGTCAACTTCGCAGCAAAAGGATTGGGGGCACACATTGACCCCTCTACCTTCGAAGAAATCTTCGACGAAGGTAAACACTTCAATCATATTTCTCTTTTATATGCGGATTTTGACTTGAACTTTTTTGCAGATGATGCTGGTGCGAGGCCCACCATTCCGAAGCCGACGGAGGTCTCCAGCAGCAGCAGCAGCGACAACAGCAGCAGTAGCTCGAAGTCCGATAGCTCCTTGTCTGAAGAAGACGGAGGCAACAGTCACAACGAAGGCGACGAGGAAGTCGATGTAGTGGGTCGAAGCCCAGCCCTGCCGAAGCCTGTGCAGGCAGTTGTGGCAGAGGAAATTGTCCGGCCTCTGCTGCCGAAGGGGGCCGTGACGGAGGCGACCCTCAACAACTTCCGCGAGGGCTGCGCTGCCGCGGAGGCGGGAGGCTTGGTGGCTCAACTTAGCCACTCAAACCCCATGGACCTCTTCATCAACGTGAACGAAGCCCTCATCCAGGTGAGCGAAGTCCTACGCAGCCTTCGAGTCATACTTTGGCCTTCGATCAACACTAATGATTTTCTTGAATTCTTTTAGGCCTTCGCACTGAACGCAGCAGCATCAACTTCTGCGGACAGGTGGATGACGCGCTTGGCGGAGGAGAAGGAGGCCCTCCGACGCGAAGTCTCGGTGGAAGCCGAGAAGCAAAGGCGGGCCGAAGCTTCAGCCGAGGCGGCGAGGGCCGAGTCTGGCGAGGCTAGGGAAGCCTTGGACTCGGAGACTGACAGGCTCCGCGCGGAGCTCAAAGCTGCGAAGGACGCCGAAGCCCAGCTGGCGAGGGAGAACTCCGAGCTTTGCCAAAGAGCTCAGCGCCTTGAGGACTTTGTCGTTGACAACATCGGCGAAGCCACTCAGAGCCTGACCGAGGTCCTTCAACAGATAGGGACCGAATGTCAGGCTCCGGACTTCGGCAGCCAGGATCCGATTGGGAACCACGCCGCATTCTTGAAGGTGGTGGCTTCGACGGTGGATCAGTCTCTGAAGGGTTTCGCTTTGATGGCCGGCCAAGTGGCAGGTCAAGGAGTGTTGCAAATGCTTCATGACACGGGGTGCAACCACCTCGAAGCAGCAACCTCCATGACTCTGGTGGCCTTCGGAGGCCAGCACTTGGTGATGCCTCTGGCTAGCGTCCGCGGAGCTTGGCGGTGACTTCAGGAGCTTTGGAAGGACCAAGGCTGCGAAGCAGTCCTCGAGCTTCAGAAGGCCCTCCGCCTTTGCCGAGCCAAAGCGCTTGCCTCGCCAAATCAACCTTCGAAGTCGGCACCTCCGCCTCCGAAGGTGTAGATCTCCTTAGGCTCCTTGTAATTCTTAGCTGTAGGCTTGTAAAAACTTATTAGTTTATTAATATGAATGCGGGGGTGCTTTATACCTTCCCAGGCTCAGCCTCCGAATGTTGACTTCGAAGTACTTGCGGACTCTGAAGAACTTCGCCAGTTGTGGGCGGTCCTCGAGGTAGCTAGGTCCGAAGGCCCCCCTCGGTTTAAACTTCCGAGGGGACCTAATGGCGAAGCCATCCCCGAAGTAGTTCAGGATCTGCTGGCCATCGTTAAGACGGAGTCCCTTCGGAGTTCTTCATCCTTGCCTTCGCGAACAGCCTTGGCAGGCGATGAAGCTTTAGATTTTTCTGCCTTCGACACGGCGTCGCCTTCCCCGCAGACTTGGAGCGACCTGCAAAGTGGAAGGCGAGGTCTGCGGGCTCTAGGGCGTGGACGAACCGGACATGGGAGAGCAGGCTCCGACGAGGCTTCATCCAGCCGAGGGGGCCCTGGCCGAAAGAAGGGCAAGCGAGGGCTGGGGCCTCGAGCTCGCTTTTTCTTAGGCTTAGATACAGACTACTCGTAGTTTTGTTTTCGAAGTATATTTGTAACATACTTCTCAATTATCATTCAATGAATGGAGTTTATTATATTTGCATACTTCGTCTGCATGCTTCGCATATTTTGATGACTTCGAACATTTTAGCTTGTCACGCTCGTACTGCGTATTATATTCACACACTTCGGATACATGCTTCCCCCTTGCTTGTGGCAGCTAGGGACTTAGCCGTTGCTGGTGCGGGCAAATAAAAATGCGAAGGGGTGCGCCTTTTGGTGGCTTCGGATGCTTGGAAAACATTGATCGAAGGCCTCTTTTGGGCTTCGAACGCATTAATTTGGAGCGAAGCAAGGCTTCAGCGTAGCCAAATTAAGCAAAGCATGCTTCGGCATGCTAGGATTTTGATGTTGTGCGTGAGCAAGGCTCCGAAACGCACTTAGATTTTAGGCGAAGCATGACTTAGAGATGTTTAATTTTTAGATTAGATCACGTCACATGAAGCGAGGCCTCGGTGCGTGTTCAGATAGCGAAGCAAGGCTTCTTGAGCTTGGTCCTGTAGTGAAAAGGATATTTGGTGTGGATTCACCGAACCTGTGATAGTTGAGCCACCTTCGACTCTGAGCCACCTTCGACTCTGAATACTGAGAACGGATCTCAGTACTCTGGGATATGTTAAGTCGGTGGCCTTCGTATCCCGGACGCATCAGGTCGATGACCTGGAGTCCTTGGACGCATCGGGCCAGTGGCCCGGAGTCCTTTTAGCCCACTGCTACGGGCCCGGAGGCACTGTGTAGCCTTCGGAGGGGTACTCCGGATTTTGTAAAGCGAAGCAAGGCTTCTTGTTTTAAATAAGACGAAGCAAAGCTTCAGGTTTTTGATAAGGCGAAGCGTAGCTTCCATTTTTCAATAAGATGGAGAAAAAGTTTGCATTTAAAGGCGAAGCAGGGATTCAAATTTAAGGCGAAGCAGGGCTTCAACTTTAAAGTGAAGCAGAGCTTCAAATTTATATCAATGTAATTGCAGATTGGTACATCAAAGTGGTACTTTGGATATTGTACATACCTCGTAAAGTGGGTGAAGGCTTGCCTCGTAGCCCCTAGGGCTTTGACGGCCTTCGACACACGAAGCGGAGCCCCTTGCTAGAGGGTGAGCTCCGAAACGCGAAGGATGGAGGAAGGCCAAGATGACCTTCGAACTACACCCGAAGCCCCTTGCCGAAGGGTGTGCGAAGCAAAAAAGCTTCGAAGCTCCCCCCTCAAGCGTACTTCGAGTTGCAGACAGTGGCAGAGAACTTAGCTTTTAGAACTAAGATCCCCACGGACGGTGCCAACTGTTGTGGCAATTGTGTTAGCTACAACACAGGTTTGTATGTGTGTATACAGGGTATAAAATGAACCTCGAAGGGTTCTCTCAGAGGGAGAAAAGATTTATACTGGTTCGGACCTCCCCTAGGGGATAATAGCCCTACGTCTAGTTTGTAGTGGATTTGGTATGGTATGCCTCAGTATGGTGTAATGAACTCCAGGGTTTCATGGCCCTGGAGAAGCTATCCTGTTACAAGGGCTTGGCCCTGCTTTTATAGGCACGCAGGCCAAAGGAAAAGACCAAAATGCCCTCTATAAGTCCTAGGCTCATAGGGGCAGAAAGGGGAAAAGCAGCTAGCTACTGTACAAAAGTGCTTTACAGCTTTACAAACGTGTCAGACAACGTCACATCTTTGACCAGCTAAATGACATACCAGGAGCGGAGGGGCCCCTGGTATGTCTTCTACACTGTAGCGAGGTACAGATATTTCTTGGGTTCGGAGTAGGGTCCGGAGCTCTTCAGGCGGAGACTGTGAGGGAGGCTTCGAAGTACACTTCCGAAGTGGGCTTCGAAGTATACTCCGAACCGAGCTCCGAACTGGGGCTCCGAACTAGGGTCTCGGAGACTTGGCTTTGAATTGGCTGGAAAGGGTCTGGAGACTGGCTCTGAGGAGTTCCGAAGGTAGCCCAAAGGTTAACTCTGAACAGAGCCCGAAGGTTAACTCCGAACAAGGCTCGAAGGCTAACTCCGAACAAGGCCCGGAGGCTAACTTCGAAGTTAGCCTGAGACTTAGCTTCTGGCAATCTTTAAGGGATTTTGAGGGCTTCGCCCTGGAGGGCTCCGAAGGGGTTCGGGGGCTTCGCTCCAGCGGGCTCCGAAGTGTACCCTAGGACTTGGAAACAGCTTCTTCAGAGAGGAACAGGCTTCGACGGTGTTGGGCTCCGGGCCGAAGGCCGTCGAAAGCTGATGTCATTTGGCCCCTATTTAAGGGAAAACTATTCCCCCAACAGTAGCCCCTCGCGTGCAGGCCTTCGGGATGAAGGGGTGCGTGTGCCCTTGGGACAAATGATAGAAAATTACAACTTCAGGAAAAACAGGCCTTCAGAGCTTGGACCGAAGGCAGCTTCGAAAAGCGCAGGTGATAACTACCTGCGTCAGCTGACATAATGACCTCGGGGAGATCAACTGACTCCGCAACAGCTATAAAAATGACCGTTACTGCGCGCCGGGCCGCTTCACCTTCGCCGGAGGCCCACCTGCCAGCGGGTTCGGCCCACGAACCGTCGGGATTTTTACCGCCTATAAATAGGGGTTTACCGCACACGGCTTCGACACGCTTCTCATTTGCTTTCTTCTTAGCGCCTTGCATCCTTCTCTCTCTTCTCCTCCTTAGCTTCGCGCTTTGCCCTGGAGGGCTCCAAAGGGGTTCGGGGGCTTCGCTCCAGCGGGCTTGTACCCTGGGACTTGGAAACAACTTCTTCAGAGTGGAACAGGCTTCGACGGTGTTGGGCTCCGGGCCGAAGGCCATCGAAGGCTGACGTCATTTGGCCCCTGTTTAAGGGAAAACTATTCCCCCAACAACATCATAATCAAATGGGTGACAAAACCGTACTTGAGCTCCATGTCCATGGGTTTTAGCTTTGAAGCCATGTTGCTCATCCTTAATACATGTTTCTTAATTAGTATGCTAGCATACGTCTTAGAACAGTCAATGTACTAACTCTCCACCTTTTAAGATACTCCTTTGCAGTATCATGATGTGGGATAGAGCCCCTAATAGGCTCCATGATGGATCTCTTAATAGCCATAAGACATTTGTGATTCAAATGATTTCACTTAGTATGATCTGTGTCATACTTTATTTTTATTTCTGTGAAGTCCCATGACCTTGTGACAAAAGCCTCCTAGCTTTCACCCTCACAAATCATGGGCTCCGTGGGCTTAGTGGGACAATCAAGCATCAATGGAAGATCGATATCTCATAGCGCAAAGTGCTATCTCAATACTTTCTCTCCATGAACTATGAGGCTCAATGCCAGAGAGCTAACTTAGCATATTTCTAATAAGGAACATTACCAAAATGTTAAATAACAGACATAAGATTACAAATGAAAATTTAACGTTGGTCAAAATTAACATGTGACATACTTAAAAGGGGAATTAAATCTACATCACCGTTGGACAAAAATAGAATCAATCTAACTTATCCATAGCAATTTTATCACCAACGTTGGTCAAGAGATAAAATTACTATATAAACAAAAATTATTTATAATGCTAATCAAATTATCTCGTTGGTTCAAATTTAATCAACAAAATAAATAACACTTAGATAATAGGGATAAACTTGAATGGATTCTAAATAGTGTAAACATAGCGAAAGACAAACATAATTAATACACTGCTTAAAATGGTAGCAAAATTCTAAATCAAATATTTCTCAAATAAACATAGTTGTTGGACTAAATTTAATACGGAAAATATCATGAACATAGCTTAAAAATTCTTAAAAAATTCAGAAGAGTGATACTATTTTATGACAAAATTATAAAAAATTTCCCGGGAGCTTAAACTTACTTTATCTTAATTTTTGGACCATTTCTTAATTCATAGGAAATATAAACATAAAATCCATTTTAAAATTCTGGAAAACTGAGAACCTGATTTTGGCTAAACACCGCACAGAAAATAGGCCCACGGACTGAAAATGCGCCAGCCTAGCTGGCCCTGCGCGCGCCCGCACACCTAGGTCGCAACTTGGGCCTAAGCCGCTAAAGTGCCCCTCGCTTGGGCTGCAAATGGCCTGATCAACGTTATCCATTGGATCAGATCCAACGACCATGCGCGATCATCGCCCGAACAAAACACTCATCGTCACACCCTCTTGAAAACCCTAAATCATTTTCACTAAAGTGCACCCGAGCGAGCAAGAGCACGGAGCATGTAGGCGGTGACTGGAGCGACCTGAGTCCAATGACGGAGGCAGAGCGCTGCCTGCATGCCGACTCGTCGAAGTCCCCTGCTCACCCGAGGGTGAGCGAGGATCCATCAAGCTGGCTCACAGTGGTCTGTTCTGACTAATCCGAGAGTGTGTCCTTGGCTCGACGAGCGGCAACGAGCGATGGCTACCGGAGGTTCTTCCTAGACTCCGGCGAACGGAATCCAATGGTGGCACAAGGTAAGTACCTGACCCTTTCTCTTACTCTTCGTTACAGTTATGGTTAGGGTTTCAAAACCCTAACCCTTTATGTTCCCCTTTTTATTTATGGCTTTCTGATTGAATTTTTTTTCACCATAATTTCTTATTCATGGGGATTTGAGTTCTGATTTGCTGAAACGAAGGGCCCTAGCATCTTTCTCTTAGGATCTGATTAGGGTTTCTTATGAGGTAATCTTAGGCTTCTGAGTGTGTTGGTGGTGTCAGCTTGGGGAAGTCGACATCGCCCTTAGCTCTGTTCTAGCCTAGAGCACTAGCACAACTTTGATACCATTGATAGAAATATCTTAGATGATCTCTAGGTCTAGGACTAGCAGGGAGTACTTAGGTGATAGACATAGCCACATAGGCGATGAGCATGGCATAAGCACATAGTTCAGAACAGAGAGGGATCACTTGTACACACCTTGGGGGTTTAGTTGGAGAGGAGGATGAACTCGTCATGGCGATGGTGTTGTGGTGAGGTAAATGTTCGGCGATTCGATAAGAGCTTCCCGTCGCTTCGGCACATGAGTACGGATTGAGTGGCTAAGGTTGGATGTGAGGCGCAGCTCCTGAAGCACGCGAACAGCAACTTGTTCGTGTGCACCAACCTCCCCCTTATATTGTGTGCCGCACGATGGGGTCTCCCTCAACAGAATCAGTTGGGACATCCCCAATCAATGTGTTGTGTAGATCAGGCGCATGCGCATGGCCGTTGTGCATGCGGGGAGGAGAGGGAATTTGTCTCCCTCTCCTCCCGGGAGATCTATATCTAACATAAAACTCTTGATTTGTGATCAGACGACAGATAAGAATGTACAAATGAAGTTTTCTAGATAAAGTTGAAAGGTAAAAGTAAAGGAATACTTTTGACCAATCTTGCAGAGTTTAGAAAAAATAAAATGATATTGCTTATTAATGAAAAAAGAGACAATCGGCACAGTAGATCAATTTTCTAATGGTAAGGTGATGTGGTACCATGAGATAAAGAGAGAATTAGCATTCACAACTTTTATTATGTATAAACAAAAAACTATTATAGTAAAAAAAGTTAAATTCATCTGATATTTATTTGGTTTAGTTTAGCTTTCATAATACTAGTCCGATCAAACCCACACAGTAAATGACGTACTACCTCCAGTTCACGAAATGAGGTTGTTTTAGGGTTGTATTAAGAGTTATTTAAAACAAATCGTTTTATATTTTATTGTGTATTTCGGACAACTATACCCTTGATGTAATATTATTTTTTCTCGTTTCCCGTGCTATATTTATTTTTGTGTTATATTTAATAGGGACAAATATAAAAAATATACACTAATTAATTGTTCTTTACTATCTGAAATTATATTCAAAATGATTTTTTTAACCGAAGAGGGAGTAAACTTTTTAGAGGGCGTATACTTTTTAAAATTGTTTAGTTGCTGTGCCTTATTAACTCATCTGACGCCTCGTGGATGTATCCAAATTAGACAAACCAACCCCTGAACTCCTTCTGATCCGACGCTGCCTGTCGACGACGACAAGATCGACTCTTTTTCTTACCAGTTTCCTCCAGAGAACAGTTTAAATAGCCCAAGAGCTGTTCCAAAGCTGTTCCTCTGCCAAGATCTGAGTTGTCAACTGGATCCAACCAGTTTGTTTCCAGCTTCAGATCAGAAAATTCTACACCTGCAGATTTGTGCCAGTGCAGAGTTGTAGTCGATCTCCTTTATTTTTTTTAATTTTCTTTTTCTGTATTTTCTATAAGTTTGTCTACATTTTTTAAAAACCAATCAAATTGGATGCAAACCGGTCCGTTACCGTGGATAATTTACCTACCCCTCCTCCGTACCAAGCGGTTGCCGATCATGTAAGGCCAGTTATAGTGGTTACAGTGCAGGTAGATGTACTGAGCTAGTGAGCACACTGCCTGTCACTGACCCACTCTGCCACTCGCAGTCCACATGGTGATAAAAATAACAAGGTGGCCACAGACAGCACACGTGAGAGCTCGTCTCATCCCAAAGATGGATTCATTCGTGCAGCTGCCTTTACAAAACAGGTGCGCTTTGTCACTAATCTACACATGATTAATAAATAAATTAGGCCATGATTCATGCACAAGATGGCCGTTGTCACTTGTCTGCACAAATATAAGGGAAATAAATTCTAGGGGGGGGGGGAGCATTTTTCAAAGAAATTTTAGACAATTTAGTTTATTCATATAAAAATCTCATAAAATCCATATGTTCTAAAAGATTACCTAGATTACCTTAGACGAACTATACGATTATCTTAGTCTTTCACGTGGTGCTAACCACATGCTAATCTAGACAGGCCCTCATGTAAAGGACTTTTTGAACTTAAAAAAATCATTTCATGTGTTCTTTACCGTTGGATTACCATAGTCAAAGGTTAGACAAGAGGGTTTCCCAGCTATGTTAATCAACACATGCCTACAAAAGCTAAAAGCTAACAGTACAAAGTGAGATCACTAGCTCACAAGTCAGAAAAATGTGTTCCTTTTGGTTGTGACTGATAAGCAAAAAAAAAAAAAAAGAGCACAGTATCTATTCCTCCAGTTCAGTGCACCCTACTTCTCAGCTTTGCAAGGAGGGGGGGTGCCCAAACATCAAACAAAAGGGTCCTCATTCTTTGTTCCCTTTTCCATATAGACAATTTTCTATGCAGCTAATCACTGAAGTTTGTATCTGAGCCATTGCCAGTTAATTACTAGTGTTAAATGTTAATCCCCCCAAAGGAGCAATTTGATACCAAAATTCAAGAGAGGAAGAGATTCAGATCAGCAGGGAAAGTCTAGTTTAATGGCATGACCACCAACCCATTAGCTTGCCCCCAATTACAAGAACACATCAATTACAGCAACATGGCAAGGACAAAGATTAAATAAATTGAGGGACATCACCACCATTAATGCATTTGTCCACTGCAGCAGCAACAGCAAGAAGCAATTCACCCAATGTGCCTCTGACTCCATTAGAAACCAGAGGCCTCCTTCCTTCCTTCCAAGTTCCACCCAAGCATCATCACTTGATGTGCTCACAGTCACAATGCCACCATCACCAGGACAGCCACACATGCTGCCACAGCTGCTTGTGTCCACCATGTCCACCAACCCTAGCAAGCACACATGAAAACAAGCACAAGCAAAAGGGAAACACCTCAGCAAGTGACCAAAAAGGGAGCAAAATTCCAGTGAGGAAAGAACAGCAGACAGATAGGCCACTGAAGTTTGTTCTCCCCTTCCATGATTGCAGGTTATGCATAGCTGGTAACAGGGGAATTAAGTGGTGCTGCTTCATAACCTGATTGGTTTGTGTTTGTGGCATTAAGAGTATAGAGAGAATCATGCTGATGGTGATGCAAACATGTCAAAATCTAATCTTTTTTAGTTTGAGCCCAAGTCAGTGTTGATTTGAATGCCCTTAATTGCACAAAAAAATTGCTATTGTGAAATCAAATTGTCGTTGGATCAGACAATGGTATAACCTGGTCATGGTTGCTCTGTGTCCTGACATTCCATACTGCTTTCAAAAGCAACAAGCATGATGCTTATTTGCAACCCTTTCAGATCACCCAAATTAAACATTTTTACAACATTGGATTGTGATGAACAAACTAGTATTTATCACTGTGAATCCCAAATATTTGCTAGTTATTCCAGAGTAAACAGTTTTATAGAAAAAAGAATCCAAAGTAAACATGATTATCAGAGAGCAGGGGTAAAGAGACAGAGCAGAGCTTACCGCGGCCGCCTTTGCGGAGGCGGAGATGCTGTAGTAGCCGCCGTCCTCCGAGCCGTCTCCATGGCCATTGTACCCGCCGCCGCCGCCAATGGTGCCACCGCCTCCGCCTCCGCCCATGCCGCCGCCGGAGTTGGTGTTGTCCTTTGGCAGGCGGTAGGAGAGCTCGTAGACCGGCGTGCCGTCGGGCTTGAAGAGACCGTAGTTGCGCTCCGACGTCGGTCCGGGCTTCATGTTCTCGTTGAAGAGCGCGAACATGTAGGCGCGCAGCGCCACCGACGGCCGGAGCGGCGTGCCCTTCCCGTCTGCGACGAGGCGCATGACGTTGCCGTTGTACTTGGCGGCGTTCTGCGGCGTCGCGCCGGTCTCGTTGGAGTCGCCCGCCGACGGCCAGCCGGTCTCCGACACCCGCACCTCGACCGCCCGCGCCGCCGCGCTGTTGGCGGCCGCGATGGCGTGGTACACGGCGTCTACCTGCGCGACGAGCAGGTTGGGGTAGTGCAGGCCGGACGACGGGTCGGCGACGCCGGCGTAACCTGGCTCCAGCAGCGCGTACTCGAGCTCGACGCCGGTGGGGTCCTCGGCGTAGGCGAAGTAGGGGTAAGCGTTGACGAGGAACGGCGAGCCAGTGCGGGCGTGGAAGTCGAGGATCGGGCAGAGGAGCGGGAGGAGGTCCTTGCGGAAGTAAGCCGACGAGGGCGGGTAGGAGGTGGCGAGAACGCCGAGGTTGTGCGCGGTGGTGACGGCGACCTGCTTGTCGAGTCCGAGCTGTGCGAGCGCGTCGTGGAGGCACTGCATGGCCGGGAGGAGCGACCGCGACAGCGAGGAGCTGTTGGTGTTGGTGAGCACCTCATTACCGACGGTGAGAATGGAGATCTTGGTGGCCGGGAGCGCAGGCTGGATGACGGAGCGGACCCACGACGCGGCACCGGTGGGGGTGGAGACGGCAGCAAGACACTCGTCAGGGACGCCAACGACGAGCTCGACTCCCGTGTTGGCGAACGCGCGGAGGGTTGCCGGGTCAGCGTCGTACAGCCGGACGCGGCCGACGCCAAGGGACGAGAGCATCTGCGGCACGGCGGTCGGCGGGGGCAGGTTGTTGCCCACCCGGCCGTAGTTGATGCCCAGCAGCGCCGACGAGGTCGCCTCGGCCGCCGCCGGGAGCAGCAGCGCCATGAGGAGGGGGAGGAGGGGCGGCATTGCGATGGATGGCAGCGTGGGAGCTGTGCTGGCGAGGGGAGGGGAGGAGACGACGAGTAGCTGCCGCTCTCGGTGAGCTGAGCTTGGAGCGGAGTGTGGGAGTGAGCTGGAGACCTGGAGTAGAGGGAGGTTTGGTGGGGGCGGCGCTTCGTGTGAGTGGCCGTTACATACGAAAAAAAATGAAAAATTTGATAAGATTTTCGCTTTGATTAGAGACTGATATCACCCTGATTCAATAACAATTGAACTGGACGGTAAAAATATAAAATCACTTAGTAAAAATGGCAAATTTTCAAATTTTTCAAAAAAAATTAGATAGATCCTGTAACCACCAGCACACAGTGCATACCACTGATGCATAAATGGCATCTGTCCGGGACAGCGATCCTACGGCAGACCTGGTTCAGCTCCAAACCCATCTCGTGTGGCGACTTGGCTCAGCTATGGATGACACGCGGCTCAGCTCAACTCCAACGCCGCTCGCGTTTCCCAAATCCCAAACCACCATTGCATGTCGTCGCTCGCGTTTTCCAAATCCCAAACCATCGCGCCACTGTTGGCAATTCTATCACTTGGGCACCGCACTGCCGCTGGCATTTCTATCACTTGGGCACCGCACTGCCGCGTCGCCTAGGAGCCACGTCGTCGGACCGCCACGCTGCCATGCCGCTAGGCCGTTGCTTAGGAATTGAGCAAATCGAGGGTCGCCCTGTCGTCGTCTTTGCAACTCACGAGAGAACTGTGTGCGACGACCATAGCCACTGGGCCGTCGTCTTCGTGAGAGTCGATTGGGCAGCATCACTGGACCGTTGCGTCCTCTTGGATTCCCAAGCGGCGGCCCCGCGACATAGCAGGTCGGTGGCATGACGGCACGATGCTCATGCGACAGAAATGCGAGCAGCGACGCGATGGTTTTGTGTTGGGGAAACGCGAGATGGATTTGGAGTTGAACCGCATCTATCGTCCGATCATCGTTTCGGACAGATTGTGCTTGGGGTGTTTGGATCAATGAGTTTAGTGCGTGTTACATTGGATGTTTGAACATTAATTTGAAGGACTAAATGTGAACTGATTATAAAAATAATTGCATAATCGGAGGATAATTCACGAGACGAATTTATTAAGCTTAATTAATCCATGATTAGCAAATATTTATTGTAGTATCATATTGTCAAATTATGGCGTAATTAGGCTCATTAGATTTGTCTCGTAGATAATCCACTGATTATGAATGAGTTTTATAAATAATCTACATTTAATACTCCAAAATAATATCTAAACATTGGATGTGACAGAGACTAAAATTTAGCCCCTGTATCTAAACACCCACTTATCCGTGAGTGGTATGCACGGTGTGCCGGTGGATGCCGGATCCACCCAATTTTTTCCGTTACATAGTAAATATTAAAGGTGGCGATGTAAATAAATATAAGTAAACCATTCTTCTTGTAACTAAATAAGAAATTAGTATTTTGAATTAATATATATGGTGTAGGTAAAATATATTGAAGGATTAGAATTTCTTAATATACAGATCGAGCGTCGATAAATCAAGAGTAGATAAGAAAGTAGGGCAAAAAACTCATAGCTCGTTAGCTTGTTCAATTCGTGACTAGATCGGTCTGACTCAGCTTGACTTATTCTATTTTCCTAATAAATTGAGCATGCTCAACTCATATTTTAGTTCGTTAGTACAACGAGCTAATTCGAGCTGGCTCACAAACTTAACGAGCTTAGCCCAAATAGTTAACCAAACCCGCAAAGGCAACAACAAAATACTATGTAAGAGTGTGAGATTCATCATTTTTAATTTATTTGATAGTGTATAGTTATTACTTAGTAACTGTTGGCATGTTTTTGGTCACACTTTGACACACACGTGGCTTAGAAGATCTGCTTAACTCCAGTGCAAGTCCTACATTGTCGCGCCCCGATTTAATAAATCAGGACTTTATTGAAATTCCATAGAAAATCAATAAAACAAGACGTTCATCATGCGACCACGTACAATACGGACAATCATTCACGGTTCGTAGACCGCATTAATACAAAAGTGAATAAAGGTGAAGAGAAACTAATAAAATAAGGGTCCTAGATGAACGCCTCCTTCCAGTCTCGCCTTGACTGGGTCGCTACTCCAGACCTGCATCCTCCTCGTAGTAGACAGGCTCTGATGTTGTAAGTCAACGGGGTGAGTACAGATGTACTCAGCAAGCCACCGAATGCAAATATAATGCAAGATAATAACAAGGGAGATAGTGGCTAATTTTGCGGAAGCAGCATAATTGTAAAGCTTTAAATGTGAGCAATTTATTAGTACGGAAAAGTAAACATGTGCATGTGTATCATCATCTTCTAACTCGAGGGGTACAGTCAGCCCCACCTCGCTCAACAGTCCTTACGTGCCATGAATAACTCGACCATTCAAACAATTGTAAACTAACTGCGAGTAGTCACACAACCCGCCCTTGACCGTGGGCTCGGCTTTTCGAAAAGATTAGATTACTCTGATCAGAGATGTACCACTGTACCCACAAGGCACGCACTCATCACTTACACCAAAGTGTAACGAGATGACCCATTTCACGGGAACTCATGCCAAAACCTTCCATATAGTCCTCCCCGACCCAATAGCACCCTCTTATGGGTTTCATATGGTGTCCCGACGCATCGGAGCCCCACCATACCCCCCCTTGAGCCTCGTCGGTACAAGTCGCCCGCAGGCTAGCCCCTTGCCCCCTCCTCTATGGTGCATCGAGCCGGAGTATTCCATACTTCCAGTTAGGACTTACCCATTAGACTTGTGGTTGGTACGGAAGTGCTTTGCAACAGATCCCGCAGACCGGTCCTTATAGTGCCCCGGGTGCGACAAACCAGCGCCCGAGCTTGCACCCGGAACCCACCATACTTATAACCTAGCCAACTCCAACAGAGTCCAGAGACGAGAATAACAGGGAAATTCATATACAGAATCCAGCTATCTACGACTCGTTCTTTTTAACCTATAGCAGTTGTGCCGGTACATTGGGCACTAGCTAATATTTTTATAGTATAGTGACAAGGAGTTAAGGCTCAATAAGCATGGCTTGGGTTTGCACACAAGGACAGGGATCTAATAAATATAAGTGTAAGGCTTGAATATTTGACTAATGCAATATTAACCTATGGGTTATAGCGATAAGTTATTAAAACATGGGCTCAATTATGATCAACTGTTTCCACAGAGATGGTCGATGACTTGCCTTGATCAGCAAAGGGGGATGGAGGAACCTCGGGGTAGAACTCCTGCTCCTCGACGAACTCGTAGTCTTCTCGATACGGAAAAATAAATAATACATTCAATAAACAGATAAAAATCACCAAATAGAAGAACATACATAGTTGTGGGTGTTTTTATGTGAAGTCATATTTTATTATTCTGAGTTTTTGCATAAAACAGTGGAGGTTATCTTTTTAGGATTTTTCCTAATTTATTTTCTGTATTATTAATTTTAATCCTAAGGGATTTTTATTCATTTATTTATTAATAATATTTTGGGTAACAGAAACATACTGTTTTTATGACATTAATGTGTAAAGAATAATATTCTGGTTTTAACAAAATTTGAATGGTGAAATTTGGAGTTAAAATGAGCAAGATATGAATTTTCAAAGTTTAAACAATTTTCTGAATTTTATTTGAACTGAAAATCAGTCCCTGGTCCACGGTGAACCAGGTTCACCGTGAACCCGTGACTGTGCGCGTGGACCCGAGCGATCTGGACCGTCGGATCTGGATCCAGCGGCCAGATGCGAGGCGGGTGGGTTTAATGAATTTGGACGACTCAGATTAAAACGTGGCGAAAGGGTATACGTGGACGCACGGGATTAAATCAAGCTTTTAAATAGAGATTGACGGCCCAGATTAAAAGATACCGGTTTGACCGGATCTGAGGGCTCAGATTAGATCCCCACTGGATCTAATCTGGACCGTTCGTGCGGGATCATGCGGCTCGGATGGATTCCGGCACGGCACGCGGTGACGAGGGTAGTTTACCCTTCGTCTCCGGCGACGGCGGGCTCGGGTGCGGCCACGGCGGCGATGGCGAGGGCCCAGGGGCCTAGCTCTTGGCGAAAATGGAAAGAGGAGAGGATGGCGATCACGATGGTACCTCTGGCGGCGATGGAGGGCGACGGACAGCGGCCGGCGGCGAGGGTAGACGAAGTAGGGCTTTCGGGTGCTCGTCGGCGACGGCGATTCGGCGGTGTCCATGGCCAACGGAGGGGTGGCCGAGGACGGGCGGTGGTCGACGATCACTCCGGTGGCGGTGGCTAGGGCGAAGGGGGTCAGGATCGACGGCGATCGCTCGCCGGAGGTGGAGCAGAGCCGAAGCTCGAAGAAGAGGGCGACGACGCTCTGGAAGGCTTCGGTTAGGGCTTAGGAGGTGTGGGCGGAGTGCGGTGAGCCAAGGGGTTTTTATAGGGGTCACCGGCGATGTATAAGGCAGGGCAAACGGAGGAAACCCGAAGGGTTCCTCTTTTGCGCCGGCGAGGGTTCCATCCGCGTGGGCGAGCTTCCATTCTTGCTAAAACGCGTGGCATGAAGATGGAAGGGGGTCGTCGTGGTCCAAGGAAGGGCGTCCGAGGTGGATCCGAGCGGATCGGGGCGGCCGGCGGCGAGGGAAGGAAAGGGATCGCCGGGAAAGGAAGGGGGATCCCCTTCCAACGAAGAAGACGATGCTGACAGGTGGCCCCCACCTTTCAGCGGGCGCAACAGAAAAGGAAAACCCGACAGGCGGGCCACGGCTGTCAGCGGGCGAAAGGGGCGGGGCTGAGGCTGACTGGTGGGGCCGAGGCGGGCGCGAGCGGGTGAGAGACGAGGGGAGCGGCGCCGACAGGCGGGACCCACAGGTCAGTGGCTCACGAATGGGCTGGGCCGGGCTGAGGGAGGATTCGGGGTTGAGGCCCTTTAAGGATTAAAACTGTTTTCTGATTTAAAATAATTCCAGTAATTCATTTATTTGATTAAGGGTTGAATCACTGTGGATAAAAATTTGTAAAAATTCCTAAAATTATATTTGGTCTCTAGTTCATCTCATAAATTTTTCAAGTCCAGATTTTGAGTATTTCTCCCTGTTTGGTTTTATTTGGGTTCTTTTGTGAATTTTCCTTTAATAATAAATCCAAAAATGATTTAAATAATACTTTCTTTTATTTTATTTCTTTTAATTTCTGGGGTGTTACAATCCTATCCCCCTTACAGAGAATCTCGTCCTCGAGATTCGGGTCAATCCTCGAATAGCTCAGGATGCTGTGCCTTGAGTTCATATTCTTTTTCCCATGTAGCTTCCTCTACCGGATGATTGCTCCACTGCACTTTGCAGAAACGGATGACTCGACTCCTGGTGGTCCTTTCTTTGACTTCCAATATCTTGACCGGCTTTTCCACATAGGTCAGATCCTCTTGGACATCCAACTGCTGAAGATCCACTTGCTTTGTGGGGACGCGGAGACACTTCTTGAGTTGAGATACGTGGAATACATCGTGCACTCCAGCCAATGAGGGTGGTAGTTCCAACTGATAAGCTACTTCGCCTTGGCATCGGATAATGGGGAATGGTCCAACATATCGAGGGGCCAACTTCCCTCTCATGTTAAACCGTTGAGTACCACGGAGAGGTGTAACCCGAAGGTAGACATGATCCCCTTCTTCAAAGGCTAGGTCTCGACAACGATTGTCTGCGTAGCTCTTCTGTCGTGATTGGGCTGTCTTGAGTCGGTCTCTGATGATCCGTACTTTCTCTTCAGCTTCACGAAGAATATCTGTTCCGAATACTTGGGATTCACCAGTTTGGTCCCAAAGTAGAGGCGTTCTGCACTTACGTCCATATAGTGCTTCAAAGGGAGACATCTGAAGGCTGGCTTGATAGCTGTTGTTGTATGAAAATTCAGCGTACGGCAAGCTCTTGTCCCAAGTGGCTCCAAAATCCAAAACACATGCTCGAAGCATATCCTCCAGTATCTGATTTACCCTCTCTGTTTGTCATCTGTCTGAGGATGGTAGGCGGTACTGAAATTCAATCTCGTGCCCATCTCCTCTTGAAGGTTCTTCCAGAAACGAGAGGTAAACTGACTTCCTCGGTCAGACACTATCTTCTTAGGCACTCCATGAAGGCATACGATCCGGGCCATATATAGCTCTGCAAGCTTAGGGCCACTAAAGGTTGTCTTGACAGCTATGAAATGGGCTACTTTCGTAAGCCGATCGATGATCACCCAAATAGAGTCGTACCCAAGTTGGGTCTTTGGTAATCTGGTGATGAAATCCATACCGATCTCTTCCCACTTCCATTCAGGCACTTTAAGTGGTTGTAACAATCCTGCAGGTCTCTGGTGTTCAGCTTTTACTCTTCTGCAGGTGTCACATTCGGCGACGAACTGTGCAATCTCTCTTTTCATACTAACCCACCAATAACGCTCCTTCAGGTCCTGGTACATCTTGGTACTGCCGGGATGAATGGAGTACATTGTCTCATGGGCTTCTCTTTGGATAAGGGTCTTTATCTCAGGTTTATCTGGTACACATATCCGGGTTCCAAACCATATGGTGCCATTTTCGTCCTCTGAAAATCCTGGGGCTTTTCCTTGCCTCATGTTCTTCCTAATGGCAGCTATATCCGGGTCTTCCAACTGAGCTTCACGGATCTGCTCAAATAGAATAGGCTGGGTCTCCAAGGTGGCTAGATATGCCCTGGTGGTCAATCCAAGGTTTAACTTTTCCATCTCTCTACATAACCAGGGTGCGTGTTCTTGAACCATCATGGCTGTGCAATATCCCTTGCGACTTAATGCATCAGCTACCACATTTGCTTTTCCGGGGTGGTAGTGAATACCTAAGTCATAGTCCTTGATTAGTTCCAACCATCGTCTTTGCCTCAAGTTAAGGTCTGGCTGTGTGAAGATATACTTCAAGCTCTTGTGATCCGTAAAGATCTCACAGCGATTTCCAACCAAGTAGTGTCTCCAAATCTTAAGGGCGTGCACTACGGCGGCTAATTCCAAATCATGGGTCGGGTAATTCAACTCATGAGGTCTCAACTGACGGGAGGCATAAGAGATAACTTTCCCGTCTTGCATAAGAACACATCCCAATCCTTGGCGAGATGCGTCACAATAAACATGGAAGTCTTTACGGATATCCGGTAGGGTCAGTATGGGTGCTGACACCAGACGGGTCTTGAGAGTGCGGAAACTTTCCTCGCATTCAGGAGTCCATTCAAACTTCTCTCCTTTCTGCAACAACTTGGTCATTGGCTTGGCTATCTTGGAAAAATTCTCAATGAATCTTCGGTAATATCCGACCAATCCCAGAAAACTTCGTATCTCAGATACGTTCGTGGGTGGCAGCCAATCCGTAACTGCTTCCACGGTGGCAGGGTCTACTGCGATTCCTTGCGCAGAGATGATGTGTCCAAGGAACTTTACTTCTGCCGTCCAAAACTTGCATTTGCTGTACTTGGCATACAATTGGTGTTCCCTTAGTTTTCCTAAGGTTAACCGGAGGTGAGCCTCGTGCTCTTTCTGGTCCTTGGAATAAATGAGGATGTCGTCTATGAAGACTACGATGAACTTGTCCAAATACTCCATGAACACCTTATTCATCATATTCATAAAGAATGCAGGGGCGTTGGTCAATCCAAAGGACATAACCGTGCATTCATATAATCCATAACGGGTAGTGAAGGCAGTCTTGGGTATATCCTCCTCTCGGATCCTTAACTGATGATAACCCGAACGCAAGTCGATCTTCGAGAATACTGTAGCTCCTTTTAGCTGGTCGAAGAGATCATCGATCCGTGGCAACGGATATTTATTCTTGATTGTTACCTCATTCAAGGCGCGATAATCTACACACATACGCTTTGCCTTGTCTTCTTTCTTCTCGACGAAGATGATGGGAGCACCCCATGGCGACGTACTTGGTCTGATGTAGCCTTTCTTCTCGAGATCCTCCAACTGCTGCTTCATCTAAGCTAACTCATTGGCGGCCATCCGGTATGGTCGCTTGTAGATAGGGGTGGTTCCGGGCACCAAGTCAATCCTGAACTCGATGTCCCTCTTGGGTGGCATCCCTGGTAGATCCTCTGGGAATACGTCCGGGTACTCACTGACTACTGGTATTTCTTCCAAGGTAATCTGATGTAGTCTTGTCCTTCCGGCCTTCATGCTTGGCATCTGGAATGTGACTATAGTCCCTTCTTCATTAGTCACAGTCACTTTTCTCTGGGCACATTCTATCACACCTTGATGTTTATTTAGCCAATCCATCCCTAGAATGAGATCCAAACCTTGGCATTCTATTAGAATGGGGTCGGCCCAAAATATCGTGCCTTGGGTTTCTACCCATACCCTTGGACTAAAGGAACAGGCGAGGGTTTGCTTGCCCGGGGTAGCTATCAATACTGGCCTGGGTAGTTCACTTATGTCCAGGGCATTATTTTCCACAAAAGCAGTTGATATAAAGGAGTGGGTAGCTCCGGTGTCAAATAATACCACTGCAAGCGATGAATGAACCATAAACTTACCCATGACAATCTTCGGGGCGGCCTGGGCTTCTTCGGCGGTGACGTGGTTCACCTTGGCGCGGACGGCGGGGTTGGAGGCGACGCCTTGAGCACACTTGGGATGAGGGCACTGATGGGAGTAGTGTACCTCCTGGCGGCAGTTGAAGCATACTACAGGCTTGCCATGCCTGTCTCTTAAAACTTCCGGCTTCTTGGCCGGGGCAGCTGGGACGGTTGGTGCGGCGGGAGCGGGACGAGGTTGGCTGGCTCCGGCATTGGCGGCTGGGGGCGCCAGACGATACACTGGGCGGGGGTGGTACTGTTGTGCTGGTGGAGGTGGAGCAAAACGGGGTCTCTGGGCTATGCCCTGGTTTTGCCTGAAGGCAATCATTCGCTTCTTCTTCAGGTCGACCATGTTCTGCTGGGTCTCCTGCATGGTAGCCTTGTTCACCAACTTTTGTAAGTTGGTGAAATCTCCGGAAATAAGCTGTAGGGACAGCTCATCCTTTAGTCCCCGGAGGAACTTGGCCTGTCTGGCCGCATCCGTACGGACCTCCTCAGGTGCGTACCTGGCCAGACGGTTGAACTCGTGCAGGTATTCTGTGACAGACCTGCTCCCCTGCTGCAGGTCTCTGAACTCTTGTTGCTTTTGGGCGATGATGCCGTCGGGGATGTGGGCGGCACGAAAGGCGGCCGAGAACTCTGCCCAAGTATGGGCGTGGCCCTCGGGCAGAGTCTCACGATGATTGTCCCACCACTCTGCGGCGGGACCATGAAGCTGGTGGGTGGCGAAGGCCACCCTCTCCTGCTCGGTGCAGGTCAGCAGATCGAGCTTCTTCTCGATAGCTCGCAACCAATCCCCAGCCTCCATGGGGTTGGTGGTGCTCGAGAAGGTCGGTGGGTGGACTCAGAGGAATTCCGAGAGCTGGGACGCGGGAGCGGGAGCTGGTGTGGCGGGTCGGGGCAGCTCGGGCTGTTGGTGGAGGCGGAAGAGATGAGCTTGCTGCTCTTGCATCTACTGCTGCTGCTGCATCTGGTTCAATAGGGCAGCAACCAACTGGTTCTGTGTGGCCATCATCTCGGCCAGAGTGGGGTGATTGGCAACCGGGGCTTGCCTTTGCCCGGTGGCTCTCCATTGTGGCAAGTTGCCACTCTCTCCTCCGTTCTGAGGAGCGTCGGAACCCTGAGTGTTGGTCATCCTGGAGTTTTCAAAGTAGACACATTTATTTTAGTGAACTTCTTTATATTTTATTTCAAAAGGTACCGTTCTTGCGGTTACATTTATTTACTTCTTCATTCATGCCTTATGTTTTGACATGAATGCTAATACAAGCAAGCAAAAAAATGAAAATAACAATCAACCGTAAAACTACGTCTACGGTAGCTCGGGGGATGGCTCGATCTCGGGCTCGTGGGAGACGGTCGGGGTCGAGGAGCTGGATGGTCCGGCGGGTGGTGCGCTGCGGGAGATCCTCTTGGGCCTCACAGTGGGGATCCGAAGGGGTTTCTTCCTGCGAGGCGGAAGAGGCGCGATCTCCTCTATGTCCTTCTTCAACTCTCTAAGCTGCTGACGGAGCTGGGTGTGGACCATGGCGCCCTGGCGTAGGAGCTCGTTCTGACGCCTCAACTCCTCCACCTCAAGGGTCAACAGAGGGTTCTGCTCAAGTTGTCGACGGAGCTCGGCATTCTCACGGGTCAGGTTCTCCGAAGTGTGGCGGTAGAAGTCGATGGTGTCGTGCTGGCTGTCTGCGTCGAGAACGGCCTCGGTGTGGAGGTCGTTCATGGCCTCCAAGAGTCTCATCGTGCGGGTGATGGCGGAGTTGCTTTGTGTGAGGGGGCTGATGTAGATGCTGCGGTGACTCCCGGGTGTGCGCATGGGCATGAAGCGGTAGACGGTGTCGCGGAGATGGCAGTCGTATACCAGTCGAAGCTCGGCTAGGGACTGAAGAGCGGCTCGCTGGCTAGCCACCACGAATGAAGTTCCTCCCACTCCATGGGTGTAGAAGGGTGGCTGCGTGGAGGAGGGGCGGATCACAACCGTGACCTCGCAGTAGCTCTCGTTCGCATCGGGAAAGATCCCGTGGAACGCAGGCTCATGGGGAAACCCCAAAAAGTCGACGAGCACGCGAAGCTCGCGGATGAATCCGGCCTTGTCACGAAGAGTCCCGCTCATGGTATGAACCGGCATCTACAAAAGAGAGAAAATTTTTGTGAAAACCTCGGAAGATGAGAGGATAAGCAGTGTTTGTAAGAAGATATAGTAAATATAAGTCCTAGGGTCAGGTCTGTTTGGCTTCCTACAGTCAAGTCGGCTCTGATACCATCTTGTCGCGCCCCGATTTAATAAATCAGGACTTTATTGAAATTCCATAGAAAATCAATAAAACAAGACGTTCATCATGCGACCACGTACAATACGGACAATCATTCATGGTTCGTAGACGGCATTAATACAAAAGTGAATAAAGGTGAAGAGAAACTAATAAAATAAGGGTCCTAGATGAACGCCTCCTTCCAGTCTCGCCTTGACTGGGTCGCTACTCCAGACCTGCATCCTCCTCGTAGTAGACGGGCTCTGATGTTGTAAGTCAACGGGGTGAGTACAGATGTACTCAGCAAGCCACCGAATGCAAATATAATGCAAGATAATAACAAGGGAGATAGTGGCTAATTTTGCGGAAGCAGCATAATTGTAAAGCTTTAAATGTGAGCAATTTATTAGTACGGAAAAGTAAACATGTGCATGTGTATCATCATCTTCTAACTCGAGGGGTACAGTCAGCCCCACCTCGCTCAACAGTCCTTACGTGCCATGAATAACTCGACCATTCAAACAATTGTAAACTAACTGCGAGTAGTCACACAACCCGCCCTTGACCGTGGGCTCGGCTTTTCGAAAAGATTAGATTACTCTGATCAGAGATGTACCACTGTACCCACAAGGCACGCACTCATCACTTACACCAAAGTGTAACGAGATGACCCATTTCACGGGAACTCGTGCCAAAACCTTCCATATAGTCCTCCCCGACCCAATAGCACCCTCTTATGGGTTTCATATGGTGTCCCGACGCATCGGAGCCCCACCATACCCCCCCCTTGAGCCTCGTCGGTACAAGTCGCCCGCAGGCTAGCCCCTTGCCCCCTCCTCTATGGTGCATCGAGCCAGAGTATTCCATACTTCCAGTTAGGACTTACCCATTAGACTTGTGGTTGGTACGGAAGTGCTTTGCAACAGATCCCGCAGATCGGTCCTTATAGTGCCCCGGGTGCGACAAACCAGCGCCCGAGCTTGCACCCGGAACCCACCATACTTATAACCTAGCCAACTCCAACAGAGTCCAGAGACGAGAATAACAAGGAAATTCATATACAGAATCCAGCTATCTACGACTCGTTCTTTTTAACCTATAGCAGTTGTGCCGGTACATTGGGCACTAGCTAATATTTTTATAGTATAGTGACAAGGAGTTAAGGCTCAATAAGCATGGCTTGGTTTTGCACACAAGGACAGGGATCTAATAAATATAAGTGTAAGGCTTGAATATTTGACTAATGCAATATTAACCTATGGGTTATAGCGATAAGTTATTAAAACATGGGCTCAATTATGATCAACTGTTTCCACAGAGATGGTCGATGACTTGCCTTGATCAGCAAAGGGGGATGGAGGAACCTCGGGGTAGAACTCCTGCTCCTCGACGAACTCGTAGTCTTCTCGATACGGAAAAATAAATAATACATTCAATAAACAGATAAAAATCACCAAATAGAAGAACATACATAGTTGTGGGTGTTTTTATGTGAAGTCATATTTTATTATTCTGAGTTTTTGCATAAAACAGTGGAGGTTATCTTTTTAGGATTTTTCCTAATTTATTTTCTGTATTATTAATTTTAATCCTAAGGGATTTTTATTCATTTATTTATTAATAATATTTTGGGTAACAGAAACATACTGTTTTTATGGCATTAATGTGTAGAGAATAATATTCTGGTTTTAACAAAATTTGAATGGTGAAATTTGGAGTTAAAATGAGCAAGATATGAATTTTCAAAGTTTAAACAATTTTCTGAATTTTATTTGAACTGAAAATCAGTCCCTGGTCCACGGTGAACCAGGTTCACCGTGAACCCGTGACTGTGCGCGTGGACCCGAGTGATCTGGACCGTCGGATCTGGATCCAGCGGCCAGATGCGAGGCGGGTGGGTTTAATGAATTTGGACGGCTCAGATTAAAACGTGGCGAAAGGGTATACGTGAACGCACGGGATTAAGTCAAGCTTTTAAATAGAGATTGACGGCCCAGATTAAAAGATACCGGTTTGACCGGATCTGAGGGCTCAGATTAGATCCCCACTGGATCTAATCTGGACCATTCGTGCGGGATCGTGCGGCTCGGATGGATTCCGGCACGGCACGCGGTGATGAGGGTAGTTTACCCTTCGTCTCCGGCGACGGCGGGCTCGGGTGCGGCCACGGCGGCGATGGCGAGGGCCCAGGGGCCTAGCTCTTGGCGAAAATGGAAAGAGGAGAGGATGGCGATCACGATGGTACCTCTGGCGGCGACGGAGGGCGACGGACGGCGGCCGGCGGCGAGGGTAGACGAAGTAGGGCTTTCGGGTGCTCGTCGGCGACGGCGATCCGGCGGTGTCCATGGCCAACGGAGGGGTGGCCGAGGATGGGCGGTGGTCGACGATCACTCCGGTGGCGGTGGCTAGGGCGAAGGGGGTCGGGATCGACGGCGATCACTCGCCGGAGGTGGAGCAGAGCCGAAGCTCGAAGAAGAGGGCGACGGCGCTCTGGAAGGCTTCGGTTAGGGCTTAGGAGGTGTGGGCGGAGTGCGGTGAGCCAAGGTGTTTTTATAGGGGTCACCGGCGATGTATAAGGCAGGGCAAACGGAGGAAACCCGAAGGGTTCCTCTTTTGCGCCGGCGAGGGTTCCATCCGCGTGGGCGAGCTTCCATTCTTGCTAAAACGCGTGGCATGAAGATGGAAGGGGGTCGTCGTGGTCCAAGGAAGGGCGTCCGAGGTGGATCCGAGCGGATCGGGGCGGCCGGCGGCGAGGGAAGGAAAGGGATCGCCGGGAAAGGAAGGGGGATCCCCTTCCAACGAAGAAGACGATGCTGACAGGTGGCCCCCACCTTTCAGCGGGCGAAAGGGGCGGGGCTGAGGCTGACTGGTGGGGCCGAGTCGGGCGCGAGCGGGTGAGAGACGAGGGGAGCGGCGCCGACAGGCGGGACCCACAGGTCAGTGGCTCACGAATGGGCTGGGCCGGGCTGAGGGAGGATTCGGGGTTGAGGCCCTTTAAGGATTAAAACTGTTTTCTGATTTAAAATAATTCCAGTAATTCATTTATTTGATTAAGGGTTGAATCACTGTGGATAAAAATTTGTAAAAATTCCTAAAATTATATTTTGGTCTCTAGTTCATCTCATAAATTTTTCAAGTCCAGATTTTGAGTATTTTTCCCTGTTTGGTTTTATTTGGGTTCTTTTGTGAATTTTCCTTTAATAATAAATCCAAAAATGATTTAAATAATACTTTCTTTTATTTTATTTCTTTTAATTTCTGGGGTGTTACATACATTCTTAGAAAAAAGGGTTCAATGCATGCCAATCAGTTTGACCCTACAACTGATAAGAAAATAGGAAAAGATAATCAATAGCATAGCCTATCGGCTATCGAGCCGATGACCGCAATGAGGATGGAATAATCGTGGAATATCATGCTGATCGACTATAGGGCCGATGACCATGGGTGAAGCAATCGGGCGAGCATGCTATCAGCCGATGAGATGGGCAATTTACACATATAAGCCGATGAGCGCTTTCCGATGGCGAATAAGATGTGGCGTTGAATTGAAGATAACCTATCGACTTGTACTCCGATAGAAATAAATAAAACGTGCCAGATAATATGTCTATATCATGAAAATCATCACAATAACTAGATCAGACCTAACCAAGATAGTAGCTAATCACGATGATCTTAATAATATATCAAAGTATCGAACATGCTTTTATTTATATGAACGATATACAACATGAAAAAGATACAATAGCAAGAGATGTTGGACTCAACCGATGAATCCTCAAACTATCACACCTAGATCACATCAATCTAAGAGATCAATCTGATGCAGCCTTAGACCTAGACAACACACCGTGAAACCAACGACCGTACTATTTCGACGTTCACCTCAAGAGATCAATCTGATGCAGCCGTGAGGATACTGACCTAGTCGATATGGTCATTGGGGGTGGCGGGACTCACCTCTTCACCGGAGATCGAAACGATGCAGACCAGCTCCGAGTGTCGAATCCCATTGGGATTAACCTTAGGAAGCCAAGGGTGTCGATGCGCCGAGTAATTATTTGACAGAGATGTGTCCTCTAATGTAATTAAGGGATACATATTTATAGTGTGGATACGTGCCGTCCAAGTATTCTATCTTAACCGATTCTGGATAATCTTCATCTTCTCATCATCGGCTCTTTCCTATCCGGTCATGTTGTAACGGATGACTTCTTTGACCAGACTCTTTTTTATCTTTCGTTGACCATGTGGCATCTTTGGTGGGCTCTAGGCTTTACCAAATCTTGACGTCAACAGTAACTTACTATTATAATTTTATTACCATAGAATTACTGGGTGGAGGTACGAAATAAATAACATTGATAGAATCAAAGAAATAGCGATAGAATTATGGATATTTCAATTTTAGAACCTTGTGTACTTTTTTATTTCATATTTTAATATTTGATATATAATTATTTGATTATATTTTAAAAAACTAGCACTTGTGTTATAAGAGCTAACTCATGAGCTAAATCGAGCAGAGCTAACTTAGGTTTTCTGTTTGTTATGTTAATGAGCCGAGTCGAACCGAGCTAGCTTGTTAACATAACATGACGAGCTAGCTTGTTATCTAGTCCTATAAGAAAGTATATTTTGGATCACACATGTGGTTTTAGTTGTATTGACTGTGGTGTAACGTGTTATTCTTTACCTCACAATCAAATTGGTTATTGGGCAGTCAAAACTATGACATGCATACATTCTAGAGTCACTCGTTTTGATAGTTACATACATTTGTAGTTTTGTACTATATCTTCTTGCTTACTGTAGTACTTATGTTAATGCACTTTCAAATGATACATAAGCAAGGATTTGGGGTTCTTGCAGGGAAGGCATATATATAATTGTTTGTGTGTTTTTGGTCACACTTTGATACACGCGTGGCCTGGGAGATTTGATTAACTCCAGTGCAGGTTTTACGTTCTTAGAAAAAGGGTTCAAAATATGCCAATCAGTTTGACCCTGCAACTGATAAGGAATAAAAAACTGTGATCAATAGCATAGACGATTGACAATCAAGCCGATGACTGCGATGATGATGGGATATTCGTGGAATATCATGCCTATCAGTCATACGGCCGATGACTAGGGGTGAAGCAATCGGGCAAGCGTGCCATCGACCGATAAGATGGATGATTTACGCATGTGGGCCGATGAGCGTTTTTCGGTGGTGGATATGATATAACACTGAATTGACGATAACTCGTCGGATTGTACTCCGACAGCAATAAATAAAACAAGCCAGATAACATGTCTATATCATAAAAATCATCACAATAACTAGATCGGACCTAACCAAGACAGTAGCTAATTACGATGATCTTAATAATATGTCAAAGTATCGGGCATGTTTTATTTAAATAAACGGTATACAACATGAATGAGATATAATAGCAAGAGATGTCGGACTTAACCGATGAAGCTTCAAACTATCACACCTAGATCACATCAATCTAAGAGATCAATCTGATGCAGCCTTAGACCTAGCCGAAACACCGAGAACTGACGACCGTACTGTTTCACCGTTCACCTCAAGAGATCAAACTGATGCAACCGTGAGGATACCGACCTAGTCGATACGGTTGTCGGGGGTGGTAGGACTCACCTCTTCGTCGGAGATCAGAACGATGCAGCCCGGCTCCGAGTGCCGAATCCCACTAGGATTAACCTTGGATGCCAAGGGTGGCGATGCGCCGAGTAGTTATTTGATAGAGATGTGTTTTTTAATCTAACTAGAGGTACATATTTATAGTCTGGAGACTTATCGTCCAAACACTCTATCCTAACTGATTTTGGATAATCCATATCTTCTTTTATCTTTATCTCCATCGGCTCTTTTGCGTCTAGTCATCTTGTAATAACATGGACGAGCTTCCTTGACCATCTTTGACCGGATCATCTTTGACTTCTATTGACCGTGTGACATTTTTAGTGGGCCTGGACTTTACTAAATCTTGACGCCAACAATAATGGAGAAATCTAATTCTTATTTTGAGAAACCAAGGGTTGGTTTCGGTGTTTTGTGATGAGTGATTGACAGGTTTTTACCCTCTGTTCGAAGGGTACCTCCGAAGGGGCTTCGGAGGTGGTACCTCCGAAGGGTGTTCGGAGGTGGGTTTACCGAAGGGTATTCGGTGTTTGCTTGCTGCAGCTGTGCAGCGGAGTGTGCCTGTCGGAGGGGTCCGGCATTACACGATGACTGGGTTCGTACCGATGGCTTCGGTACTTTGGACGGTACACCGGAGTGTGTGCCGGAGGTTGATAACCCGGAGAGGTCTCCGGAGTACTGGATACACTTGTCTGTTTTTCTGTGGTGCGTAGGGAATTCGGAGGCGACGGACAAGGTTCGAGCCAGGTGAACCTGGGTCAAGCGGGAGGCTTGATGCCAGGGGAGCGGGGAACTCCGTCACGATGGCTGCGAAGGTGGTCCGGGTCGGTCCTTGGGTCGAGGCGTGCCAGGTGAAGGCAGAGAGTGCGGAGCGTGGCTCCGGCTGAAGGTACTCCGAGACAAAGTCCTCGGAGGTGAGGCGCTTCGAAGGTACTCCGAATGGAGTGACTTCGGAGTTGGTGGACTAAGTCCTCTGCGGAGGCAAGGTGTTCGAAGTGTGCTCCGGAGGGAGACACTCGAAGGTACCCGACGAAGGTCTCAGAAGTCGAGGCGCATCGAAGGCATGGTCCGGGTGAGGCTCGTCGAGGAGTGTGCTCGGGAAGAGGCACTGTGGCGGAGTGCTCATGGAATGCTTCATGCGGAGGCCTTGGACGAAGGAGAGACTTCGAAGGGTGGTACTCCGAAGGTGGGGCTTCGGAGTGAGGATGACTTGAGGTACTTCGGCCATGCATGGCTTCGGTACACGGACGGACGGTGTTCGAGCTCGGAGTAGCTGCGAAGCTGTGGTGATCCACTCCGGAGGTGGTGGTGCGAAGGCCCAAGGGCTTTGACGGCTTCGGCTTAAAACCGTCACTGTATCGAAGGACTTCTTCGGCGGAGCGAAGGCCAACAGGCTGCAGGCTTCTCGCCGAAGCTACCGCACCCTCCGGTGCGAAGGGAGGTTCCAGAAGTCAACACTGTAAAGGCTGACACTGTCTGTTCTGAAAAAGACTGACACTGTCCCCTCTGCAGCTGACAAAGAAGCCTCCAGAATAAAGGTGGACTACCTTTTGTACCCCTTAGTTCTGTAGAGACAAAACGAATGTAAACCCTAGGGGTAAAGTAGTCACTTCCTTAGGATGAAGCCGTGGGCTATAAATATGGGGGCTCGGTAGGTAACATTTAACACTTTGAGCATTTACTGTTGAGCTCCTGTAAACAGACCTTGCTGTATTCATCCAGAGTTCATTTATTTTGTGTTCCTTGTTCAAGCGGCGAAGCCCTGCCTCCTTGTGCTTTTGCTTGAGCTCGCTTTGCATACCTCGCTAGTCTTAGTGCACCGAAGCTTGTTTAGGCGAAGGGTGTTTTTCTGGCGAAGTGTGTTTCAGTGTGCTGTCGCTCTGTGTAACACGAGGCTAGACCTCGCTGCTTACTAGCGAAGCCCTGTTCGTATCTCGTTGTGCTTCTTGTGTCGAAGCCCTTAGCGTAGTCCGTTTTGTGTGCGTGTAGACCTTCGCGTACGAAGCCCAGCACCAGTTGCTGTCGCTAAGTACTTGGTCGAAGTCCTCAGAGGGCTGTCCACTCTTGCGAAGGGTGAAGTGCGAAGCCTGCTCGTTGCACCTCGTGTGCGGAGCCCGCACTGACTAAGCAGAGTAGATTTTCGAAGGGTGTTAGTGGAGCGAAGTTTTCTTGGCTTCGAACTTTTGCTCCTGCGAAGCCTGTGTTCGGAGCTGTCGAAGTACCTCCGAACCAGACCTTCGAAGGTAGTGTTCGAAGCCTGTTCCGCAGAAGACAGAACAGAACCGAAGGCTAAGTTTTTAGCCCGAAATTTTAAAAGCTCCCATTCACCCCCCCTCTGGTCGCCGTTTCCGGTCCAACAATTGGTATCAGAGCAAGGTTAAGATCACCAGTTGACCTTAACCGGTTTTGTGATCTTTAGGCGACATGGATAGAGGCAGTAAAATTCCTCTGTTCGATGGGACATACTTTGCATACTGGAAGGTGCGCATGGAGGCTTACTTGTTAAGCCAAGGAAATGCAATTTGGGAGATTGTGGACTCACAATACTCCATCCCTGATACCCACACCACTCAAACTGAAAAAGATCAGTATATTGCCAACTCGAAGGCAAGGAACATACTGTTCATTGGTCTGAGTCGGAGTGAGTTTGATAGGGTGCAGCACCTTAGGACTGCTAGGGAAATTTGGACAACACTCACTGTTTTTCATGAGGGCTCTGCTCAGATCAAGGCCAGGCGCCAAAGCACCTACAATCAACAGTATCAGCTGTTTGTGCAGGCACCTGGTGAATCTGTAGATGCCATGTTTTCTCACTTTGACGCGATAGTGAGTAACTTGCGATCCAACGGGACGCTTGCTTACAGTGATCACGATAGGGCTATCAAGCTTCTCTATGCTCTTGACCGTAGCATATGGGAAGTGAAGATATCCAGCATTGAGGAGTCCACAGGCTATGACACATTGACCTGTGACGAACTCTTTAGCAAGCTGAAGTCCACAGAGATTGCCAAGGCATCTCTTGCTGTGCATAGAAGCTCTTTGCCACAGCCATTGGCATTGGTTTCTAGCACTAGCCGTGGCACCACTGCAGAACCAAGCACACCAGGCACTTGTGTTCTTGCAGATGGTTTTGCTTTGTCCTCCCTGGTCTCCGTCACAAAGGAGCAGGTGGATACTCTAGCTGATGACGAGCTTGCTCTCATTGCCCGGAGGTTCACCCGCTTTCATCATGAGAGACGGGATCAGAGGAGAAGTGGTTTTAGTGGCTGCTATGAATGTGGCGACACCTCTCACATTAAGGCCAATTGCCCCAAGATCAAGAAGAGAGATGAGAGTGAGCGCCCCAAATACCACAAAAAGGAGAGGAAGCCCTTTGTGAAGGGCAAGCGCGGCAAGATGGCTAAGAAAGTAGCCAAGGCCGCTTCCAGAGCCTTTGTTGCTGCTCTCAGCGACATCGACACATCCTCAACTGAGGAGTCAAGCTCTGAGGAGGAGGAGTCCCCAAGGAAGGAAGACAAGAAGGATAAGAAGGGACGTGACTTCACCGGCCTTTGCTTCATGGCCGACAGCGATCACAGCGGCGATGAGCTTGACTCATCTGAGGTAAACCTATCATCTGACCAGCTTCTAATTAAATTAGATGAGCTGAATGAAGTAGTGCTTGGTCAGGATAGATTACTTGTGCAAGCCGCTAGAGAAAGAAAAGACCTTAGACTTAGGCTAGAAAATGTTTCTACTGAATATGCCATGCTTAAGTCTAAGTTTAATGATGCTGAATGTGAATCATGTTCTGTTGTCATGAGTGAGCTTGCTCAGTTGCGTTCTGTTCATGCTCAAACTCTTTCTGAGCTTGAGACTGCACAGAAGCAGCTTTTGGAGGTGGATTCTAGACCTCATGATGTTATTGATTGCATGAACTGCTCTTTATTACGCGATAGCATTAATTTACGTGATAAGCATGTTCATGATTTAGAGGCTAGATTGGAGAGGGCCGGTAGTTCTAAGGATGTGCAACCCGTTTGTGACACTTGCATCACCCTTAAGGACCAGCTAGGCACTGTTAGAGAGCGAGCTGAGAACCTCATGTCAGAAAATGAATACCTTCTTTCCGTGGTAAATAAATGCACTGAGGGAAAGGGTAGGATGGATTTGCTCTTGGCCAAGACCAAGTTGTGTGCTGACAGAGCCGGGGTAGCTCTAGGTTTGGGTTTTGAGAGGATAGCTTCAGACAGTAAGACCAAAACTGTTTTTACCTCTCCCACCACCCTAGAGAAAGAGAGAGCTCTGTTGGACACCCCATCAGCCAAAAAGCCTACCCATCCACCAAAGAAAACCACTCCTCCTGCCAAGAAAAATCCTCCCAAGAAAACCACTGTGAAGAAACCCAAGGAGCCTGTGAGAGTTGCTCCTGTGACCCATGAGAGTGCCCCCAGGAGAGTGTTTCACTGTTCTTATTGTCAGCGGGCGGGTCACTTGATTGGTTTCTGTTTCCGTCGCATCAAGGATGAGCGACGTGCACAGGCGATGAGCTATCAGGACATGCATTACCCATCTTTAGGTATGCATGAGTCTGAGTTTTACTCTCGTCCTGTTTTCGAGGCTCCTCGTGCTTCTCGGAGAGGTTTTGCTCCTCGAGGTGTTCACCATGTTCCATATGGTGGTAGACCTCGGGCGAGTAGCTTTGTACCTCGTCAGAGTAGGAGACCTCGACATGCTTTGCGTTCTTTGCATGTTGGTAGACCTCGCACTTTGCATCATTCTGATTATTATGTGCGTAGACCGTCTACTTTTACTGTGCCTACTACTCGTGTCACTCAGTGCTGGATGCCTCGCCATTATTTTACTCACCCCAGCACTGAGCGATCGAGGCGTTCTTATCATGTGTAGGCGACAGGTCGAGGCTTGGAGGGCACGTGGATCATGGACTCCGGTTGTTCGCGCCACATGACCGGAGATGCAAACTGGTTCTCCAGCCTCACCACAACCAAGCAAAGGGAACATATCACCTTCGGAAACAATCGAAGGAGTAGAGTGAAAGGTAAAGGTGTGGTAAGAATTAATTCAAACTTCACTCTCAAAGATGTTGCTTTGGTTGAGAACCTGGGATACAATTTGCTGTCTGTATCTCAGTTGCTTGATGAGGGCTTCGAAGTGCGATTTCATCGCGATACTTCGCAAGTGCTCAATTCTGATGGCGTTGTGGTGTGTAAGATCTTTAGAGTTGGGAGAGTTTTTGGAGCTGATTTTTCAGAGTCGTCTGGTTCTTCTCATTGTCTTGTTGCACATTCGACTTCTGAGCTTTGGAAGTGGCATAGGAGACTAGGGCATATGAGCTCTGAGTTGCTCGCTCGTCTGAGCGCCCTAGGTCTGATCCGAGGATTGCCCAAGCTCAAGTTTGAGAAGAATTTAGTTTGCGCTCCGTGTCGACATGGAAAAATGATTGCTGCTTCGCATTCGCCAGTCACCACAGTGATGACTGAACAGCCCGGAGAACTTCTCCATATGGACACTGTAGGTCCCTCTCGGGTTAGTTCTTTAGGCGGGAAGTGGTATGTTCTTGTTATTGTCGACGATTTCTCTCGCTACTCTTGGGTCTTCTTTATTGCCAGCAAGGATGAAGTGTTTTCACACTTTCGGAGCTTGGCTCTGAGACTTTTTACTGAACTCCTTGGTGCATTAAAATTCATTCGAAGCGATAATGGCACTGAGTTCAAAAATAGTCTCTTTGTTGACTTTTGCATGGAGCATGGCATAGAACATCAATTCTCTGCTCCGCGGGTTCCTCAACAGAACGGTGTTGTTGAGAGGAAAAACCGCACTTTGGTTGAGATGGCTAGGACGATGCTTGATGAGCATAGGACTCCTAGAAAATTCTGGGATGAGGCCATGAACACTGCTTGCTATATCTCAAACCGAATTTTCTTGCGCTCAATTTTAAACTTGACATCTTATGAGCTGCGTTTTGGGAGACAGCCCAAGGTTACTCATCTTCGAGTTTTTGGCTGTCGCTGCTTTATCCTGAAACGTGGTAACTTGGATAAATTTGAGTCGCGATCTTCTGACGGGATCTTTTTGGGTTATACTACTCATGGTCATTCTTATCGTGTTTATAACTTGGAAACTAACACTGTCATCGAGTCATGTGATGTGACTTTTGATGAATCAACCCCCTCTGTTAGTTCTGCTTTTGAACAGGCAAATGAACACGACATGGAACAGACCTTATTCGAAGACGAAGATCCCGGAGAATTCGAGGATGAACCCCTACTACCCTCGACATCGACCCCCGAAGCTGACCCCACTTCTACTACTTCGGCACGAGGTCCCGAAGCGACTACCTCAACATCGGTCATCTTGGATCACTCCAACGCACAAGTTGAGGGGGAGACTGCATCCCGCCGCGAGGCTCCACATCATGTCCAAAGGATGCACCCTCCCGAGCAGATCATTGGTGAGCTTGATCAAAGGGTAACACGTTCTCATGCCCATTTTACTAATGCTGCTTTTGTTGCTTCTTTCGAGCCCTTAGATGTTAGTCATGCACTTTCTGACTCTAGTTGGATCAATGCCATGCATGAGGAACTTGAAAATTTTGAGAGAAACCAAGTCTGGACTTTAGTTGATCCTCCACCTAATGTTCATTTCATTGGAACAAAATGGATTTTTAAAAATAAACAAGGGGAGGATGGGACAATTGTTAGAAACAAGGCTAGACTTGTAGCTCAGGGCTTTTCTCAACTAGAAGGGATTGATTTTACTGAAACTTTTGCACCTGTTGCTCGCCTTGAGGCCATTAGGATTTTGCTTGCCTTTGCGACATCCCGGGGATTCAAACTCTTTCAAATGGATGTCAAAAGTGCTTTTCTTAATGGCTTCATAGGTGAAGATGTTTATGTAAAACAACCCCCTGGTTTTGAAAACCCCAAGTACCCACATAAAGTCCTTAAACTTCATAAGGCTCTTTATGGACTCAAGCAGGCCCCTCGGGCGTGGTATGATAGACTTAAGTCTTTTCTGCTTGAGCGAGGGTATTTGATGGGCTCTGTTGATAAAACTTTGTTTACTCTCAAGCATGGCAAAGATTTCCTTCTAGTGCAGATTTATGTGGATGATATCATCTTTGGTGGCTCTTCTCATGCTTTGGTTGCCGAGTTTGCAGATACCATGAGCAGGGAATTTGAAATGTCGATGATGGGTGAACTCACCTTTTTCCTTGGTTTGCAAATCAAGCAAAGCAAACAAGGCACTTTCGTCCACCAGACAAAGTACACCAAGGACCTGCTCAAGAAATTCGACATGTCCGATGCGAAGCCCCTCGCCACTCCAATGGCTACATCTGTAGCGTTGGACCCTGACGAAGATGGAGAAGCCGTAGATCAGAAGGAGTTCCGAAGCATGATCGGCTCCCTCCTCTACTTGACTGCCACGAGGCCGGACATACACTTTGCAGTGTGTCTGTGCGCTCGTTTTCAGGCTTCACCACGAGCTTCGCACCGCCAAGCGGTTAAGCGCATTCTAAGGTATCTCAAACACACCCTTGAATTTGGCATATGGTACTCATCGTCTTCATCTTTATGTCTTCGAGGTTATTCCGATGCGGATTTTGCTGGGTGTAGAATTGATAGGAAGAGTACCTCTGGTACTTGTCATTTTCTGGGTACTTCTCTGGTTTGCTGGTCTTCCCGCAAACAGTCTAGTGTTGCACAATCGACGGCTGAGGCCGAATATGTTGCTGCAGCTAGCTGTTGCTCTCAGATTTTGTGGATGGTTTCCACTTTGCGGGATTTCGGGTTAGATTATAAGAGTGTTCCACTTTTCTGTGATAACACTAGTGCTATTTGTATTGCAAACAACCCTGTTCAGCATTCCAGAACTAAACACATTGATGTGAGATATCATTTTCTCAGAGATCACAATGAGAAGGGTGATATTGAACTTCAATATGTCGATACCCAACACCAGCTTGCCGATATTTTTACAAAACCCCTCGATGCTTCTCGATTTGCTTACTTGCGTGGGGAACTTGGCATTTGTCATCCCTACGGCATTTTGTGAGGGGGAGCTGATTTTAATTGTCTTGCATATGCTCATTATGGGTGAAATTGCATTTACATCTTTTGCTATCATATGTCTGCTGTTAATTCAAAGAAATCATGACAGCTCAGCTCTATGAAATATGTCTGGAACATTGGTTGTGCATGATGTTTTATTTTCACAAATCAAAACTTGCTCACTGCACAATCTTGTATCTAGCTTGTTTAGGCAGGACTGCTTTTAGCTATCTTTTATCTACTTGACAGCAAGACTCTGTTCCTTGGATGCTAAAAATTTGCAACTTGAACAATGTGTTCTTTATTCATGGATATTCATCAAAATATTTAAATCACCTAAATCAAAATCAAAATCCATGATTTGTCTGGTTTAAATGAAAAGATCCAGGAGGGTTTGTTTGTCGCACTACTCTATTCTAGACTGCTTACCATTGCACTTTGGTCTGAACTGGGATAGTGTAGTGTATGCCAAAATCGACGCCTTAAGCTTCAGATGGCGTTTATGCCTAGGCTTGGCTTGATTGGAAAGTATAAGGTGGACAAACAAATAACCCCTGGCATTAAGAAAAAGAACAACAAAATCAATTATTCATCAAGTTCGCTTTTAAAGCTCCTTTTTGGACAAGACTTGTCTGTCTAGGGTAGAAATTGTTAGCTTTGCGCAGTCCTTGCCTTCACATGTCTAGCTGTTATGATTGAGTGGTGATGCCTTTACTTCAAAATGACAAAATCACATGCCATCATCTTGTTTCACAGAATGTTAAATTGAGCTGAGCACATGATCATTGATGCTACTGTTGGCATATTTTTGCATTATATGTCTTTGCAATTCTATTCATTTCGAAGCTTTGCATCTTTTACATGCTCCTTGATGCTTGCATTGCCAAAGGGGGAGAAATTCCGGAGAGATTTGCTATGTTCTCTGCCGCAAGAAGGCATAATTTCGAAAAAGGGGAGAGATTTTTGACATAAAGGGGGAGAAAAATTTGCAACTCAGGGGGAGTTCTTATCAAGGGGAGATTTGCCAAAGGGGCTTTTACTCTTTTACAAAGGGGGAGAAAAATTCTTTTATCAAGTGACATGCTTTGGCTCTTTTCTGAGTTTTTATGGTCACTTGTGTGCTGAAAGCTTTTCATTTTTCTTGAAATTGGATTTGGTTGTCAATGCACTCATCAAGGGGGAGATTGAGAAACCAAGGGTTGGTTTCGGTGTTTTGTGATGAGTGATTGACAGGTTTTTACCCTCTGTTCGAAGGGTACCTCCGAAGGGGCTTCGGAGGTGGTACCTCCGAAGGGTGTTCGGAGGTGGGTTTACCGAAGGGTATTCGGTGTTTGCTTGCTGCAGCTGTGCAGCGGAGTGTGCCTGTCGGAGGGGTCCGGCATTACACGATGACTGGGTTCGTACCGATGGCTTCGGTACTTTGGACGGTACACCGGAGTGTGTGCCGGAGGTTGATAACCCGGAGAGGTCTCCGGAGTATTGGATACACTTGTCTGTTTTTCTGTGGTGCGTAGGGAATTCGGAGGCGACGGACAAGGTTCGAGCCAGGTGAACCTGGGTCAAGCGGGAGGCTTGATGCCAGGGGAGCGGGGAACTCCGTCACGATGGCTGCGAAGGTGGTCCGGGTCGGTCCTTGGGTCGAGGCGTGCCAGGTGAAGGCAGAGAGTGCGGAGCGTGGCTCCGGCTGAAGGTACTCCGAGACAAAGTCCTCGGAGGTGAGGCGCTTCGAAGGTACTCCGAATGGAGTGACTTCGGAGTTGGTGGACTAAGTCCTCTGCGGAGGCAAGGTGTTCGAAGTGTGCTCCGGAGGGAGACACTCGAAGGTACCCGACGAAGGTCTCAGAAGTCGAGGCGCATCGAAGGCATGGTCCGGGTGAGGCTCGTCGAGGAGTGTGCTCGGGAAGAGGCACTGTGGCGGAGTGCTCATGGAATGCTTCATGCGGAGGCCTTGGACGAAGGAGAGACTTCGAAGGGTGGTACTCCGAAGGTGGGGCTTCGGAGTGAGGATGACTTGAGGTACTTCGGCCATGCATGGCTTCGGTACACGGACGGACGGTGTTCGAGCTCGGAGTAGCTGCGAAGCTGTGGTGATCCACTCCGGACGTGGTGGTGCGAAGGCCCAAGGGCTTTGACGGCTTCGGCTTAAAACCGTCACTGTATCGAAGGACTTCTTCGGCGGAGCGAAGGCCAACAGGCTGCAGGCTTCTCGCCGAAGCTACCGCACCCTCCGGTGCGAAGGGAGGTTCCAGAAGTCAACACTGTAAAGGCTGACACTGTCTGTTCTGAAAAAGACTGACACTGTCCCCTCTGCAGCTGACAGAGAAGCCTCCAGAATAAAGGTGGACTACCTTTTGTACCCCTTAGTTCTGTAGAGACAAAACGAATGTAAACCCTAGGGGTAAAGTAGTCACTTCCTTAGGATGAAGCCGTGGGCTATAAATATGGGGGCTCGGTAGGTAACATTTAACACTTTGAGCATTTACTGTTGAGCTCCTGTAAACAGACCTTGCTGTATTCATCCAGAGTTCATTTATTTTGTGTTCCTTGTTCAAGCGGCGAAGCCCTGCCTCCTTGTGCTTTTGCTTGAGCTCGCTTTGCATACCTCGCTAGTCTTAGTGCACCGAAGCTTGTTTAGGCGAAGGGTGTTTTTCTGGCGAAGTGTGTTTCAGTGTGCTGTCGCTCTGTGTAACACGAGGCTAGACCTCGCTGCTTACTAGCGAAGCCCTGTTCGTATCTCGTTGTGCTTCTTCTGTCGAAGCCCTTAGCGTAGTCCGTTTTGTGTGCGTGTAGACCTTCGCGTACGAAGCCCAGCACCAGTTGCTGTCGCTAAGTACTTGGTCGAAGTCCTCAGAGGGCTGTCCACTCTTGCGAAGGGTGAAGTGCGAAGCCTGCTCGTTGCACCTCGTGTGCGGAGCCCGCACTGACTAAGCAGAGTAGATTTTCGAAGGGTGTTAGTGGAGCGAAGTCTTCTTGGCTTCGAACTTTTGCTCCTGCGAAGCCTGTGTTCGGAGCTGTCGAAGTACCTCCGAACCAGACCTTCGAAGGTAGTGTTCGAAGCCTGTGTTCGGAGCTGTCGAAGTACCTCCGAACCAGACCTTCGAAGGTAGTGTTCGAAGCCTGTTCCGCAGAAGACAGAACAGAACCGAAGGCTAAGTTTTTAGCCCGAAATTTTAAAAGCTCCCATTCACCCCCCCTCTGGTCGCCGTTTCCGGTCCAACATATTTCATTACAATAAACATGAGTTGTGAAATAAGACTTCCTTTTCTTCAACTCCATAGTATTTTGGTATAAATAGTTGAAGATTTTATGAAATTAAAGGTGGATTATGGGATTGCCGTGACTTGAATTATTGATTTGGGCCGTGCAAATAGAGAGTAAGTTCCCTGTCTAAAAAGGTTAGGCTCCTTCATTTAATATTTTCCATGATCATATCTCTACCATGTTGTTTATGAAGAGGTTATGTAAGACCCCATTGATTAGAAGTAGAATAAATCACGTGACATGATCGAATTCTCCGATCCAATTATCGATTTATTATACTTGCTTTTTTATTATAGTACATTTTGCCTCGACTCTAGGAGCAGGATGCGTAAGGAAGACCGTTTGTTATGTCTAGACATTTTGTTGTTTTAAGAAGCTTATACAAACTGACTAAAGAGTAAAAAAACACAGAATCTCAATATAATAACTAATTGAGAAAATTCCATATATGTCATTGAAAGTTCACCGGTTCTTATTTATGCCATAGAAAACTTGTTGTTTCTATATATATCACTGCTTTAAGTTTTCGTATTCATATATGCCGTTAGTTTTGACCGTTAATCAATGTTAAAATACCAAAACTGTCCTTAACCCACTCAAAATCAACGATGATTTAAGTTTCATGACTAGCTTAGCTATTACTTGCTGTAATCGGTACACACATACCAATCACCCATTTAATCCAGCGCAACTGAGACTGGTTGAAAGCAAAACTTGCTATCTAACTTTATAAGTTAAGGATAATTTTGACATTTTTTTAAAAAACTAACGTTGACTAGTCAAAACCAACGACATTGATATATGGACACAAAAAATTAAAATAATGACATATGAAAATATCAAGTTTTCAATAACATATATAGAAACCGAAACCGATGAACTTTTAGTGGCATATACAAAATTTTTCTCGTTAATTTTATAAGAACCGACGAAAAGATGAGACAACAGAAACCGTAAAATTATAAAATATAGTATCTTATTTTATACCGATAAAAAATATTGCAGTTGAAAAAGATGGATACATCCATTTTTTTAGTCCAAGTATCTAACCCACAAGCTGGTTAAAAAAATGATACAAATATATCCTGGTTTAAAACCCTTCGTGACAATCACAGGACTATGGATCGATGGAGGAGAAAAAAATTTAATAAAATGAAAAGAAGAAACAAGCTGAGAACCTTATAAAATTGATAATTTATCATCGTTAAGTTTAAGCTTCAATTATTTATCACCCTAAGCTTTGGTTTCAATAAAATATCACCCTAAACTTCATCTAATTAATTTATTTTCTTTCTATCTTATTTTAATTCATTTTTCTTTTTTTTTTCTTTCTGAAAAAGATCGATCTATCCTTACTACAAATTGTGTATATGTTACTCGTCCGGCATAAAAAATGTGGTGAATACAACGTTTTTGGTCCATAGGTAGACGTGGATTCGACAAATATTTTTAGATTAGATCGAGTTCTATAAAATAGGGTAGAATGACACCTATTATTGAAGTTTAGGGTGTCAATAAAAAATTTATAGTTTCATTTTATCGAAATTTAGGGTGTCAAATAGAAAACTTATAGTGATATTTTATCAAAGTTTGGCGTGTCAAATAGCCGAAACCAAACTCAACAATTTTTTGGAATGACAGGATGAGTAAGCAAGGCACATAAACAACTGGGAGGGCAAAGATATGCATGACCAAGCTGTCCTAACAAATCGGATGAACTCAAGAATGAAGAATCACAATTGCATTCATCATCACAGGCCGCTCTACAGTTTCCTCTTAATTAATGTCATCGCCTTAACAAGAATCATTCTCATCATCAACAGCACAAGTAAAAACACGAGGGGGAAAGAGCAGAGGAAGAAACGAAGATCTCAAAGCCTCGATTTAATCTGTCCTAACAAAACTTTGTCACCAGCAGCGCGTCCTCGCGCTGCACGAATATCGTCTTCTATCCTCGGCGGAATCACGGGAGGAAGGAGATGAAGCCAGCGGCGGGCGGGTTCAGCGGTGCGCCGTGACGAGCGTCTCGATGAAGCGCAGGCCGTCGAACCGCGGCGCGAACTTCTTCCCCTCCTCTTGTTGCTCCCTCGCCGCCGCTCTGTCTGCCCTTGATGAGGACGTTGACGAGGACGACGACGATGACGATCCCTGCGAGGCAAACCGGAAAGGAAACAGTAAGGACCACCTCGACGTCGCAACCCCCCAGATCAGGGGGATCGAGGTAGAAGAGGAGAGAGAGAGACTAGGAGATCGATCCCAACCTGGCGGTGGCGGATGAGGAAGGCGTCGCACCTGCCGACATCGTCCTGCGGCTGATCGGCGCAGGCGCAGTGGCATGCGAGCAGCTCTGCTCCGGAGGCCGCGGCCACGGCCGCGGCGGACGCGACGGCGGCAGCCAAGCCCCACCTCATGGCGGCCGCTCCCCTCCTTCTCCACGTCAAGGGCGGGCCCACCCTCCGGTAGCCGAGGAGGGAAGGTGCGTGTGAACGCGAGGAAGATGCGATGCGGGTGCGCGAATGGTGCGGACGGAAGAAGAAGAAGGCGAAGGCGGAGTGCGCGTCGGCGAGTTGCGTGCCGGACTTGTCGTGCGGGAGTTAATCGGATTGGACTTTTTTTATATATTTTTTGCGCGCGGCGAGTGGGTCGGTGACTCGGTGCGAGCTGGGCCCGGGAGTGGCGATCAAATTCCGCCGGTTCATTGGATTATCAAATAAAAGCGGAGCTCAACAAATATAAATTTTAAATATTTATATATCAGTTGTAAATATAATATTTTAGTTATTACACACGAGAATATAAGTGATAGGTTAGAGGTAACACCAATTGAAAAAAAACTTATTTAACACTGGTTGAAATAGTTTGAACATGTCAAACGGAAACATTCAGAGGCACCGGGTGCATAGTGAAACTCTTAAGTCGTGAGAGCAATATGAAGAGAGGTAGAAGAAGACCAAAATTAACATGGGAAAAAACAGTAAAAATATAATTTGAAATAATGGAATATACCCAAAAATTTAGCTATGGATATGAGTGCATGAAAAACAATTATTCATGTGCCTGAATCCTAATTTATGATTTTTATTGGATTTTAACTCTAACTTATCCCAACTTGTTTGCAGTAGAAAGGTTATGTTGTTGTTGAATATATACTAATATACAAAATATATAGGTATATTACCTGTTTTTTCAGCTTTTAGCAAGTGATTAGCTATATGATCTAAATAAACTGTCTTTTATATTTTAATTTATTTCTATGTTCTGCCGCTACTAATTCACACTACCTAAATCTATAATTTTTATAATTTATTTTGGTTTCATATTCTAAATAGTTACAGCTCAAACAAACTGTCGTAAAGAGATGTGAAGGCTGTGTCGCGGAGCCATGTTTGCTTCCTTATACCTATATTAGTTAGTAAATTAATAAATTTTATTATTTTAATACAATTATACAATACTGTTTTTTATTAAGAAGAGTTGCTTTGATATTTTACTTTGATCATTAATTTGTCGACTTATCTAAATCCGTGCAGGACGAATAGACCAATCGATGTCAAAGAGTTAAAAACTTTGTTTTTACTATCCATGCATGCAAATTTGCATTAGCTACTGTATGAAACGGCTTCGTTTCAGGGCAGAATTGTTCTATTAGGATACAGAATGCAAAAGAAAACATTCGTCAGGTAAAAAAAGATAATTTTCGTTATCAAGTATCATACTGCTTAGATCTCATCAACTAATAATTAGCAACTAAAAATTAGTTTTAATTCATCTAAACAAATAATATAACTAATTGGTGAACTAACTATTAGCTCATTAGTTAATGCTATGTTTAGATCCATCAACTAATAGTTATTAACTAAAAATTAGTTTTAACTCATCCAAACAATATAAATAATCGGTAAACTAACTATTAATTCATTGGCTAACTAATGGTTAGTTCATTAGTCCACAAAAGTGAACTAATTTAAACTAATAGGAACCCTTAGACTATTTTGTCCCCTACACCATTGTAGCACAATTATTGTAGCAAGGACCAAATTGACTTTAGCCATCTATTAGTTCAACGTATCCAAACATGTATGACTAAGACCCATTTGGATGGACTAAAACTAGTTGTTAGTTAGCTAATAATTAGTTGACTAAAAATTATTTCACACCTATTTGGATACTTTGGACTAATACAAAAAAAGACAATTTTGTTACAGTAATTGCTACAATGTTTTGCTACAGTACTGAATAGAGCAAAAGAGTAAATGTTCCCTATTAGCTCCCATTAATTTACTTTTATGGACTAATTGGCTAACCATTAGTTGACCCATGAACTAATAATTAGTTCACTAATTAGTTAGTCTGTTTGGATGAACTAAAGCTAAAAATTAGCTACTAATTGTTAGTTGATGGGATCTAAACATGGCCTAAGATCTCGTTTAGATCCCATCAACTAATTAGCTAGCAACTAAAAATTAGTTTTAGCTTATCCAAACAGTGCAACTAATTGGTGAATTAACTATTAGCTCATTGGCTAATTTATGGTTAGTCCATTAGTCCACAAAATTGAACTAATTTAAGCTAATAGGACACTTGGACTATTTTGCTTCATACACCACTATAGCATAATTATTATAGCAGGGGCAAAATTGACTTTAGCCACCTATTAGTCCAAAGCATCCAAACTTGCATGACTAATTTTTAGCCAACTAAATATTAGCTAGCTAACAATTAGCTCTAACTATTAGTTTTAGTCCATCCAAATGGGGCCTAAGTAATGGTTAGTCCGACAAAAGTGAACTAATTTGAGCTAATAAGGACATTTGGACTATTTTGCCCCCTGCACCACTATATCACGATTATTGTAACATGGGCAAAATCGACTTTAGACATTTATTAGTCCAAAGTATCTAAACATGCATGACTAATTTTTAACCAACTATTAGCTAGATAACAATTAACTATAGTTATTAGGCCCCGTTTGGATCACATCAACTAATAGTTAATAACTAAAAATTAGTTTTAGCTCATCCAAAGAATGCAACTAATTGGTGAACTAACTATTATTACCTCATTAGCTAAGTAATAGTTAGTCCATTAGTCTACAAAAGTGAACTAATTTGAGCTAATAGGGATCATTGGACTATTTTGCCCCCTACACCACTATATCATGATTATTGTAGGAGGGGAAAAATAACTTTAGCCACCTATTAGTCCAAAGTATCCAAACATGCATGATTAATTTTTAGCCAACTAACTATTAGCTAGCTAACAATTAACTTTAGTTATTAGTTAGCTAAATATTAGTTTTAATCCATCCAAATGGACGCTTAGTTAGCTAACTATTAGTTTTAGTCTATCCAAACGTGCCCTAAACCCACTGAATTAGAGTAGTCACTACGTGATGTTGTCTTATACAATTATTAGGCTACTGTTGGGGGAATAAGTTTTTCCTTAAATAGGGGCCAAATGACGTCAGCCTCCGAAGGCCTTGGGCCCAGAGTCTGTCCCCACCGAAGCCTGAAGACGAAGTACAGCCCCCTCCGGCGAAGTCGATTCCAAGAAAAGCCAAGCCTTCGAGAGCCCTTCGGAGCCCTCCGGAGCTAAGCCTCCGGGACCCCTCCGGTCCCTTTCGGAGCCAAGCCTTCGGGGCTCCTCCGGTCCCCTTCGAAGCTCTCTCTGGAGTCCCGTGGAGCCCACTCCGAGGGTTGGTTCGGAGCCCTCCTTGGGGTCCGCTTCGGAGTGCCCTTCGGAGCCATCGTAGCTGCCTCCGCTTGAAGGACTCCGGCAAGAACTTCGAACTAAAAGAGATATCCCAGCTTCACTACAGTGTAAAGCCATACTGGGGCCCCCTCACCCCTGGTATGCCGTATACTTGCTCTAGAAGTGACGTTTATTTGCCAAGTCTATAAAGACTGTAAAGTCAGATGTACATTAGTATAACCTTTTTCCCTTTTTGCCCCTATAAAGCCTACGACTTGTAGAGGGCATTTGGGTCTTTTCCTTTGGCCTGTGTGCCCATAAAAGCAGGGCCATGCCCTTGTAATTGACAGGTTCAGTAGAGACAAAACTATGCCAAATCCACTATAAACTGGACGTAAGGCTATTATCCCTCCAAGGAGGCCTGAACCAGTATAAATTCATTCTCTTCTGTGAGAACCCTTTGAGGTTCACTCTAAACACTATATTCCACAAAAACCTGTTGTAGCTAACGCAATTTCTACAACAGTTAGTGTCGTCTGTGGGGAACTTAGTACTAAAAGCTAAGTTCTCTGTCACTGCCTATGTCTGGAAGTACGCCTAAGGGGGGAGCTTCAGAGTCCCATGACTCCACGCACCCTTCGGCAAGGGGCTTCGAGGGCAGCTCGAAGGCCTTTCTCGCCTTCCACCACCCCTTGCGCGTCAGAGTGTACCCTTAGGCAAGGGGCTCCGGGTGCGTGCCAAAGGCTTCCGAAGCCCTATGGGCTATGAGACGAGCTCTTCAATCACGCGAAGCCACTCGATTTCCGGATCAACTCGAGCTTCCCGAGGTATGTACACAGCTCGAAGCCCCGCTTCGTTGTGCAAAGATGAAATTGTTTCAGTAGATCTTCGAAGCCTTGCTTCGCCTTTAAAGCAAAACTTTGCTTCGCCTTATTGAAAATCGAAGCCTTGCTTCACTTTATTGAAAACTGAAGTCTTGCTTCGCTTTAGAATCGATGCCTTCACTTCGTCTTATTCAAAATCGAAGCCTTGCTTCGCCATATTTAAAACCGAAGCCTTGCTTCACTTTATAAAAATCCGGAGCACTCCTCCGAAGGCTACACAGTGCCTCCGGGCCCGTAGCAGTGGGCTGTAGGACTCCCTTGAGCGACAACTCGAGGTGTCCAGGACATCCGGGCGGTGGCTCAACGAGTCCGGGATTCCAGGCTCCAGCCTGATGCATCCTAGGGTCGAAGGTGGCCTAGGGTCGAAGGTGGCTCAACCCCATCGCAAGTTCGGTGAATCCACACCACCTATTCCTTCCATTCGTTACAAAATCAAGCTCAGAAGCCTTGCTTCGCTATCTGAACACGCTTCGAAACCTTGCTTCGCATGTCAAATTCTAATCTAAGATTTAAGCATACCGAAGTCATGCTTCGCCTAAAATATAAATGCGCTTCGGAGCCCTGCTCGCGCATATTTACTATCCAAAACCAAGCATGCCGAAGCCATGCTTCGCTTAATTTCAGTACACTGAAGCCTTGTTTCACTACAAATTAAAGCGTTCGAATCCCAAAAGAGGCCTTCGATCGACACGATATAAGCGTCCGAAGCCGCCAAAAGGCACACCCCTTTGCATTCTTAATTACTCGCACTGGCAACGACTAAGTCCCTAGCCACCACGCGCAAGGAGGGACCGAGGTATGTATGCGAAGTGTGCGAATGAAATGCGCAGTACAAACATGACAAGCTAAATGTTCGGAACACTCAATTCATGTGAAGCATGCAAACGAAGTATGCAAATATAATAAATCTCATTCATTGAATGATAATAGCGAAGTATGTTACAAATACACTTCGAAAACAAAACTATGAGTAATCTGTATCTAAGCCTAGGAAAAAGCGTGCTCGAGGCCCCGACATGTTTGACCCTCGCTTGCTCTTCTTTCGGGCAAGGCCCCCTTGGCTGGATGAAGCCCCGTCGGAGCCTAATCTCCCACGACCGTACCATGCACACTCCGAAGCCCGCAGACCTCATCTTTTGCCTTGTAGGTTCGTCCAAGTCTGAGACGCATGCGGAGCCACATCGAAGGCAAAGAAGTCTAGGGCTTCATCGCCTTGTAAGGCCATACCCGAAGACTGCACCCCCTCACCGCTTAAGCCTACTTCAAACAGCTTAAGTCTAACGAGGATGAGGAACTCCGAAGGGGCTCCGTCTTCACGATAGCCAACAGCTCCTGGGCTACTTCGGGAATAGCTTCGCCCCTAGGACCCCTCAGAAGTTTGAACCGAGGAGGGCCTTCGGACCTAGCTACTTCGAGCACCACCCAAAGCTGGTGAAGCTCTTCTAAATCCTCAAGCACTTCGAAGTCAACATCCAAAGGCTGAGCCTAGGAAGGTATAAAGTACCCCCACATTTATATTAATAAACTGATAAGTCATTTACAGGCCTACAACTACGAATTACAAAAAGCCTAAGGAGATCTACACCTTCGAGGGCGGAGGCTTCGACGTCGAAGGCTGAGCTGGTGAGGCTTGTGCCCTGGCTCGGCGAAGACGGGAGGTCCGTTGGAGGTCGAGGACCGCTTTGCACCCTTGGGCCTTCTAGGGTGATTGAAGTCGGCGCCACGCTTCGCGGACATCCGGGGGTGGCGAAACCAAGTGTTGGCCTCCGAAGGCCACCGGCGTGACTGAGGTTGCTGCCTCGAGGTGGTTGCACCCCACGTTGTGGAGAATTTGCAACACTCCTTGGCCAGCCAATCGCCCAACCATCAGCGTGAAGCCCTTCATCGACACCTCCGCCATCGCAGCATCCATCCATAGGAACTCGAGGCGGTCCCTGAAAGGGTCTTGGGGGTTTAAGTCTAGGGCCAAGCACTCGGTCCCTAGTTTTTTGAGGACTGTGGTCAAGCTCGAGGTGTCCTCGTTGACCCCTTGGACCATGAAGTCTTCCAGCGATCGATTGGCTGCGCAAAGATCAGATCACTCTGCCACTAGCTTCGCCCTGGTTTCTTCCGAAGCCCGAAGTGTCCCTCGAAGTCTTTTTGTTTCTGAGGCCAAGGCTTCTCTCGCCTTGACTGCCTCCGAAGGCCTCGGGCCCGGAGTCTGTCCCCACCTAAGCCTGAAGACGAAGTACAGCCCCCTCTGGCGAAGTCGATTCCAATAAAAGTCAAGCCTCCGAGAGACCTTCGGAGCCCTCCGGAGATGAGCCTCCGGACCCCTCTGGTCCCTTTCGGAGCCAAGACTCCGGAGGCCCTCTGGTGCCCTTGAAAGCCCTTTTCGGAGTCCCTTAGAGCCCATTCCGAGGGCCAGTTCGGAGCCTTTCTCAGGGTCCACTTCAGAGTGCCCTTCAGAGCCTTCACAGCTGCCTCTGCCTGTAGGACTCTGGCAAGCACTTTGAACTAGAATAAATATCCCAACTTCACTACAGTATAAAGCCATACTGAGGCCCCCTCGCCCCTGGTATACCGTATACTTGCTCCAGAAGTGACATTTATCTGCCAAGTCTGTAAAGTCTATAAAGTCAGATGTACAGTAGTCTAGCCTTTTTTCCTTTTTGCCCCTATAAAGCCTACGACTTGTAGAGGGCATTTGGGTCTTTTCATTTGGCCTGTGTGCCTATAAAAGCAGGGACATGCCCTTGTAATTGATAGGTTCAACAGATGCAAAACTATGTCAAATCCACTATGAACTGGACGTAAAGCTATTATCCCTCCAGGGAGGCCTGAACCAGTATAAATTCATTCTCCTCTGTGAGAACCCTTCAAGGTTCACTCTAAACACCATATTCCACAAAAATCTGCTGTAGCTAACACAATTGCTACAACAACTACCATGTAGAAAATAATCTAATGTGGCAAGAAAATTAAGAGTGCGTTTGGTAGAGATCCACATTCTGAGAGAAATATTTTGGATCTAGATTATGTCCAAAAATGTTTGTGGGGACTTAATCAGAATCACTTGTGAAATTATTTGGTTACAACTCCAAATTCTCCTAAAATAAACTAGAATCGGTATGAAATACCCTTTTAGTTGGTTCTCTCTCGTAATGTAAAAAGAAAAATGTTTCTCGTTCGAAACACTTCACAAAAACACTGGTTTGGATGTGATTCTTATGATTCTAGTCTGCAACCAAAACGCTTATTGCATGCAAATGCAAACGAGGCCTAAAGAAGATAGAGAATAGACAACGAAGAAACATGTTTTAAACAAGATATCGTATCGTCATGACATCTAAGGCAGGGATGGAAATAGATTGAATGAGAGGGAAGAGAGAAAGACAAGAGGTCTAGAAAATTTACTGTAAACTCATATTAAAAAATCGGTCTTAAGAGTGCTATGGTTTCTAAATATATTATCTTGTTAACATAATCAGATAGAATATCATCTAAGAAATTACCGGTTTGAACTCCTCTAGCTTACAATTAGCAATCCTAGAAGAAAAAATATCCACCCATCCTCATAATACTCTTAATACTTGGGTTCAATCACTTTGGTTCTTGGATCTCTGGCACATGAATACTTGACAACTAGCTAATACAAATCTATGAACCTGCTTTGAAACCCGGTGAGTAGCATTGAAAACGACATGCATTTAAAATTCTTAAAATTTCACAACAAACGGTGTACCTTAGAAGCTCACACCATTTAAAATTAATTATAGCTAGTTTTTTCATTCTATTTTAAATCTTGTGCTTTGGACCATTAAGAATAGAAATATGAAAGTATTGTACTAATATTATTTTGTGTTAGTTCATAACATGTGTCAACTTTAATACCTACTTATGTTCTATCAAGATGTATTACTTTCGAGATAAAGTTGATAAATTAGTTGTGATGGTAAATATCACTAATTAATACTACTTTCGTTTCTGAATGTAAGGGCATGAGAATTTTCTAGATTAATCTATGGATTAATAAATCTAGACATGTACATGATTATAGATGAATCTGAAAAATGCCAGAATGATTTATGGAGTCATTAATAAGAAGTATTATGAAGTTGTTGTGATAGCAAATTACATGCAAATACACACCATCTCTTTTAAATGGATAGTGAAGGGATAAAATCTTCTTGATTTATGAACTGAAAGTAAACAGGGAGATAAAAATAAAATCTCTTTGATAAAATTAAATAAATAAATAGAAGTAATGTCTTTTTTGAATAGAGATAGTCGTAAGTATCAGTCAATAAGAGTTATGCCTGGTATTTTATTTAAAAATATATTGTGGTACTAGATGGAAGGAGAAGTTTTTGGTATTCCCTCCATTTCTGAATGTAAGTCATTCTGATATTTCTCAATCTAGAGATCAATTAATCTTGACACACAATGTGTCCATATTAATTGATTCATAGATGAATATGGAAAATGACATAATGACTTACATCCAAAAACGGAGATAGTATTTTTTGAAGCAAGGTCCAACTTGAGCTACAAACAGGGTTGCAACATGGTGAGTTTGGTCAATACTAGATCTAGTTCTATATCCATTTAGATTTGAATCTATATGCCCTCGTGGATTAAAATGTTAATCTAAAAATGGGTCCCTAGCTCCCATGGTTTGAAATACCAACCTAGACATAGATCCACTTGGTTATCGCAAACTCGACGATAAGGGTGGTTAGCGGTAAGGCAACAGAGTCTAGAGATAAGTACAATGGGAGCGATGAGGGTGGTTGCTCTTATTTTGACATGGGGTAGCACATCAAGCCTCTTTTCCTATATCGTCCAATGTATTAGATACAATCTATTACCTCTTATTCTTGTGCAAGCAAATAAAACTGGATTAAAAATATGGATCCACATATTAAGGGCCTGTTTGGCATACTCCACTCCACCAAAATATGCTATACTCCACGAAATCTACTTAGAATCAGATCTAGAGTGAAATTGATGCTCCACTGTAAAGTAGCGGTACCTATTTAGTTTATAGAGTAGATTCAGGTTCAGGAATTATGGATCTACAAAATTTAGAGTGGAGCAGCGCAAAATACCCCATAAATATGATACTTCTCTCTACTATTAAGAATAGAAAGGTATCTTCTATAGTTAGCAAGGGTCCATATGTTTAGCTGGTCCTGTTGGCCTACGATCCTAGAATCATGGCCTCACTATTGTCTGCTGTTGTAATTCTCTCTTGTACATCCTCCTATATATATATATATATGATACACAACAGCCCCTTCTAGGCATTGCCTTGCGCCACGTCAACATGGTAACAGAGCCAAGGATATCTTCCTAATTACCCGCCATGAATTTTTTCTTTCCTCCTCCCCCGTTCGCTCATCCTCCACCATGTCTGTTCCAATCCCTATTCACCGAGTCATCACCTTTCGACTAACTAAAGCCAATTATCTCCTATGGCGTGCCCAACTCCTGCCATATCTTCGGAGTTCCAAGCTTATGAGGTACATTGATGGATCCCTTGCTGCACTTGAGAAAACAGTTGTTGCATCCAAGACCACAAGTGTCGAACTAGTCCCTAACCTGACATATGAGCACTGGTATGACCAAGATCAACAACTCCCGAGTGGTCTCCTCTCGTCAATGACCGAGGAAGTTCTTTGGGACATCTTCACTGCCACATCCTCCAATAAGGTCTGGGAATCCCTCTAGAAGAAGTTCTCCTCATCTATGAAGGCGCGAATGGTACAAATCCATGTGGAAATCGCTACATTGAATAAATATGACTTATTCGTGGTAGACTTCTTTCGCAAGATAACGGGGCTTGCCGCTGAGCTCATTGTTGTTGATGCCCCTCTTCGAGATGAAGAGGTTATTACCTATCTACTCATAGGTATCCTGGCCTCCTATGATACCTTCGTCACCTCCATGATGACCAAGATTGAGACGCTCTCCTTCGACGATGTGTTCACATACTTGGTTGCATTCGAGGCCCGCCAACTCCAATACTAGATGGAATTGAACCTGCAGATTGATGCATCTGCGTATTATGTGGGTCGTGGAGGCTTCTACCATGGTCATGGTTGTGGTCGTGGTGACCGCAGCCGTGGTGTTCTCTCTTGTGACAACGCTTCCTCCTGTGGTCATCATCGTGATAACAACCCTTGTCTTGAATGATAGAATGTGGCAAAGTTGGTCGCACCACCATCAGGTGCTGACACAGGATGGATGATACGTACCAGGATGAAGATCCTTCAGTGGCCCTAGCGTCTACACACTCATACAAGGTTGATCCCAATTGGTACCACATTACAAGCGATCTCAAACGTCTCACCATGCGTGAGTAGTACCATGGCGGCGACACCGTGCAAGTCAGCAACGAAGTAGGTTTTTGAATTTTGCATACCGGTTCTTGTTTGATTAAAATTGATACTTGCCCTCTTGCACTCAATAACGTCCTTCATGTTCCTGAAATATCTAAGCAACTTCTTTCGGTCCATAAACTATCTCGTGACAATAATGTCTTTTCCAAATTTCATCCATGGTATTTTCTTATTAAGGATCGGACAACACGAAATCTGCTCCTGGAAGGAAAGTGCGAATCTAGTCTTTATCCTCTTAAACCCTCCGACGTTGAGTTCCTCCATCAAGCCTTCGTCAGTTACTCGACGTGTCCAGATCAATGGCATGCTCGGTTTGGTCACCTATCTTCTCTAGTAATTTGGTCTATTTTATGCCTCAATAATCTCCCTTGTCTCAAGGACTCAAATGTGTCCTCGATTTGTCATGCTTGCCAATTGGTCAAAAGTCATCAATTACCATATAATCACTCTATCCATCACTCTACTATGCCACTACAACTCATTCATTCTGATGTTTGGGGTCCTGCTCCAATTTCTGTTGGTGATTATAAATATTACATTAGTTTTATTGATGACTTTACAAAATCTACATGGATTTATCTTATGATTTATAGAACTGATGTTCAACATATTTTCCTCAAATTTCAAGCACACGCTGAGCACCTCCTTGACACCAAAATTAAATACGTTCAGTCCGATTGGGATGGGGAATATCAACACTTGCAAAACCATTTTTTTACCTCACTTGGTATTGGTCATCGTGTTTCCTTCCCACACACACACCAACAAAATGGCTCGGCCAAACGAAAACACCGTCACATTATCAAAACAAGTCTTGGTTTATTAGCTCATGCTAGCATGCCGCTTAAATTTTGGGATGAAGCCTTTCTAATAGCCACATATCTTATCAATTGTCTTCCTTCCCATGTCATAGATAATCTGTCTCCTTAGGAACGTCTATTCAAAACTCCACCTAATTATTTTATGCTCAAAATTTTTTGTTGTGTTTGTTGTCCGCATCTTAGACCCTACAACAAGCACAAACTCGAGTTTCGTTCGAAACCTTGTGCCTTCATAGGTTATAGCTCAATTCATAAAGGGTACAAATGTCTTGATATGGACACGGGTCGTGTCTATATTTCTCGAGATGTTATTTTTGATGAGGCTATTTTTCCATTCTCTAATCCTTCATCCACCATTGTCGAGCAATCAGGTGGTACCAGTTTTAATTTAAACACTAATCATATGCAAGATTTGTTTCCTATTAACTCTGTGCATGCAGCACTAGGGAATGCAGTAGCTCTAGGAAATGCACCCACTCAAGTCGCCGTTGAGACAAGATCTTCTCTAGAGTATGTGCCATGTGTGCCATCATTAGTGGGCAGTCAACTATCTCCTGCAATTGCGCCTCGCATGGACGTCTCAATGACTGCCTCAGGATTTCTACCGAGTTCACATGTCGAATCTGGTGTAGCTTCCCCGAGGTCCCCTAATTTGGTGTCTACCACTAATCTACATGCAGGGCACCTGCCAACACCGGTGTGTAATGTTTCTTCCTTGGAGTCCATGCCAGTAGATTCTCGTACCCAGGATGACTCTTTTCCATCAATTTCGGTGCACAATGACTCTACCGCTAATCCGGTTGGTCCTACTGGTCCTTGCTCTGAGATTTCCTTCTACTATGGCTGATCATAAGAATGCTTCAGCATATCCATATGGTACTCACCTCAATAATAATATTCGGCAACCAAAAACTTGTACTGATGGCACTATCACCTATTCGGTCTCTCGGGTTCCTTCTACTAAACCTTCATCACATGTCACTGCTATGAAGCATCCACTATGGTGTCATGATATGCAAGAATAATTTGATGCACTTATTTGAAACAAAGACATGGCATCTTATTCCTCCACGTGGCGTTCTAAATGTGATTTATTCCAAATGGGTGTTCAAGCTCAAGCATAAACCTGACGGTTCTATTGATCACTATAAAGCCCATTTGGATGCCAAGAGATTCAAGCAACAATATGGTGTTGATTATGATGCCACCTTCAATCCCATGGTAAAGTGTGGGATCGGAATGGCGACTAGAGGGGGTGAATAGGCGCCTCGACAAATTCTTGCGAATATGATGGCCTTTTCAAATCACCCAACGCACCTCTAAATGAACAAGCGGAAGTAGATGTAGCCAGACTCCGATAAAAACAGATGCTATCACCCTCCTATCTGATATTATGTCAAATGATAGATTGAGGGATCACAAGCACTGAATTTGCACACACAAAGACTGCACTTTAAAAATAGCTATGAAACCTTTTCTGTTCTATACAAAAGACTCACATAAAAAATAATTTCAGAATGGGCTTGGTGGAACATGTGCTCGATAGTACATGCAGTTGTTAATGGCGAAAATCATCACTACATACAGCAACACATGATCAGCAAGATGGGAAAGAAAAAGAAGGGAGAAAAATGTTTCTAGATCCAACTTTCAGCATTCAAGATTTTTAGCAAATGACCACCTTCCAGAATTTTTATGGCATATAGATGAGCAAAAAACTATATGTAGTTGTGTTCAGAACCTTTTGCAAACTTCAAACATGGAACCCTTGTAACTTGGGTAACAAGAGTTATGTAGAACTCAGGTCCAAAAACAGAACCAAAGCAGATCAAAAATCACCTCAAAGATTGAATCCAGACTGAAAACAGAACACAAAACTTGGCAGAAATCAAAAGTTTTCAGAACATTTTAGGCACTTTGTTGGACAAAAAAAAATATGCAGAAGTGGTCAAAACCTTTTGAAAATTTCAAACATAGAACCCTTAAAACTTGGACAACAAAGGTTATGTAGAACTCAGGTCCAAAAACAGTACCAAAATAGATCAAAAATCGCCTCAAAGATTGAATCCAGACTTGAAGACAACTCAACACAACAGAAATCAGAAGTTTCCAGAACTGTTTAGGCCCTATGTTGGATAGAAAAATATATGCAGCAGTGGTCTAAAATTGTTGCAAACTTCAAAAATGGAACCCTGAAAACTTGTACAACAAAAGTTATGAAGAACTCATACCAAAAAACTGCATCAAAAAAACTCAAAAATCATCTCAAAAAGTGAATCCAGTAAGAAGTTCTTGTGTTGCTAGCGCTAAAAATCTTACTAGGAGACCTGCGCTAATTCTTGTGCGTGATCGGACAATGGACGATGAGCAGTGCAATATGTAGGAAGAACTTGCAAAAAATGGCCGAGCAAAAATTCTAAATGGTTTGTGGTTGGTAGCCACCAAAAATGACAGCCAAAAAAGTCACATAAACCCTATGTTGGCGCAAAAGTTTACGCTAACAGGTTCTCTGAGATCAAGAACGGACAAACAGGGTGTTCGTATTTGAGAACTGTCTTAAGCCTCCGTATTGGATAATAGCTCAAGTAGTTCGAATATGTGTATTGAATAACAGGGTATTCGATCCTTGTTACAGGGTAGATAGGGGGGTATTTATAGGCAAAAATGTCTAAGGAAAAGACCTAATTATCCCTAAATTACAACCGACATAGTGGAAACTATTCGGTACCTGGAGCAGGGTTAAAAGGGTAAAGTTATCCGAGGCAGACGGATAAGCCAGACGTCTTATCAATCTTGTCGTTCTGCTTCGGAGCCTTCGTATCTTGCGAGGGGCTTCTCCGGACTTTGGATTGGGGCACCCTTCGGCTTGATGCCTTCTCCTTCGAATAAGAGCCCACCAGCCTCGAAGCTTAGTGGATCTTTAAATTGTTAATCTCTAAGTCCTAAAAGTGAAGCAATTTCCCCCAACAGTAGCCCCTTGGATACGCCTCTCCGGATTTAACCTGTACAGAAGAGAGGCAGTATACGCAAGGAATATTTTCATATTCTGAGACTTGGAGAAAATTTGAACACATTACAGTCCTTCGGAGGATTTTGGACCCAAAGCATTCGGACCCCCTTTTCCGAGCTCAACGCGGTGTGAATACGTTGTGAGAAGGAATACCGCTCCGAAGCGCAAACGTCGTGAGGAGCCGTTTGGTTATAGACGTTATGGCGTAAATAGCCGTTACGCCCTGTAAAAGGTAACAGTCAAAACTTTACGGCAGTTTCTCGCCGTTCCACTTTCTGGACCCACCTGCCAGTGGCAGAAGTCGAACCTGCAGTGTGAATGCGATCGAAGCGTAGCAACCAACAGACAATTATAAAAGGAGGATTAAGAGTTACCCAAAACTTTTTACCGTTCTCAGCACCTGCGATTCACTTTCTTCCTCCCCCAATTCCCGCAATCTCCCAATCCACTGAGCAATGGCGAGGACCAGCCACACCGTTCCAGTGGCAGCGAGCACTCTGGCGCAGAGGCAAGCGTGGGCCGCCTCGGCTACGGCAGCAATGGCGGGGGCTCCGGGCAACGCCTGGCCCAAAAACCCTCGGGAGCTCCGCCCGCCATCCAAGAAGAAGATTCCTCAAAGCTTCCTCATCGACCAGTCTACGAGCACCGCTGAGTCTATTGAGGAGGCCGTGGAAGGGAAGCTGGGGGCTGGACTGAGAACTCGAGTCCACGGGTCAGAATCAACCCCGAGGCCGAGAAGCGGAGAAGTGGTGGTTTTCGAGGCATTCTTCGAAGCGGGCTTGGGACTTCCGGCCGTTAACTTCTTGACAGAGGTGCTGGACTTGTTTCACATCACTCTTCCTCAATTATCTCCCAATGCCATCGTCCGCCTAGCTATCTTCGAGTGGGCGCTCCGGTTCGAAGGGTGCGAAGGACGCTCGGAGATCTTCGCCGCCACTCACGAAGCTATCTGCCAGCCGAAGCCACAGGACGGGCCCAGGGACTCCAAGGTGATAACAGCCTTCGGCAGCGTCAACTTCCAGTTGCGGAGGGAGCACGCCCAACACTTTCCCGCGAAGGCCATCAACGATCGGTGGTACACCAACTAGATCCTTCAGTGGTTCTACGCCGAAGTTGGAGAGGACTCCCTCCTCGCAGGCCTCTCCAGGAGATCTGGTTCAGGAAGGAGGCGGAGGTTGCTCCGAACCCTAGCTTGCTCTCCACGTGGCTAGGGCTGTTGACCTCGGTGGCGCGCCGCATGAGCATGCGCGACCTCACCGAAGAGTTCGTCACCCTCCGGATTCCACCCCTCGGGGCCAACTGGCCGATAGTGTTTCAGCGGGCCTCTGAGGGTGATCTCCAAACCCTAGGTAAAACTTCAACTCCTGCAGTAATGTGTTAGATGATGAAAATAACATAATTATAACATGTTATCCTTTTTCTAGTGGCTCCACTGGCACTAGCTCCGGAAGACATAGCTCGGGCCACCGAACGGGTCCTCGAAGCCCCTACGGTGGCCGAACGACAGAGAAGGCTGGAGCTGGTAGGGAGCTCGGAGCGCTCCAACAGAGTGTGGGGAGCTCTCGGGATGGCGCCCCTCCTTTACCAGACTTTACCTCGACCGAAGCAGCCCCTCGGAAACGGAAGGCTGTCGCCGAGCCCCCCAAGAAAGCCAGCAAGACGCCGCCTAAGAAGAAGAAGGTGGTGAAGATCCCTCCGCAGCTGACTCCTGCTTCATCCTCTTCGTCCTTGGATGTTCAGAGCTTGGCCTCGGAGGAGTCCGAGGACTCCAATGCCCAACTGGCGGAGACCTTCGAGAATTATCTCTTAGAGGGTGACGAAGACACGAGGGGAGTCCCAGCCGAAGCTTCTGCTCGGGAGGTTGCGGAGGTAGACTCGTCACGCACCCCCGTGCCCGTCGTTGTAAACTTGGAGTCGGACTCCACCACCCCCAACTCGCCTGTAACCGGGGTGGTCACGGCGGAAGTCGCGCCCCAGCGGAAAACGCACCGGAAAGGACTTCGGGAGACGACATTGATGATATCCTTCGGATGTACGAAGTCTTGGAGGATCCGACAATTTTGCCTCACGGGTCCTCCGAAGGTATGTTACGAAGCTTTTACCTTGGTCGACACCTGCAACAATCTTTGCTCGCAAATGTTTATCTAATATCTTGATACTGTAGGTACCTCAAAGGGTGACGGAGCTCCGGTGGCACCTGAAGTCCCTATCTTTTTAGAGGTCGTGGTTCCGATGGACACCTTGACTCCCTTGGATGCCCCAGTCTCGGTGGCGGAAGTCGCGCCCACTGATGCGGCTCCGGCGGCCAAGGTTGCCTCCGCTGATGCGGCTCTAGACGCAGGGGTAGCCGCCGAAGAAAGGGCCACCCCCGTCCTAGACGATGCGCCTGTCTTCATGCCAGGGAGGGGCAAGAGTATGTCTAGCCTCAGCCTCCCCGCCGGCCAAACGACGACTTCGCCCAGAAATTCGGAGGAGGAGGCCACGGTGGATGATCGCCAAGCTTCGTCTTGGCTCCCTTTGCTGGCTCCGTTCTTGGAGCGCCGGACAGGTCTCCGAGCGCTCCTGGAGTCTTTGGCGGAGAAGAGCCAGGATATTGCCAATTCGGACTTGGTCTCAGCTCTGAGCGAAGCTAGGGCTCCGGCGCTCAACATGTCCCTCGAAAGGGCTCCCCTTCAGGTATGAAAAGCACCACAACCACTTCTAATTAGTAATTGTAAATACCTGGTACTTACTTGCTCTTTTTCTTTGCAGCAATTCGTCCTTTCTAGAGCGGCAGCGACTTCCAATGAAGTCGAAACCAATCGACTTAAAAGGAAGGTTATCACCCTCCAAGCCGCCCTCAAAGGCTCCGACGAGAGATCCCTTCGGTTGGAGGAGGAAGCCTCAGAGGAACGGAAGGCTAGAGCTGCGGCCGACGAAGCCCTCCGACTAGCGAGGCAGGACAACGATGCGCTCCGTACTTCGGCCCAAGAGGCTGAAGTCGAGCGCGTAGTTCTTCGAGCGGAGGTTGAAAAGCTCCGGCAATCGGCGGCCGCTTCGAGCGCCCAGCTGGTGGAGCTCCAAGGAGACCTTAATCAAGCGATGCCTAGAAGAGCTCCTTGATGCTCCAAGTGGCCGAAGTGGCTGCTACTGCTGCGGGACTAGAGGCGGCGGAGAAGAAGAACGCTAGTGCTACAGAACGTACCTTGGACGCCCTTCAGGGTACCTTGGAATATTTTGGCACTATGTGCCCTTCGTCTTCTGCGGCTGCCAGCGAACCGCTCGATCGGAAGCTCAAGAGGATCCAAGTGGTGGCGGCATTGATGATGAACTCCGGCGTCCGGTACGGAGAGATCTCCAGTCAGTGCGCCGACATTGGAGTTCTTCGCCACCTCGAAGTCCTTCAGATCCCCCTCGCTTCAGTCGGGGATTCGACCCCTGGAAGCTTCGCCTCCGAAGACCTGCTACATCCATCTTCGGACGTTGCCTTGGCCTGGGAAGCCTTCCGGTCGACTTGGAAGATGGACCACAATGCTGCGGCCAAAGCTTGGATCGACGAGGCCCGTCGGCAGAAGCAGGCACAGGCAAGGCCACCGCTTCCTACCTCGCCAGCTCCAGCACCTCCTGCTCCACCAACCGACCTGCAGGTCTAGCTCTTAGGGCAATCATGTATACAAACTCTTGTAAAGCTCCTTTCATTAATGAAAAGTTATAAACGTAAAGCTTGTTTGGGTGTTTTGTTCACTTAGGTTTTGTCACGCCCTTCGAACCCTGACCTCGAAATACTGGATTTTACTGAAGGGCTCCGGTAGGAATGGGCAAACCTCGAGAGCTTAAGGCCCTACCGCCGCTCTCGCTTCTCTGTTCCTCGTGGAGACAAAGGGGAGATAACCCTCGAAGTTTTCCAAGAGGTCTTAGCTTATATCAAGGAAGAGGAGAAAGAGGAGGCATCCTCGTCTTCTGAACACATGAATTGGTCTGACTCGGAGTACCAGGCCGAAGACCCTGTGGAGGCTAACTCCGAAAGGCTTCTGACCTGGGCCGAGCTTCAAGATGAGCAAAAGAAATTGCGTGCCTTGAAGAAGAAGAGGAGCGCTCGAACGAAAAGGACCAAACCGGCAGCTTTGAGCTCCGAAGGGCAGAGTAGCCGGAGGGGTAGCTCCAGAGGCCGACAGGGTCTTCGATTTTTCCTAGGCTTGGATCAAAAATTCTCCTGATGTAAAAGTACGATGAATTAATGTGGATTGCTCTAAAAGTATCTTGTTTGCTCTTTACCCTCCTACCCCTCCTTGTGGGTGGTGGAGACTTTGTTGTGCAAATGGGTTCGCCGGAAACAATGATGTGGCGGACAACTCGATGCTTCGTATCACATACTTCCGTATTATTACCTCGTAAGTTTCGAAGTTGGATCTGTCGCTTAGGACTTTTGATTCGCTATATTTTATTTTTTTTATTTTTTTTAAGTGTCTCGTTGGCCTTGGCCTCGAAACCTTATTACTTGGTCACCTTCGACTCTTTTTACAGATTGCTCGAACCCGTGGGCTGGAGATCTGTTTATCTTTTTAAAGTCCTTGGACTCTTCTACGGAGCCTAACAAGCTGGAGCCTGGAATCCGTAGGCTGGCCACCTTCGGCTCTTTTACAGATACTTCATACCCGGATGCCGGAAATCTGTTTTTTAAAGTCCTTAGATTCTTCTACGCATCCTAACAAGCCAGAGCCTGGAATCCGTAGGCTGGCCACCTTCGGCTCTTTTACAGATACTTCGTACCCAGAGGCCGGAAATCTGTTTTTTAAAGTCCTTACACTCTTCTATGGATCCTAACAAGCCGGAGCCTGGAATCCGTAGGCTGGCCACCTTCGGCTCTTTTACAGATACTTCGTACCTGGAGGCCGGAAATCTGTTTTTTAAAGTCCTTAGACTCTTCTACGGATCCTAACAAGCCGGAGCCTGGAATCCGTAGGCTGGCCACCTTCAGCTCTTTTACAGATACTTCGTACCCGGAGGCCGGAAATCTGTTTTTAAAGTCCTTAGACTCTTCTACGGATCCTAACAAGCCAGAGCCTAGAATCCGTAGGCTGGTAACGGAGCCCCCTAAACCGATGGTTCGCAGGCTGCTGCCCGGGTCTTGGGAAAGATGCTTGACTCCGCAAGCATCTTCGTCCTCCCGATGCGTCCATCAGGAGTAAGGGATATTCGAGGAGCAAACAAAATTCGACCCCTTACTTTATTTAGAAAAAAGGAAAGCTTTTACAAGTGATTACAAGGAGCCCCTAAGCATAATAACGCTTAAGGTGCTCCGCATGCCATGCATGCTTCAATTCTTCCCCTTCTAAATTAGCTAATTTAAACGATCCGGGACGTCCTGAGCGTAGGATAATATATGATCCTTTCCATTTATTTCCTAGCTTCCCCGGTGCTATTACACTTCGCAACACTAGATGACCTGGTCTAAGCTCGTTCGGCGTTACCTTCGAGTCATACCATTTTTTTGTGTGGCCCTGGTACTTCGTCAGATTGGCGAGAGCTCGAAGCCTTGTTTCTTCTGATAAGTCCAGTGAAGTGTTTCTTTCATCTTCATCTCCGGGCTGCATTACACAGAGGGATCCACCCCTGAGCTCCGTAGGAGTCATGGCCTCATCTCCGAAGAGTAGTCTAAACGGTGTAAAGCCTGTGGATCTGGTTTGAGTGGTTCGAATGGACCACAAGATCTTGGGGAGCTCTTTGACCCATAGCCCCTTGGCCAGCCCAACAATCCTTCGATTTAAACTGGAGAGGATGTTCCCATTGGCTCGCTCGATAGCTCCATTGGACTGTGGATGGCGCACTGCTGTGAAGCACAACTTGTTGGACCGGAAACGGCGACCAGAGGGGGGGGGTGAATGGGAGCCTTTTAAAACTTGGGCTAAAAACAGCCTTCGATTTTAAATCTGTCTACTGCGGAACAGGCTTCGAACACCAACCTTCGAAGGTCTGGTTTGGAGGTATTTGACAGCTCCGAACACAGGCTTCGCAAGGAGTAAAAGTCTGAAGCCAAGAAGACTTCACTCCACACGCAACCCCGAAAAATCTACCCTGCTCAGTCAGTGCAGGCTCCGCACACAAGGTGCTTCGAGCAGGCTTCGCACTTCACACTTCGCAAGAGTGAACTACCCTCTGAGGACTTCGACCAAGTACTTAGCAACAACAATTGGTGCTGGGCTTCGTACACCTAAGGTCTAAACACACACTAACAGACTTCGCTAGGGGCTTCGACACAAGAAGCAAAACGGGCTACGATCAGGGCTTCACTAGTAAGCAGCGAGGTCTAGCCTCCTGTTACACAGAGCGAACACACACTGAAAAACACACTTCGCACAGAACACCCTTCGCCTAGACAGGCTTCGGTGCACTACAACTAGCGAGGTATGTAAACAAGCTCAAGCAGAAAGACAATACAAAAGCAGGGCTTCGCCGCTTGATCAAGGAACACAAAAATTGAACTCACTGGATGAATACAACGTATGTGGGGCTAGTACAGGAGCTCAACAGTAAATGCTCAAAGTGTTAAATGTTACCTACCCAGCCCCCATATTTATAGCCCACAGTTCACCCAAGTGAAATGACTACTTTACCCCTAGGGTTTACACCAGTTTTGTCTCTACAGAACAGATGGGTACAAAAGGTAGTCTAACTTTATTTGGAGGCTTCTCTGTCAGCTTTGCAGAGGGGACAACGTCAGCTTTTTGCAGAGCAGACAGTGTCAGCCTTTGCAGTCTTTGACCTTTCTGAATCCTCCCTTCGCACGCGAGGGGTGCGGTAGCTTCGGCGAGAAGCCTTTAGCCTGATGGCCTTCGCTTCCCCGAAGATAGCCTCCGATATAGTGACGGTTTTGAGCCGAAGCCATCAAAGCCCTTGGGCCTTCGCACCACCACCTCCGGAGTGGACCACCACGGCTTCGCAACTACTCCCAGCTCGAACTCCGTCAGTCCGTGTACCGAAGCCATGCATGGCCGAAGCACCACAAGTCAACCTCGCTCCGGAGCTAGCCTCGCTCCGAAGCCTTCCTCACTCCGAAACCCCACCTTCGGAGTACCACCCTTCGAAGTCCCTCCTTCGTCCAAGGCCTCCGCACGAAGCATTCCATGAGCACATCGTCGCAGTGTCTCTCCCCGAGCACACTCCTCAACGAGCCTCACCCGGGCCATGCCTTCGATGCACCTCGACTTCTGAGACCTTCGTCGGGCACCTTCGAATGTCTCCCTCCGGAGCACACTTCGAACGCCTTGCCTCCGCAGAGGACTTGATCCACCAAACTCCGAAGTCACTCCATTCGGAGTACCTTCGAAGTGCCTCACCTCCGAGGACTTTGTCTCGGAGTACCTTCACCCGGAGCCACGCTCCACACTTACTGCCTTCTCCTGGCGCACCTCGACCCGAGGACCGACCCAGACCCCTTCGCAGCCACCGTGACGGAGCTCCCCGCTCCCCTGGCATCAAGCCTCCCGCTTGACCCAGGTTCACCTGCTACGAACCTGTCCGTCGCCTCTGAAGTCCCCTGTGCTCCACAGACAAACAGACAAGTGTTTCCAGTACTCTGGAGACCTCTCCGGGTTAGCAGCCTTCGGTACACACTCCGGTGTACTGCCCAAAGTACCGAGACCTTCGGTACGACCCAGTCATTGTGTACTGTCGGACCCCTCCGACAGGCACACTCCGCTGCAACAGCTGTAGCAACCAAACCACCGAACCCTTCGGTGATACAGCCTCCGAACACCTTCGGAGGTCCAACCTCCGAACCCCCTTCGGAGGTACCCCTTCGAACCAGAGGGTAAAAGCCTGTCAATCACTCATCACAAACACCGAAACCAACCCTTGGTTTCTCAATCTCCCCCTTGATGAGTGCATTGACAACCAAATTCAAGTTCAAGAAAATTTAAAAACTTTCAGCACACAAGTGACCATAAAAACTCAGAAACGAGCCAAATCATGTCACTTGACAAAAGAATTTTCCTCCCCCTTTTCAAAAGAGTAAAAGCCCCTTTGGCAAGATAAAAACTCCCCCTGAGTTAATTTTCCCCCTTGTCAACAGAGAATTCAAATTTCTCCCCCTTTGGCAATGCAAGCATCAAGGAGTATTCAAAGGATGCAAAGCTTTGAAATGAGCAGAATTGCAAAGACACATAGAGCAAAAATATGCCAACATTAGTACCAATTTTTCATGTGCTCAGCTCAATTTAACATTATCTAAAAACATGATGACAGCATGTGATTTTATTATTTGGAAATAAAAGCATCACTACTGAGTCAAGAAAACTAGACACGTAAAAGCAAGGACAGCGCAAAGCTAGTCAATTTCTACTCTAGACAGACAAGTCCAGTTCAAATGGAGCTATGAAAGCAAACTTGATAATCGAAGAATTTTGTTGTTCTTTTTCATAATGCCAGGGGTTATTTGTTTGTCCACCTTATACTATCCAATCAGGCCAAGCCTAGGCATGAAAGCCATCAGAAGCTTAAGGCGGTGATTTTGGCAGACACTACACTATTCCAGTTCAGACCAATGTGCAATGGTAAGCAGTCTAGAATAGAGTAGTGCGACAAACAAACCCACCTGGATCTTTTACTTTCAAGCATGCAAATCATGGATGTTTGGAAATTTGATTAAGTGAACACATTGTTTAGCACTTTATGAATATCCATGAATATGTAGAACAATTTTCAAGTTGCAATTTTTAGCATCCAAAGAAAAGTGTCTTGCTATCAAGCAGATAAAAGATAGCTAAAGTAGTCCTGCCTAAACATGCTAGATTCAAGACTAAGCAGTGAGCATGATTTGAGTTTGGAAAGAAAACATCATGCACATGAATGTTTCAGATATATTAAATAGAGCTGAGCAGACACGATTTCATGAATTATAATCAGGCATATAAGTGCAACAGATGTAAATGCAGTTTCAACACACAATGAGCAAATGCACACTAATCTAAATCTGCTCCCCCTCACAAAATGCCCTAAGGGTGACAAATACCATGTTCCCCACGCAAGTAGGCAAATCGAGAGGCATCGAGGGGTTTTGTGAAAATGTCAGCTAGCTGGTGTTGGGTATCAACATATTGAAGTTCAATATCACCCTTCTCATTGTGATCTCTGAGAAAATGATATCGCACATCAATGTGTTTGGTTCTGGAGTGCTGAACCGGGTTATTTGCAATACAAATAGCACTAGTGTTATCACAGAAAAGTGGAACACTCTTATAATCTAACCCGAAATCCCGCAAAGTGGAAGCCATCCACAAAATCTGAGAGCAACAGCTAGCTGTAGCAACATATTCGGCCTCAGCCGTCGATTGTGCAACACTAGACTGTTTGCGGGAAGACCAGCAAACCAAAGAAGTACCCAGAAAATGACAAGTACCAGAGGAACTCTTCCTATCAATCCTACACCCAGCAAAATCCGCATCGGAATAACCTCGAAGACATAAAGATGAAGACGCTGAATACCATATGCCAAATTCGAGGGTATGTTTGAGATACCTGAGTATGCGTTTTACCGCTTGGCGGTGCGAAGCCCGTGGTGAAGCCTAAAAACGAGCGCACAAACACACTGCGAAGTGTATGTCCGGCCTCGTAGCAGTCAAGTAGAGGAGGGAGCCGATCATGCTTCGGAACTCCTTCGGATCTACGATTTCTCCATCTTCGTCAGGATCCAATGCTACAGATGTAGCCATTGGAGTGGCGAGGGGCTTCGCATCTGACATGTCAAACTTCTTGAGCAGGTCCTTGGTGTACTTCGTCTGGTGGACGAAAGTACCTTGTTTTCTTTGCTTGATTTGCAAACCAAGGAAAAAGGTGAGTTCACCCATCATGGACATTTCAAATTCCCTGCTCATGGCATCTGCAAACTCGGCAACCAAAGCATGAGAAGAGCCACCAAAGATGATATCATCCACATAAATCTGAACAAGGAGGAAATCTTTGCCATGCTTGAGAGTAAACAGAGTTTTATCAACAGAGCCCATCAAATACCCCCGCTCAAGCAGAAAAGACTTAAGTCTATCATACCATGCCCGAGGGGCCTGCTTGAGTCCATAAAGAGCCTTATGAAGTTTAAGGACTTTATGTGGGTACTTGGGGTTTTCAAAACCAGGGGGTTGTTTTACATAAACATCTTCACCTATGAAGCCATTAAGAAAAGCACTTTTGACATCCATTTGATAGAGTTTGAATCCCCGGGATGTCACAAAGGCAAGCAAAATCCTAATGGCCTCAAGGCGAGCAACAGGTGCAAAAGTTTCAGTAAAATCAATCCCTTCTAGTTGAGAATAACCCTGAGCTACAAGTCTAGCCTTGTTTCTAACTATTGTCCCATCCTCCCCTTGTTTGTTTTTGAAAATCCATTTTGTTCCAATGAAATGAACATTTGGTGGAGGATCAACTAATGACCAGACTTGGTTTCTTTCAAAATTTTCAAGTTCCTCATGCATGGCATTGATCCAACTAGAATCAGAAAGTGCATGACAAACATCTAAAGGCTCGAAAGAAGCAACAAAAGCAGAATTAGTGAAATGAGTATGAGATCGTGTTACCCTTTGATCAAGCTCACCAATAATCTGCTCGGGAGGGTGCATCCTTTGAACATGATGTGGAGCCTCGCGGCGGGATGCAGTCTCCCCCTCAACTTGTGCGTTGAAGTGGTCCAAGATGACCGATGTCGAGGTAGTTGCTTCGGGACCTCGTGCCAAAGTGGTTGAAGCGGGGTCAGCTTCGGGGGTTGATGTCGAGGGTAGTGGGGGTTCATCCTTGAACTCTCTGCGATCTTCTTCTTCGAAGATGGTCTGTTCCATGTCGTGTTCATTTGCCTGTTCAAAAGCAGAACTAACAGAGGGGTTGATTCATCAAAAGTCACATCACATGACTCAATGACAGTGTTAGTCTCCAAGTTATAAACACGATAAGAATGACCATGAGTAGTGTAACCCAAAAAGATCCCGTCAGAAGAACGCGACTCAAATTTATCCAAGTTACCATGTTTTAGGATAAAGCAACGACAGCCAAAAACTCGAAGATGAGTAACCTTGGGCTGTCTCCCAAAACGTAGCTCATAAGATGTCAAATTCAAAATTGAGCGCAAGAAGATCCGGTTTGAGATGTAACAAGCAGTGTTCATGGCCACAGCCCAGAATTTTCTAGGAGTCCTATGCTCATCAAGCATCGTCCTAGCCATCTCAACCAAAGTGCGGTTCTTCCTCTCAATGACACCGTTTTGTTGAGGAACCCGCGGAGCAGAGAATTGATGTTCTATGCCATGCTCCATGCAAAAGTCAACAAAGAGACTGTTTTTGAACTCAGTGCCATTATCACTTCGAATGAATTTCAATGCACCAGGGAGTTCAGTGAAAAGTCTCAAAGCCAAGCTCCGAAAGTGTGAAAACACTTCATCCTTGCTGGCAAGAAAGAAGACCCAAGAATAGCGAGAGAAATCGTCGACAATAACTAATACATACCACTTGTCGCCTAAAGAACTAACCCGAGAAGGACCTACAATGTCCATATGGAGAAGTTCTCCAGGTTGTTCAGTCATCACTGTGGTGACTGGCGAATGCGAAGCAGCAATCATTTTTCCATGTCGACACGGAGCGCAAACTAAATTCTTCTCAAACTTGAGCTTGGGCAATCCTCGGATCAGGCCTGTTGGAACAATTGCGTTAGTTCCAGCAGGTTTTCTTGTGGTGGTGTATGATGTGGAGAGTGAACCTCGATGGGTTCTAACAGAGGGAGAAGAAGGTTTATACTGGTTCGGGCCTCTCCTGGGAGATAATAACCCTACGTCTAGTTGTGGTGGATTTGGCATGGTATGCCCTAATATGAAGCAATAGTTCCAGGGTCTCTTGGCCCCCTGGAGCGTGCGTCCCTGGTACAAGGGCTTGACCCTACTTTTATAGGCACGCAGGCCTTAAGGAAAAGACTAAGATACCCTCTACAAGCCCGTAGGCTTATAGGGGTAGACAGGGAAAGGGGCTAGCTACTGAGCAAAAGTACCAGACAACTTTACAGCTTTACAGACGTGTCAGGCTATGCCAGGCTTTGACTAGCTAAAAGATACACCGAAGGTGGAGGCTGGGGGGAAGGCTTCGAAGTGCACCCCAGAGGGGGGGGGGGGGCTTCGAAGGATGCTCCGGAGGGCGGCCTCCGGACTTGGCTCCCGGAGGGTGGTCTCCGAACTGGGTCCGGAGGGCGGCCTCCGGACTGGGTCCGGAGGGTGGCCTCCGGACTGGGCCCCGGAGGGTGGCCTCCGGACTTGCCTCCGGAGGGCGGCCTCCAGACTTGGCTCCGGAGGGCGGCCTCCGGACTTGGCTCCCGGAGGGTGGTCTCCGAACTGGGCCCCGGAGGGCGGTCTCCGGACTTGGCTCCGGAGGGTGGCCTCTGGCCTCTTGCGCCCGGAGGGTGGCCTCCGGCGCCCTGTGCTAGGGCCCGAATCAGGGGCTCCGAGCCGGACCTCCTGTTCTGAGGGCTCCGAAGCTACAGGCCCCGAAAGGCACCTTGGGACCTGGAAACAACACTTAGAGAGAAAACAGGCTCCGACAGCGCTGGGCTCAGGGCCGAAGGCTGTCGGAGGCTGACGTCATTTGGCCCCTGTTCAAGGGAAATATATTCCCCCAATAGTAGCCCCTCGCGTGTAGGCCTTCGGGATGGAGGGGTGCACGCGCCCTTAGGGCAAATGACCTGAAAACACAACTTCAGAGAAAACATACCTTCGGAGCCTGGACCGAAGGTGACCTCGATACCTGGGGGTAATAAATGCCCGCGCTTGCCGCCAGAACGGCCTCGGGGAGCCCGAACGCCTCCGCAACGGTCAAAAAGGTTACCGTTACCTTGCTCTGGGCCGGTTCGCCTTCGCTGGAGGCCCACCTGGCGGTGGGTTCGGCCCACGACGGTTGAAATTCTTACCGCGCCTATAAATAGGTACTTACTGCTTGCGGCTTCGGCACACCTTCATTCGCTTTCTCCTTGTAGCCTTGCAACCTTCGCTCTCTTCTTCTTCCAGCTTCGCTTCGAGCCACCTTCGCTAGTTTTAGCCCTTCGCGGCGAAGTCCCATCAACATGCCGAAGAAGGCGGTGGTGAAGCCTCTGGCTTTGGGCTCGAGCTCGGGCTCCGCCCAGGTGCAGGCAGCGGCGGCTGCGGCGGCAAAGACTGCGCCTAGGCGGCTGGGGCCGAGGGACCTTCGGACGCCTTCCGACAAGTTCGAGCAGACCCTAGAGATGAGGGCCTCGATCTCCACGGAGGAGTCGGTCTGGAGGGCCTGCGAAGGGAAGATTGCGACGAAGATCCAACTTCGGGTCCCAGAGAAGTCGGAGGCTGAGCCGAGGTCTCGTGCTGACGAGGTGGTGGTGTTCGAGGCGTTCTTCGAAGCCGGCCTCGGGCTGCCTGCAGTGGGGATGCTGAGCGAAGTCCTCAAGGCTTACAACCTCGAGCTCTCTCAGTTTTCGCCTAACGCAGTGGCGAGGTTAGCTGTCTTTGAGTGGGCCATGAGGGCCGAGGGCTGCGAGGGCCACGCGGATGTCTTCGTCGCCCTCCATGACGCCAACTGCCAACCGAAGCCGCGGGAGGGGACGGACCGCGTCAAGAGGGCGCTGGCCTTCGGCAGCGCCAATTTCCAGCTCCGGAAGGAGTACCAAGACGCCTTCCCGGCGAGGGCCGTAAACAACAAGTGGTACTCGAGGTGGGACCAAGAGTGGTTCTATGCCTCCGTCGGCGTGAACTCTCCCCTTCGGAGTACCAACGCCCATATTTTGTACCGGCGCGAAGGGGTGGTGAAGACCAGCGAAGACATCCTTCGCTCGAGGATCTCGCTGCTCCGGAGAGTGGCGGCGAAGATGAGCATGAGGGACCTTGCGGAGGAGTTCATCACCCTCCGGCTCAGCCCCCTTGCGCGCTCCTGGCCGGAGGGGCTCTTCCAGGCTTCGGGCCGAGGTGAACTTAGCGAGCTGGCCTTCGACCGATTCTGTAAGGCTTCGTAGTTTCCTTGCTTTTAATACTTCGTAGATTTTCACTTCTAACTCACATCTTTCGTGAAGCCGCCCTTGAAATGAGGACCCCGGAGGAGGCCATCGCGGCGGCGGATCGAGTCGTCGGGACTCCGACCCCCGAGGAGCAGAACCAGCGCCTTGCACTGGTGGGGTCCTGGGAGCGCTGGAACAGGGTATGGACCGCGCTCGACCTCGGAGGGCTCCCTGCCCTGCCTGACTTTGCCCACCTGGCTACCTCGTCGGCCGGAGCCAAGAGGAAGAGGGGGGATGAGGACGAAGCGGATGCCTCGGAGGAGGTTGCAGCGAAGCCCGCAGCTACTCCGACCTCCAAGAAGGCAGCGGAGCTCCTGGCGGCGAGGTCTTCGGCGGCGGAGGCTGTCGCGCACACTCCGGTTGCCAAGGGGGCCACGGGTGCTCCGGCGGAACCGGCTTCGGGTGCGAAGGTAAACCCTTTTTGCATGCTTAGCTCCAAAATGCGGATTTTGACTTGGCTCCCTGTAGAGGGCGAGGATGATGCGAGGCCCATTAAGGAGAAGCTGGTAGGCGAAGGTGGATCGGAGCCTGCCGAGGCGAAGCCCACGGAGGCTTCAAGCAGCAGCGGCAGCAGCAGCAGCGACTCGGAGTCCGAGAGCACTTCGTCCGACGACGAAGGCAGCGGGGGCCGCGAGGTCCCTCGAGGCGAAGAAGATGTGGACGTGGTGGGCTTGAGCCCCGCCTCGCCGAAGCCCGCGGAGGCGACCGTGGCCGTGATTCACCCTTTCAAGCCGAGGGGGGGCGTGACGGTGGCAGCGATCCGCGGTTTCCGCGAGGCTTGCGCTTCTGCGGAGGAGGGGGACTTGGTGGCCCAGCTCAGCCACCGAGACCCCACGGATCTCTTCGTTAGTTCGAACGAAGTCCTCCTACGGGTGAGCGAAGCCCCTTGCAACTTCGAACTATACTTTGTCCCTTGGTTAACACTTATGGTTTCTTGAGCTTCTGCACGCCTTCGCACTGAACGCGGCGGCCTCGACTGCTGCCGACAGGCGGATGGAGCGCCTCGCAGAGGAGAAGGAGGCCCTTCGCCGCGAGGTCTCGGAGGAGGCCGAGAAACGGAGGCGGGCCGAGGCTTCGGCTGCTGAGGCGAAGGAAGCCTTGGCCTCAGAGACGGCTCGGCTCCGCGCGGAGCTCCAGGCTTCGAAGGATGCCGAGGCCCGACAGGCGAAGGAGAACGAGGAGCTCCGCCAACGGGCTCAGGATCTCGAGAACTTCGTCGTGGCCAATCTTGACGAAGCCACCCAGAGCCTGACCGAGGTCCTTGAGAAAATAGGGACCGAGTGCCGGACTCCAGATTTTGGCGATCAGGACCCGATTGGGGACCGCGCCAATTTCTTGAAGACCGCGGCTTCGATAGCAGACGAAGCGCTGACGGGCTTCGCTCTTATGGCCGGTCGCGTCGTGGGCCAAGGGGTGCTGCACATGCTTCATGCCGTGGGGTGTGACCACCTTCGGGCGGCAACCTCCGTGACCCCAGTGGCCTTCGGCGGTCCGCACCTGGTGACGCCTTCGGCCAAAGTTCGCGGAGCCTGTCGGCGGCTGCAGGACTCCTGGAAGGAGCAAGGCTGCGAAGCAGTCCTCGACCTCCAGAAGGCCCTTCGACATCGCCGAGACAAAGCGCCCGCTGTGCCTGATCAGCCTTCGACTTCGGCACCTCTGCCTCCGAAGGTGTAGACCTCCTTAGGCCTTTTGTAATACTTAGCTGCAGGCTTGTAAAAACTCTTTTCAGCTTATTAATATGAATATGGGGGTTTTTCATACCTGCCCAGGCTCAGACTTCGAGCGTAGACCTCGAAGTCCTCGAGGACTCCGAAGAGCTTCAACAGCTGTGGGCGATCCTCGAAGTAGCTAGGTCCGAAGGCCCCCCTCGGTTTAAGCTTCCGAGGGGGCCTAACGGCGAAGCCATCTCCGAAGTAGCTCAGGATTTACTAGCCGCTGTGAAGACGGAGTCCCTCCAGGGCCCTTCGTCTTTGCCTTCTCGAACGGCCTTAGCAGGCGACGAAGCCTTAGACTTTTCTGCCTTCGATACGGCACCGCCTGCTTCGTTAACTTGGAGCGACCTGCAAAGTGGAAGGCGAAGCTTACGGGCTTCGGAGCCTGGACGGGCTGTTCGAGGGAGAGCTAGCTCCGACGAGGCAACGTCCAGCCGAGGTGGCCCTGGCCGAAGAAGGGGCAAGCGAGGGTTGGGGCCTCGCACACGGTTCTTCTTAGGCTTAGATACAGACTATACGTAGTTTTGCCTTCGAAGTATGTTTGTAACACACTTCTCAATATACAATGAATGGAGTTTGTTATATTTGCATACTTCGTCTGTATGCTTCGCATTGTTTGGCTTCGAACGTTTTAGCTTGTCACGCTCGTACTGCGCATTACATTCGCACACCTCGCATACATGCTTCCCCCCTTTGCTCGTGGCAGCTAGGGACTTAGCCGTTGCTGGTGCGGGCAAAAAATAAAAGATGCGAAGGGTGCGCCTTTCGGCGGCTTCGACGCATGAAATTTCACTTGAGCGAAGACCTCTTTTGGGCTCCGAATGCATTAATTTGGTGCGAAGCAAGGCTTTTGCATAACCAAATTGAGCGAAGCACGCTTCGGCATGCTGGGATTTGGATGCTGTGCGTGAGCGAGGCTCTGAAACGCACTTAGATTTTCATGCGAAGTATGACTTCGACATGCTTAGGCGTACATTAGATTTTGACACGCGAAGCAAGGCTTCAGAGCGTGTCTGGATAACGAAGCAAGGCTTCTGAGCTTGATTCTGTAATGAAAATGGATGTTTGGTGTGGATTCACCGAACCTGCGATAATGTGAGCCACCTTCGGTTCTGAGCCACCTTTGGCTCTGGGTCACCTACGACCCTGGGCCACCTTCGACCCTGGGATGCTTCGGGTACGGAGCCCGGAATCCCTGGGATGCTTCGGGTACGGAGCCCGTAATCCCTAGACGCATCGGGCCATGGCCCAGAGTCCCTATTACTGCTACGGGCCCGGAGGCGCTGTGTAGCCTTCGGAGGGGTGCTCCGGATTTGCTACGGGCCCGGAGGCGCTGTGTAGCCTTCGGAGGGGTGCTCCGGATTTGCTACAGGCCCGGAGGCGCTGTGTAGCCTTCGGAGGGGTGCTCCGAATTTGCTACGGGCCCGGAGGCGCTGTGTAGCCTTCGGAGGGGTGCTCCGGATTTGCTACGGGCCCGGAGGCGCTGTGTAGCCTTCGGAGGGGTGCTCCGGATTTGTTAAAGTGAAGCAAGGCTTCGGATTTTAAATAAGGCGAAGCAAGGCTTCATGTTTTTGATAAGGCAAAGCAAGGCTTCGGGTTTTTTCAATAAGACGGGGCAGAAATTGCTTTAGAGGCGAAGCAGGGCTTCGAATTCAGAGCGAAGTAGGGCTTCGAATATCAAAGCGAAGCAGGGCTTCGAATATCAAAGTGACTACGAAATTGTACATCGAAGTGGTACTTCAGATAGTGGACATACCTCGTAAGGTGACTGAAGGTTGGCCTCGTAGCCCCTGGGGCTTCGACGACCTTCGACGCGTGGAGCGGAGCCCCTTGCCAGAGGGCGGGCTCCGGTATGCGAAGGATAAGGGAAGGCGAAGATGGCCTTCGGACTAGACCTGAAGCCCCTTGCCGAAGGGTGCGCGAAGCACGAAGCCTCGAAGCTCCCCCTCAAGCGTACTTCAGGTTGCAGACAATGGCAGAGCACTTAGCTTTTTGTACTAAGGTCCCCACGGATGGTGCCAACTGTTGGAACAATTGCGTTAGTTCCAGCAGGTTTTCTTGTGGTGGTGTATGATGTGGAGAGTGAACCTCGATGGGTTCTAACAGAGGGAGAAGAAGGTTTATACTGGTTCGGGCCTCTCCTGGGAGATAATAACCCTACGTCTAGTTGTGGTGGATTTGGCATGGTATGCCCTAATATGAAGCAATAGTTCCAGGGTCTCTTGGCCCCCTGGAGCGTGCGTCCCTGGTACAAGGGCTTGGCCCTGCTTTTATAGGCACGCAGGCCTTAAGGAAAAGACTAAGATACCCTCTACAAGCCCGTAGGCTTATAGGGGTAGACAGGGAAAGGGGCTAGCTACTGAGCAAAAGTACCAGACAACTTTACAGCTTTACAGACGTGTCAAGCTATGCCAGGCTTTGACTAGCTAAAAGATACACCGAAGGTGGAGGCTAGGGGGAAGGCTTCGAAGTGCACCCCGGAGGGGGGGGCTTCGAAGGATGCTCCGGAGGGCGGCCTCTGGACTTGGCTCCCGGAGGGTGGTCTCCGAACTGGGTCCCGGAGGGTGGCCTCCGAACTGGGTCCGGAGGGCGGCCTCCGGACTGGGCCCCGGAGGGTGGCCTCCGGACTTGGCTCCGGAGGGCGGCCTCCGGACTTGGCTCCCGGAGGGTGGCCTCCGGCTTGGCTCCGGAGGGCGGCCTCTGGACTTGGCTCCCGGAGGGTGGCCTCCGGCTTCCTGTGCCCAGAGGGTGGTCTCCGAACTAGGCCCTGGAGGGCGGTCTCCGGACTTGGCTCCGGACGGTGGCCTCTGGCCTCTTGCGCCCGGAGGGTGGCCTCCGGCGCCCTGCGCTAGGGCCCGAATCAGGGGCTCCGAGCCGGACCTCCTGTTCTGAGGGCTCCGAAGCTACAGGCCCCGAAAGGCACATTGGGACCTGGAAACAACACTTAGAGAGAAAACAGGCTCCGACAGCGCTGGGCTCAGGGCCGAAGGCTGTCGGAGGCTGACGTCATTTGGCCCCTGTTCAAGGGAAATATATTCCCCCAACAGGCCTAGGGCACTCAAATGAGCGAGCAACTCAAAGCTCATATGCCCTAGTCTCCTATGCCACTTCCAGAGCTCAGAGGTAGAATGTGCAACAAGACAATGAGAAGAGCCAGAAGACTCAGAAAAATCAGCTCCAAAAACTCTCCCAACTCTAAAGATCTTACACACCATAACGCCATCAGAGTTGAGCACTTGCGAAGTATCGCGATGGAATCGCACTTCAAAGCACTCATCAAGCAACTGAGATACAGAAAGCAAATTGTATCCCAGGTTTTCAACCAAAGCAACATCTTTGAGAGTGAAATTCGAATTAATTCTTACCACACCTTTACCTTTCACTCTACTCCTTCGATTGTTTCCGAAGGTGATATGTTCCCTTTGCTTGGTTGTGGTGAGGCTGGAGAACCATGCTGCATCTCCGGTCATGTGGCGCGAACAACCGGAGTCCATGATCCACGTGCCCTCCAAGCCTCGATCTGTCGCCTACACATGATAAGAATATCTCGATCGCTCAGTGCTGGGGTGAGTGAAAGAACGAGGCATCCAGCACTAAGTGACACGAGTAGTAGGTGCAGTAAAAGTAGACGGTCTACGCACATGAAAATCGAAATGATGCAAAGTGCGGGGTCTACCTACATGCTGTGATCGAACAACATGTCGAGGTCTCCTACTCTGACGAGGTACAAAGCTACTCGCCCGGGGTCTACCACCATGTGGAACATGGTGAACACCTCGAGGAGCAAAACCTCTCCGAGAAGCACGAGGAGCCTCAAAAGCAGGATGATAGTAAAACTCAGACTCATGTATACCTAAAGATGGGTAATGCATGTCCTGGTAACTCATCGCCTGAGAGCGTCGCTCATCCTTGATGCGACGATAACAGAACCCAACCAAATGACCCGCCCGCTGACAGTAGGAACAATGAAAAATTCTCCTAGGGGCACTCTCATGGGTCACAGGAGCAACTTTCACAAGCTCCTTGGACTTCTTCTAAGTGGTTTTCTTGGGAGGATTTTTCTTAGCAGGAGGAGTGGTTTTCTTTGGTGGTCGGGTAGGCTTTTTGGCTGATGGGGTGTCTAACAGAGCTCTCTCTTTCTCTAAGGTAGTGGGTGAGGTGAAAACAGTTTTGTTCTTACTGTCTGAAGAAATTCTCTCAAAACTCAAACCTAGAGCTACCCCTGCTCTGTCAGCACACATCTTGGTTTTAGCCAAGAGCAAATCCATCCTACCCTTTCCCTCAGTGCATTTGTTAACCACGGACAGAAGGTATTCATTTTCAGACATGAGGTTTTCAGCTCGCTCTCTAACTGTGCCTAGCTGGTCCTTAAGGGTAATGCACATGTCACATACAGGCTGCACATCCTTAGAACTATCGGCCCTCTCTAATCTAGCCTCTAAATCATGAACATGTTTATCACGTAAATTAATGCTCTCGCGCAATAAAGAACAGTTCATGCATTCAATATTATCAAGAGGTCTAGAATCCACCACCAAAAGTTGCTTCTGTGCAGTCTCAAGCTCAGAAAGAGTTTGAGCATGTACAGAACGCAACTGAGCAAGCTCACCCATGACTATAGTGCAAGATTCACATTCAGCATCATTTACTTTAGACTTAAGCATGGCATATTCAGTAGAAACAAATTCTAGCCTAAGTCTAAGGTCTTTTCTTTCTCTAGCGGCTTGCACAAGCAATCTATCCTGACCAAGAACTACTTCATTCAGCTCATCTAGTTTTATTGAAAGCTGGTCATAGGATAGAGGTACCTCAGATGAGTCAAGCTCATCGCCGTTGTGATCGCTGTCGGCCATGAAGCAAAGGCCGGTGAAATCTCGTCCCTTCTTGTCCTTCTTATCCTCCTTCCTTGGGGACTCCTCCTCCTCAGAGCTCGACTCCTAAGTTGAGGAAGTGTCGATGTCGCTGAGAGCAGCAACAATTGCTCTGGAAGCGGCTTTGGCTACTCTCTTAGCCATTTTGCCGCACTTGCCCTTCACAAAAGGCTTCCTCTCCTTTGTGTGGTATTTAGGGCGCTCACTCTCATCTCTCTTCTTGAGCTTAGGGCAATTAGCCTTGATGTGAGAGGTGTCGCCGCACTCAAAACAACCACTAAAACCACTTCTCCTCTGATCCCGTCTCTCATGATGAAAACGGGTGAACCTTCTAGCAATGAGAGCAAGCTCATCATCATTCAGAGTGTCCACCTGCTCCTTTGTGACGGAGACCAGGGAGGACAAAGCAAAACCATCTGCAAGAACACAAGTACCAGATGTGCTTGGTTCTGCAGTGGTGCCACGGCTAGTGCTAGAAACTAATGCCAATGGTTGTGGCAAAGAGCTTCTGTGCACTGCAAGAGATGCCTTGGCAATCTCTGTGGACTTTAGCTTGCTAAAGAGCTCATCACAGGTCAATGTGTCATAACCTGTGGACTCCTCAATGCTGGATATCTTTACCTCCCATATGCTACGGTCAAGAGCATAGAGAAGCTTGATAGCCCTATCGTGATCATTGTAAGCAAGCGTCCCATTGGACCGCAAGTTACTCACTATAGCATCAAAGCACGAAAACATGGCATCTATAGATTCACCAGGTGCCTACACAAACAGCTGATACTGTTGATTGTAAGTGCTTTGGCGCCTGGCCTTGATCTGTGTAGAGCCCTCATGAAAAATAGTGAGTGTTGTCCAAATCTCCCTAGCAGTCCTAAGGTGCTGCACCCTATCAAACTCACTCTGGCTCAAACCAATGAATAGTATGTTTCTTGCCTTGGAGTTGGCATTATACTGATCTTTTTCTGTTTGAGAGGTGCGAGTCTCAGGGATGGAGTATTGTGAGTCCACAATCTCCTAAATTGCATTTCCTTGGCTTAGCAAGTAAGCCTCCATGCGCACCTTCCAGTATGCAAAATTAGTCCCATTGAACAGAGGAATTTTACTGCCTCTGTCCATGTCACCAACAGATCACAAAACCAGTTAAGGTCAACTGGTGATCTTAACCCGCTCTGATACCAATTGTTGGACCGGAAACGGCGACCAGAGGGGGGGGGGGTGAATGGGAGCCTTTTAAAACTTGGGCTAAAAACAGCCTTCGATTTTAAATCTGTCTACTGCGGAACAGGCTTCGAACACCAACCTTCGAAGGTCTGGTTTGGAGGTATTTGACAGCTCCGAACACAGGCTTCGCAAGGAGTAAAAGTCTGAAGCCAAGAAGACTTCGCTCCACACGCAACCCCGAAAAATCTACCTTGCTCAGTCAGTGCAGGCTCCGCACACAAGGTGCTTCGAGCAGGCTTCGCACTTCACACTTCGCAAGAGTGAACTACCCTCTGAGGACTTCGACCAAGTACTTAGCAACAGCAACTGGTGCTGGGCTTCGTACACCTAAGGTCTAAACACACACTAACAGACTTCGCTAGGGGCTTCGACACAAGAAGCAAAACGGGCTACGATCAGGGCTTCGCTAGTAAGCAGCGAGGTCTAGCCTCCTGTTACACAGAGCGAACACACACTGAAAAACACACTTCGCACAGAACACCCTTCGCCTAGACAGGCTTCGGTGCACTACAACTAGCGAGGTATGTAAACAAGCTCAAGCAGAAAGACAATACAGAAGCAGGGCTTCGCCGCTTGAACAAGGAACACAAAAATTGAACTCACTGGATGAATACAACGTATGTGGGGCTAGTACAGGAGCTCAACAGTAAATGCTCAAAGTGTTAAATGTTACCTACCCAGCCCCCATATTTATAGCCCACAGTTCACCCAAGTGAAATGACTACTTTACCCCTAGGGTTTACACCAGTTTTGTCTCTACAGAACAGAGGGGTACAAAAGGTAGTCTAACTTTATTTGGAGGCTTCTCTGTCAGCTTTGCAGAGGGGACAACGTCAGCTTTTTGCAGAGCAGACAGTGTCAGCCTTTGCAGTCTTTGACCTTTCTGAATCCTCCCTTCGCACGCGAGGGGTGCGGTAGCTTCGGCGAGAAGCCTTGAGCCTGATGGCCTTCGCTTCCCCGAAGATAGCCTCCGATATAGTGACGGTTTTGAGCCGAAGCCGTCAAAGCCCTTGGGCCTTCGCACCACCACCTCCGGAGTGGACCACCACGGCTTCGCAGCTACTCCCAGCTCGAACTCCGTCAGTCCGTGTACCGAAGCCATGCATGGCCGAAGCACCACAAGTCAACCTCGCTCCGGAGCTAGCCTCGCTCCGAAGCCTTCCTCACTCCGAAACCCCACCTTCGGAGTACCACCCTTCGAAGTCCCTCCTTCGTCCAAGGCCTCCACACGAAGCATTCCATGAGCACATCGTCGCAGTGTCTCTCCCCGAGCACACTCCTCGATGAGCCTCACCCGGGCCATGCCTTCGATGCACCTCGACTTCTGAGACCTTCGTCGGGCACCTTCGAATGTCTCCCTCCGGAGCACACTTCGAACGCCTTGCCTCCGCAGACTTTGTCTCGGAGTACCTTCGAAGTGCCTCACCTCCGAGGACTTTGTCTCGGAGTACCTTCACCCGGAGCCACGCTCCGCACTTACTGCCTTCTCCTGGCGCACCTCGACCCGAGGACCGACCCAGACCCCTTCGCAGCCACCGTGATGGAGCTCCCCGCTCCCCTGGCATCAAGCCTCCCACTTGACCCAGGTTCACCTGCTACGAACCTGCCCGTCGCCTCCGAAGTCCCCTGCGCTCCACAGACAAACAGACAAGTGTTTCCAGTACTCCGGAGACCTCTCCGGGTTAGCAGCCTTCGGTACACACTCCGGTGTACTTCCCAAAGTACCGAGACCTTCGGTACGACCCAGTCATCGTGTACTGTCGGACCCCTCCGGCAGGCACACTCCGCTGCAACAGCTGCAGCAACCAAACCATCGAACCCTTCGGTGATACAACCTCCGAACACCTTTAGAGGTCCAACCTCCGAACCCCCTTCGGAGGTACCCCTTCGAACCAGAGGGTAAAAGCCTGTCAATCACTCATCACAAACACTGAAACCAACCCTTGGTTTCTCACAACTTAATGCCCAGTTCTTCACAAAATTCCTTGAATGTGTCAGCTTCAAATTGGGTTCCATTATCCATGGTTAGCTCCCTTGGTACTCCGAACCTGCATATAATATTTTGCCAGAAAAACTTTTGCACATTCCTTGAAGTGATAGCAGTCAATGTTTTTGCTTCGACCAATTTTGAAAAATACTCGATTGCTACCACTGCAAACTTCAAGATGCCTTTGGCCATTGGGAAGGGGCCTATGAGGTCCATGCCCCACCGAGCCATTGGCCACACCGGGGCAATAACTTGAAGTTGAACTAGCGGACGGTGGCTTCGTCTGCCCATCCATTGGCATCCTTGGCATGGTCGAACCAACTCCTCTGCATCTCTCACAATTGTTGGACAATAAAGCTCCTGCCGAAGTGTCTTGCCTGCTAAAGCACGAGGGGCTAGATGACTTCCGCACAAGCCTTTGTGAATCTCCCGAAGTATATCTTGGCCTTCGGTTTGGGAGATGCATCGGAGTAGAGGGGAGCACATGCCAGCTTTGTACAATACTCCGTTGACAAGTTTGTAGTTTCGAGCCCTTGCTTGCGCTCTTCGGGCATCCGGACCTTCTGAAGAATATATGGTACCTTGCAATATATTCATAATCGGAGCCCACCAATCCGTAGCTGGTATGCACAGTACTTCTGCGGGGGGTAACTGACTAGCTGCAGGTTTCATTAGTTCTTCGTAGAAAGCCCCCTCCGGGAGGTCCACCGCTCCGGCTGTAGCTTTTGCCAGAATATCGGCAAGCTGATTATCTGCCCGAGGGATGCTTCGAACAGAGAATCCTTTGAGTACTGCTTCAGCCTTGCAGATCTCTTCAAGATATTGCCCTAGCTGCGGGTTCTTTGCTTGAAAGCTCTTATCAACATGCCCTGCGACGACTTGGGAATCTGTCTTAATTATTAACCTTGTCGCTCCAAGTGCCTTTTCCTTTCGTAGACCTAGCAGGACCCCTTCGTATTCTGCGATATTATTGGTGGTCTTAAAGTTGAGCCTCGCAGAATACATGGCCTTTTGCCCTGACGGTGATATGATGACTGCACCAGCTCCAGCACCAGATGTCTGATAAGCTCCGTCAGAAAATATTGTCCATAAACCTTCGGAGGGCTCTTCTGGAGCCCAAACTGCGGATGGAGTCCACTCTGCTACGAAGTCAGCTATGATTTGGGATTTGATAGCTGTTCTTGCCGTGAAGGAGATTCCGAAGGGGGCTAGCTCGACAGTCCATTTTCCAATCCTACCCGTAGAGTCTTTGCTTTGGAGCATATCACCAAGAGGATACGAGGTAGGAACAATTAGGTTATGCGCCAAAAAATAATGCCTTAGCTTTCGCGAGGCCATTACTAGGGCATAAGCAAATTTTTCGAGCTTGGAGTATCTTATCTTAGCTCCGGACAAGGCTTCTGAAACAAAATAAACTAGGTTCTGCACCAGCTTTCCCTTAAGCTCAACTTCTCGGACCAGTACTGCACTTACTGCGGAGCCTATTGCTGCAAGATAAAGGAGGAGTGTTTCTTCTGGGAGGGGCACAGTAAGTGTTGATAAGCTGTCGAGTTATGCTTTTATGTCATCAAAGCTCTTCTGGCATTCCGGTGTCCAATTGAATCTTTCGGACCCCTTGAGGGCTTTGAAAATTGGTAGGCTTCGCTCTGCTGACCTGGCCAAGAATCTGCTAAGGGCTGCGAGCCTTCCTGCTAGCTTCTGGACCTGCTTCAAATTCCCTGGTGGAGCCATTCTTTGCAGTGCACTTATCTGCGTTGGGCTAGCTTTGATTCCCCTGCTCGAAACTAAGTACCCTAGCAGTTTTCTTGCTTGTACTCCGAATATACATTTTCAGGGTTGAGGCATACTCCACATGCTCGGAGGCTCTCAAACGTTTCAGCTAGGTCTAGGCTATGTTGGTGCTTTTGAGCACTTTTATTACGATGTCATCCATATAGGCTTCGACATTTCGGCCTATTTGGTGACCTAGAGCCTTAGCTATTAAACGTGAAAAAGTGGCTCCGGTATTCCGCAAGCCAAAAGGCATTCTTACATAACAAAATACCCCGAAAGGAGTTATGAAGCTTGTCTTGACTTCGTCTTCGCGTTTCAGCCAGACTTGATGATACCCGGAATAAGCGTCGAGGAAGCTTAACAATTCGGAGCTGGCTGTGGAATCCACCAGTTGGTCTATTCGGGGCATCGGGTAGGGGTCTCGCGGGCATGCTTTATTTAATGAAGTAAAGTCAATACACATGCGCCATTTGTTCGAGTCCTTCTTCCTTACAAAAACAGGGTTAGCCAACCACTCGGTATGGGCTACCTCCCTGATGATGCCAGCCCTTAACATTTTTTCTACTTCGGCTTTGGCGAGGCTTGCTCTTTCTGCAGACAGCTTGTGGAGCCCCTGGTGTACTAGCCTGGCCTTCGGGTTGACGAGCAGTCTATGCTCGATGATGCTCCGATCCACCCCGGTGATGTCTTCGTCGGTCCAGGCAAAGACGTCCAGATTTTGCCTGACGACCTCTTCCAATGAGGCAGCTATCTCCGGGGATAGCCCTTTGCCGAACTGTACTGGATATTCTTTGCCATCTTTTGAAATTATCCTTGTCTCGACATCACCTTCTGGGCTTGGTTTGAGGGAGAGCCCCTTCGAAGGGTTCGAAGCCTCCGGCACCTCCTCCGTGCCGTCTACCACGTTGTGCACCTGCCGGGGATCCAACGGCTGACCGTGCCCATACTCCATTCTCCGGGCTATAGCTTGGTCTCCTGAAATAGTAAGAACTCCACCTTGCGTGGGCATTTTGAGACAGAGATAGTTGTGATGCACTATGGCTCCGAACTGGTTCAGCATCCCCCTCCCGAAGATTGCGTTGTAAGCATAGGGGGCGTCGACAACGTCGAAGATCACCTCTTCTACCCTGGCCAAAGGCCCCTCTCCGAAAGCAACCTCGAGGCCTATCTGGCCGAGGGCATCGAGAGGCGGTCCTGAGAAACCTTGAAGTGGCCGGGCCGCTGGAAGTAGATGCTTCCGAGGTATGCACATTTGATCGAAGGCCTGGACAAAAAGTATGTCTGCGGAGCTTCCGCCGTCCACTAGGATCCTTCGGACTTCCACCCCTGCTATGTCTGCGGAAATGACCAAGGGGTCAGCATGGGGAAACTTTACCCCCGCGGCATCACTGGCAGTAAACGAGATGGGCACATGAGACCACTCTAGCATCCCTTCTGCGGAGCTCGAAGTCCCAATGTGCCCAACCTCGCGAACGTATTCGCGCCGCTGCCTTTTGGACATGCTCCCGAGGGTCCCCCCTCTGGAGATGGGCAGGACCACTCATTTTCCGCGGTCCTGAGGGTCTTCCTGCTTCGGTGGTGGCATAATGTTGGCCACCGGAAGTCGCATGGGGGCTTCGGGGACACCGGCTCGAGCCACGATTTGCACAGGCTCTGACCATGCCGCTGGTGGGGCTCGATCTGAAGTACCCCTCCCGGTACTTCGTCCTAGGTATTCGCCCCGAAGGGTTAACACCGACTTGCTTTCCTTCGTGTCATGGCTTCTATTGTCGCCATGCACGCAGTAGAAAAAACTCTGGCGCCTGCCAGGTGTTCTCTCTTGAGGCTTTGGTGCTCCAGCATTGAAGTTCTGCGCCTGCTGATAACTGGCAGGCGCCTTCGGAACAGAGGGTGCAATGCTTAGCACCTCCGAACAGAAATGCTTCTTCCCTCGCCTGTGCTCGTTGAAGCGGCTATCTTGAGGGGGTTGGGGAGGAGCCGAGGCTTCTAGCTCCGCCTTAACTTCTCGGAGGGTAGGTGCGGGTGCTCTGGCTCACCGAAGGCAGCCTTCCTCCGCCTTGGCATACTGTTCGAAGTATGCCATCAGCTGCGCCACAGATGTTACCGGCTTCCGATAGAGCTTGCTGAGGAGGTCGGGGTTTAGCACCCCTTCGCGGGCAGCGTCGACTACCGAGGAGGTAGACAGGCCCTTAATCTCTGACTTGGTGTGGGCGAAGCGTGTGAATTACTCTCGGAGTGTTTCTCCCGCCCGCTGCTTTACCTGGAACAAACTCCCTGTGGACATCGGGGCCACAAAAGTACCCTGGAAGTTGCTCACAAACTTTTTCGTCAACTGTTCCCAGGACCTGATCGATCCTGGCTTCAAGGACCAGAACCATCGGAGCGCCACGCCCTCGAGAGCGAGGTGGAAACACTTTGCTATCGTGTTGCGCACCCCTCTGCTTGCTTCTATTGCTAGGGCATATGAGCGGGCGAACTCTCCCGGGTCTGACCCACCGGAGTACTTGTGCAACTTCGAGGCCTTGAATCTGGGATCGAAGGGCACTCTTTGCAGGTCCGAATGTAGCGGAGACTCATCATCGAAAGATGCGTTCTCAGCTTCCTCCGGGACTTGGGCAGCTTCGGGAAGGTTGCGCGCTCCACCGTCTTGGGGCCCTTCTGGAGTCTCGGTGGAGGCTTGGGTGCGCAGGCGATCGACGACCTCTTGCCTCCACCTAGCTACTTCCTCCTGAAGCCTTGCTAATTGAGTAGCTTCGGTTCCAGGAAGGTCTTCGTCTTCGTCGGAGGGTAGCTCCGAGTCTTGAGAACTGATGTAGTCAGTTCGGAGCACCGTAGGAGGAGCTTGAGGGCCCCCGGGCACTCGACGCCCAACAACACCCTCGGGAATTGTTGGAACAGTTGAGGGTCCGGCCCCATTGGTCCGAGGGAACCTTCGGAGAGGACCCGAGGCTTGGCTTCGCTTCGGAGGCATAGCTAGCAACGGAGAGGTCCGAAGACCTAAGACTTCGATTGGTTTGGGAAGGTGAGGAAATGCCTTCAAACCACACTAAGAAGCCCCTTACCGAAGGGTGCGCGGAATCTTGGGACTCCGAGGCTCCCTCCATAAGTGTTCTTCGAAGTGTAGTCAGTAGTAGAGAACAAGCTTTTAGAACTTGGTTCCCCATGATCGGCGCCAACTGTTGGCGCAAAAGTTTACGCTAACAGGTTCTTTGAGATCAAGAACAGACAAACAGGGTGTTCATATTTGAGAACTGTCTTAAGCCTCTGTATTGGATAATAGCTCAAGTAGTTCGAATATGTGTATTGAATAACGGGGTATTTGATCCTTGTTACAGGGTAGAGAGGGGGGTATTTATAGGCAAAAATGTCTAAGGAAAAGACCTAATTACCCCTAAATTACAACCGACATAGTGGAAACTATTCTGTACCCGGAGCAGGGTTAAAAGGGTAAAGTTATCCGGGGCAGACGGATAAGCCAGACGTCTTATCAATCTTGTCGTTCTGCTTCGGAGCCTTCGTATCTTGCGAGGGGCTTCTCCGGACTTCGGATTGGGGCACCCTTCGGCTTGATGCCTTCTCCTTCGAATAAGAGCCCACCAGCCTCGAAGCTTAGTGGATCTTTAAATTGTTAATCTCTAAGTCCTGAAAGTGAAGCAATTTCCCCCAACACCCTAGGCATTTGGGTTTTTTATATAGGCAAGCCCATTAAAAAAATGGGTTAATTTTTTTCTGTGCCATTACAATTTTTACGGTTTGCCAATATGCAATTTCTGAAAATTATAATAGCATGCGAGTAATTTTCCCTAAAAAAATCTCCAAAATACCATTAGGTAAAAGTTCTAGGTATTTACCTAATTGCCATAATGAATTTTCAGAATTACAAATTCTGAAAAATCCATTAATGCAAACTCTTAATTTATTACATCATTGACCCTATTCTTTTAATATTTTTTAGAATTAAGAATTCCGAAAAATACTAAAAGATTACACTTAATCTAGATGACAAAACAGAAAAAATAAACTCCTAATTACTGGAATTAAAAACATTTTTGATGCGATGATTTTCAGCAAAAACCGACGAAGCCTCCTCGATCGCCGACATGTGATGTTAATCCGCGAACTCGACTGCCAGCAAGTCTCTCCCGCTCTCGATCCCCTCGAGCCGCCTGATCACTTGCACTAGCCTCCCTTTCGCTGACTTGATTGTCACGTTGTCTCGACCATCTGTCCGTTCATGTCTTTCTCTATCTCCTCATGCACTCCTAAGATCATCTCCAACTTATCCTGACATCCTTGATCCTCTGGCATCAAGCTCCCCACTCGACCCTTGATCACCTGTCGTTGACAATTAGTGTAACACCCCAAATTTCCAAAGAAATAAAAATATTATTTAATCTATTTTCCTGGAATTATTTATTTTGGAAATACCTTTAATGCCCTCCCTAACCTCTTTGAACTAGAACCTAGATGAAAAGACCAAACTAGGGACTAGAAAATTTTGTATATGATCCCAAGGCCAAGATATATTTTTGAGAATTTTTACAAATTTTTACCAACCTTGGAAGCAGCACAAATATTTTAATTCATTTTCTATAATTATTTTTAATCAGAAAATCATTTAAACAGTAATGGGCCTCCCCCTCCCTTTCTCTCTCTCGGCCGACCCAGCCCACTCCTCCCCGCGCGCCCCGTCTGACCAGTGGACCCCGCCCATCAGCGACCTCCTCTCCGCGCGCGTGCCCGGCCCCACCTGTCGGCGCCAACCGTTTCCCTCCCACGGCCGAGCCCGACCCCACCCATCAGTCGCCTCGCCCGCTCGCTCGCGCCCGCTGCCTGGTGGCCCCCACCTGTCGGATCCGTCTTCCTCGCGAGATCCGCCCTCAAATCCCCCCCTCACTGGCCAAAACCCTAACCCCACCTCAGATTCACTCCCGTCGGCCCCTCCCTTTAATCCGTCGATGGCATTGAATTCACCGCGTTCCCCCGACCATTTCCCTCATTACTCCATCGCGTCATTGCCCCCGGATCGAGCGCACGCATGCAAGGAAAGAGCTCGCCGGCGTTGAAGAGAGTCTTTACTCTTGGCCTCCCCCGATTACGCCCCCTCTGCCCCCGCCGACGACCCTATTTAAACCCCGGCCACCCCCTTGTCTAGCCCGCACGCCCGGTCGCACTGAGAACAAACCAGAGCGCCACATTTCACGTTTTAACACCTCACCGTCGCCTTCGCTCCGGTCGCCTCTCGCCGTCACCAGTGACCCCCTCCGCCCTAGGCGACCCCACCATTGTAACCACGAGGACTTCACCGACCTCGGCCACCCCTCCGTCGACGCCTGGCCTCACCATATCGCCGTCGCCGACAAGGTCTCGAACCACTTCGCCGCCCCCTCTCATCGCTGGCCACGCCCCGTCGACCATTCGTCACCGCAAGGGTACCCTCATGATCCCCGTAGTGCCCTCTTTCCATTTTAGGCCTTAGACATGACTGTCGTCGCTCGCCGTGGCCTCTGGCCCGCTCGCCGTCGCCGGAGAAGACGACCGGCACGGGTTGAGTACCCGTGCCATGTCGGATTTGATCTTGGCCGTGCGATCCGGATCTGACAGTACCGATTAAATCCCATGTGCGGTTTAATATGCGCCATCGGATCTGAGCGAAGGGGTATGTTTTAATCTCGCACGTCCGTTAGTTTTAAAAACCCATGTTTAATCTGAGTTGTTCATCGCGTACCGGTTCGATGTTTTAATCTCAGCCGTCCATGTCACTTTAACTCCCCCGCCTCACCCTCGCTCGTTGGATCTAGATCCAACGGTCCAGATTGGGCCAGACAACCGTGGGCCTGGCTCACCGTGGACCCGAGACCGTTTTGGATTTAAATTAAATTCTAGAAATGCTTTTAAACTTCTAAAATTCATATCTGGCGCATTTTAACTTCAAAAATTACCATTTCAATTTCAGAAAATTTGTAATATTATTCTCTACATGTTCATACAATAAAAACAGTATGTTTACTTTGGATATTTCATGTTTATTTAGTAAAGTATCCAATTGCCCCTTAAGGAAAATTTCAAATTTAATTATTTAAAATTTAGCAAAATTTATCTTTATTCTTTTCCTGTTTATAGAATGGAACCCCAACACTTTCTATGAAGCTATTTGAGAAACCAAGGGTTGGTTTCAGTGTTGTGATGAGTGATTGACAGGTTTTTAACCTCTGTTCGAAGGGTTACCTCCGAAGGGTGTTCGGAGGTTGGACCTCCGAAGGGGGTTCGGAGGTGGTTTCACCGAAGGGTATTCGGTGTTTGGTTGCTGCAGCTGTTGCAGTGGAGTGTACGTGTTGGAGGGGTCCGACAGTACACGATGACTGGGTTTGTACCGAAGGTCTCGGTACTTTGGGCGGTACACCGGAGAGTGTGCCGGAGGTTGCTAACCCGGAGAGGTCTCCGGAGTACTAGATATGATTGTCTGCTTATCTGTGGTGCGCAGGGACTTCGGAGGCGACGGATGGTTCGTAACAGGTGAACCTGGGTCAAGCGGGAGGCTTGATGCCAGGGGAGCGGGGAGCTCCGTCACGGTGGCTGCGAAGGGGTCTGGATCGGTCCTCGGGTCGAGGTACGCCAGGTGAAGGCAGAGAGTGCGGAGCGTGGCTCCGGGTGAAGGTACTCCGAGACAAAGTCCTCGGAAGTGAGGCACTTTGAAGGTACTCCGGGAGGAGTAACTTCGGAGTTGGATGGATCAAGTCCTCTGCGGAGGCAAGGAGTTCGAAGTGTGCTCTGGAGGGAGACATTCGAAGGTGCCCGACGAAGGTCTCAGAAGTCGAGGCACATCGAAGGCTTGGTCCGGGTGAGGCTCGTCGAGGAGTGTGCTCGGGGAGAGACACTGCGACGAAGGGCTCATGGAATGCTTCGTGCGGAGGCCTTGGACGAAGGAGGGACTTCGAAGGGTGGTACTCCGAAGGTGGGGCTTCGGAGTGTGGTTGTCTTGTGGTACTTCGGCCTGCATGGCTTCGGTACACGGACTGACGGAGTTCGAGCCGAGAGTAGCTGCGAAGCCGTGGTGGTCCACTCCGGAGGTGTTGGTGCGAAGGCCCAAGGGCTTTGACGGCTTCGGCTCAAAACCGTCACTGTATCGAAGGTTGACTTCGGTGAAGCGAAGGCCATCTGGCTCAAGGCTTCTCACCGACAGTGTCTGCAAGTCTGACAGTGTCTGCTTCGGAAAAGTCAAAGGCTGCAAGTCTGACAGTGTCTGCTCTGCAAAAAGCTGGCACTGTCCCATCTGCAAAGGCTGACAGAGAAGCCTCCAATAAAGTTGACTACCTTTTGTACCCCTTAGTTCTGTAGAGACAAAACCAATGTAAACCCTAGGGGTAAAGTAGTCAATTCCTTTGGGTGAACTGTGGGCTATAAATATGGGGGCTCGGTAGGTAACATTTAACACTTTGAGCATTTACTGTTGAGCTCCTGTACTAGCCACACACTTCGTTGTATTCATCCAGAGTTCAATTTTATTGTGTTCCTTGTTCAAGCGGCGAAGCCCTGCTTCTGTGTGCTTTTTGCTTGAGCTCGTTTTACATACCTCGCTAGTTGTAGTGCACCGAAGCCTGTCTAGGCGAAGGGTGTTTTTAGCGAAGTGTGTTTTTCAGTGTGCTGTCGCTCTGTGTAACAGGAGGCGAGACCTCGCTGCTTACTAGCGAAGCCCTGATCGAAGCACGTACGTTTATCGTGTCTGTGACTCTAGCGAAGTCTGTCAGTGTGTGTTTAGACCTTCGTGTACGAAGCCCAGCACCAGTTGCTGCTGCCAAGTACTTGGTCGAAGTCCTCAGTGGGGTGTCCACTCTTGCGAAGGGTGAAGTGCGAAGCCTGCTCGAAGCACCCTGTGTGCGGAGCCTGCACTGACTTAGCAGAGTAGATTTTCGAGGGTTGTAAGTGGAGAGAAGTCTTCTTGGCTTCGAACTTTTGGTCCTGCGAAGCCTGTGTTCGGAGCTGTCAAAACACCTCCGAACCAGACCTTCGGAGGTAGTGTTCGAAGCCTGTTGCGCAGAAGACAGAACTAAAACCGAAGGCTAGTTTTTAGCCCGAAATTTTAAAAGCTCCCATTCACCCCCCTCTGGTCGCCGTTTCCGGTCCAACAATTGGTATCAGAGCGGGTTAAGATCACTAGTTGACCTTAAACCGGTTTTGTGATCTGTTGGCGACATGGATAGAGGCAGTAAAATTCCTTTGTTCGATGGGACTGATTTTGCATACTGGAAGGTGCGCATGGAGGCTTACTTGCTAAGCCAAGGAAATGCAATTTGGGAGATTGTGGACTCACAATACTCCATCCCTGATACTCGCACCACTCAAACAGAAAAAGATCAGTTTGATAGGGTGCAGCACCTTAGGACTGCTAGGGAAA